>OY723411.1:7583647-8013612 GCA_963210345.1 Inga oerstediana
ATAACTTATGGCATAGTGTATGAAGGATAATGTCCCTACCTCCAAGCTTTATAATCCTCTATTTAATAGTGACTCGTAAAGCGTGTTGTTCCGACGTCCGACCCGGTCCTTAAATATTAAATGTACCAGAAATAGGTCATAACCTATCCAAGTATCATTTTATACTCTTCCATGGTGTTTATTGTGGTTATATTTGTCTATGGTGAAAATTTACAAAAATGCCCCCGGAGAACCCCGCCCGACCCCACCGTACCCGGCCCAATGTTACGTTTTCTCAAAATTTTGACCAAAACTATTCTGACGTATTTTCGCCCAAGGAATCCATTTCCGGGACAAAAATGCCCTTGACAGCCCCTATTTAGGGATTTCAATGGCGTTTTCGTAATTATGCTTTTTCGACCTCTACCGAAAAAGTGCCCAACTGTAACCCCACCTATTTTTGCCCACTGAATCCAATGGAATCATTTATTTCATGAAAATCCAAATCCTTGTGCCATTTCTAGTTCTGGCCGAAATTATTAAGGAAAAATGAGATTTTGTGTTTTAGCTCCCAAAATTTGTACTTTTCCACTTCTAATTCTTGATTAACTCAGTTAAACACTTCTTAACCATGATTTAAAGGATTTTGGGCAGCATAAACCCTTAGGGTCATGGCTTTTCTAATTTTACAACTCAACCCAAAAATCACAAAACCAAACAAAAATCACCAACAAGAACTTCAATACACAAAGAAGTTGAGATTTTGGAGATTGCCTCTTGATTCTTGATGTTTCTCTCTCTATGATGTCCTCTCTCTCTCCTCAACCTTGAAGATTAGCTTGTTAAACCATGATTTCCATAAAGAATAAGAGATTAGAGGATGACTACACAAAATAAGAAGCTTAAATCACTTTGAAACAAAAGCTCTTACCTTGATTCTCTCTCTCTCTCTCTCTCTCTCTCTCTCTCTCTCTGGTGTTGTATGAAATATGGCTCGAAAGAGGAAAGAGAATGTTTTTATTAATTTTGGTCATCTTTCTTCTTAGCCATAGATCTAATCAAGGGTTGATATTTCAACACCTATCATGCACACCATCCCTCCTCCCATACCTCCAACCATACCTTCTCCACTTTTTGCCATACTCCCTCATCATTTGAGTCTTCTTGCCTCTTAGCCCTTGATCTCATCAAGGGACCATAATATGACACTTGTCACAAGTACATATCCACCAAGAATAATCCAATTATGCATTTTCCTTTATTTTTCTTGATTAATTCGAATTAACTCAAATTAATTGGAAAATAATTAATCTTGGGCTAAATTGGCAAAATTATGATTTTGCTATCCCCTTTGTAATTTAATTCAATTTTTGAATTAACATATCCATTTCCTTATGAATATGAATATTTCAAAACTCACAAGATCCAAATTCATAAATATTCACCATTTTATTGAATTATTCAAATAATTACAATATATTTTTTGTGAATAAAATTTGGGGTGTTACAACGACCCATTTGCATTCAAACACAATAAGCAAAAAAATTCAGATAAAGGTGTCTCTATTGACCTTCTTCTCCTTTTACTCTTCATTTAATGATGGATATAAAAATATTACTATAATTTTAAATATTAAAAAAAATCTATCATTAAATCTCAACCATTAAAAGTTGATCTAATAGTAGAAACATTAAATGGAAAGTAAATGGAGAGGGAGGTCAATGGAGACACCATTCCCCCAAAAAAATCAGTATATAATCATATAATACATATATTGGGTGGATTATTGATGGCTCATTTGGTCTTGTGAACAATTATTAGTCGATACTACTCAGGTACTAGCTATAGGATAGAGAGGAGAGAAATATTTTGGTCATATTTATAATTCACCTCATTAATTTTTTTTAATATAAATTATGGTTCTATCATTCATTTATTATTATATTTATTTTGTTCTCATGAAATATAATATATATTGAATAGAAATAAAATTGAAAATTTGTTGAATTTTATATTAATAAAGTTTAAGGTTTTTATTAGTTTGTATGAAAAATGCTATAAACGTCTTTTAAATACTATTGTGGGAGTACCATTGATGTTTTTTGTTGCAATATTAGATTCCATTAATGTTGGAGTATTAGTCACTCCTTAATCCATTTCAAACAATTGAGTATCCGACCATTAAAAATTATGAAAAATTATTTATATATCTCTAGTTGAGATTTTTAAAAATCTGAGAAGGATGAGAAGGTTTGATACTTAGGTGCATTGGGAAATGCCGGAGTATTGGGCTAGAGAGTACTGGGTAACACGCATGGGCAAGAAAGATAGGCCATGCTAGTTAGTAACATCCCATGATGTTGTCAGTAAGAGGTTTTGTTTTTATTGGACCAAATAAATGGAATCCAAGACAAGCACTCTCTCTCTCTCTCTCTCTCTGTTTTTTTCTTTTTTCTTTTTTGCCAACAAAACAAGAACTTTCTCCATTTTGTCTCAATCTTACATTAGTTGAGGCTGCAAAAAGTGGCCCAAGGAGTGGCCGGCACCTTCAGCATTTCAAAAGGATTGAAGATTGAATTCCGCTTAAAAATAGGGCGAATGACATATAGGCCTCAAGAAAAAGAAACAAAATCACAAGCAAGTCCTTTAAAATCATCAAATTGTATTGTCACATGAGACTTGAGCTGAATTAATTCAATTTGAGAAAAGATCACTTTGCCTTTGTTAATTTAAGTAATCAATGAAAAGTCAGAGTCCACCAACGACTTGAGGACTTGTCATAAGTTGCTCAATGACTTATCATTGGTAACACCCTGACTTTTCATTAGTTGCTCAAATTAACAAGGGTAAAGTGGCAGTTTCTCAATTTAAATTAATCTAGCCTAGGTCTCATAAAGCTTCAATGCAAGTTGATGATTTCAAGGGACCTCCTTGTGATTTTTTTTTCTTCCTTAATACCTATATGTAATTCCCCCAAAAAATATTCTTGCATTTAGTTCCAATAGTATCTCAAACTCAACTGCCTTAAGGAGGAGGATACCCGTGCCTACAAAAAAAGAGGATAAAAGCCAAATCTCATCACTTAAATAGAAGGTTGAGTACTAATAAATGGTTGGTTAAAGTGGTATAGGACCTTATTTTGATAAAAAAGAAAACACAAGTTCAAATCCCAAAAATCGCATCGATTGGGAGATATGATAACCCTTTACTCTCTAAGCCTAGAGTGAGAAACTCTTAATCAAATTTAAAAAAAAAAAAAATAGAAGGTTGAGTCTATCACTACATGAAAATACTGTAATTCTCAAGGAGTGGTCTAATCCCTAGTACAATCAAGATATTGACATTTTGGTTATTAATTCGGGCAATAATTCCTTATGTAGAGGGGAAAGATCTTATTCTGTAAACTACATGCTAATTAATAGGTTATATTGAAATGAAATGCGAATGGGATTAAGGGCACAAGATTTCACGTCATATCTGACCTTGTCGTAATTGATTCATCAATCTTATCTAAATGCCTTACTGTTCCGTTGAAACAAGTGATTTTATTATTCATTATACGAAAAAAAAACAAGGATTTTCATACACACTATTCATTATATGTTGCTAGTATGGGTTCCTTTCCAAGAATAATGAAGCTCATCCCTGGATAATTGCTGGTAACTTTAATCAAATCTTGGCTACAACTGATAAATTAAATTGTAAGGGTGAAAACAGTGGTATGGCTGCATTTAACAAGAGCATTGATAATTGCAATCTCTTTCCCTTAGCACAGAAAGGACCTGAATTTACATGGACAAATAATAGGAAGGGATCCGATATTGTTGTTGAACGAATTGACAGAGCTTTTGTGAATTTCCAGTGGTTGTCTTCTTTTCCACTAGCTTCAATTGAGACACTTAGCATATCCTCTTCAGATCACAGTCCCATTATTATTTCAACTGATGTATCTCTCAAAAAGGGATATCACAGAAAGTTTGAAGCCTTTTGGTAAAATTCAATGAATGTGACCAAATTGTCGGTCATGCATGAATGCAAGAAGTTCAAGGATCAGCGCCTTTTAGAGTGCATTGCAAGCTATCAAGACTCTTATCTTCTCTGACTCATTGGAGTAAAACCAAGATCGGAAATTTACGTCAAAGAATTGTGGAAGCAGGAGCTGTTCTCGATAGTATCTCCTGCTCTGTTTCATTGGGAGGTAACCTTGCTCCAACCTTTGATAGGGATTTTCAGAATGCGAAAAACAATATGGAATTTCTGTATGAATGTGAAAATAGCTACTGAGCACAAAAGGCTAAATTCAAATGGCTTTCAAAAGGTGAAAGGAATACAAAATTTTTTATGCAACGGTTTCAAGAAGAAGAAGCCAAAATCATATTAAAAGTCTCAAAAGGGATGATGATTCCTGGACTGGCAATGAAAGAGAGATCCCAAGGATGGCCAACAATCATTTTTCACAGCTATATAGAACTTATTCAAGTCCATCTGTTGATCAAATTTTGCAAGGTCTAAACTCAATCAATATCCCAACAATTTCTGAAAATGACTTTCAAGAATTGTTGAAACCTTTTACATTGGAGGAGGTTAGATCTGCTGTTTTTTCTTTACCAAGAAATAGTGCCCCTGGTCTAAGCAGATTTCATGCTTGTTTCTTCCAAAGATATTGGAATCTAATCGGTCAAGACTCGGTCAACATGCTCAATTCATTCTGGGAATGTGTTTATGCTGAAAGCTATTACTAAAACTCACATCATCCTTATTCCCAAAGGTGATTCTGTTCAATCTTTTGAGGATCTTAAACCTATAAGACTTTGTAATGTTTGCCATAAAATCATTTCTAAAGTTTTGTTTTTGAGGATGACATCTTTGTTGGTCAATTACATAGCACCAAATCAATGTGCCTTTCTCAATGGTAGAATCATCTCGAATAATATAATCTAGCTTCAGATCTTATGAATCAGATTCACAGTTCTTCTACAAGAAGAAAGAAACTGACATCTTTTAAGGTCAGCTTTGCTAAAGCTTTTGATACTTTGTCTTGGGAATTCATATATGTTGTCATGAAGAGAATGAATTTTCCAAGTAAATGGATTGCTCTCATCATGCAATGCATCACTATAGTGAAATATCGTGTCTTTCTCAATGGTCAAATGACTCATGCAATTGTCCTAGATAGAGGAATTCGTCAGGGAGATCCTCTATCTCCATATATCTACATTCTCTAGGTCAATGTTCTTTGTGCTTACTCAGTTATTTTGAACATGCTAGTAGTTTAAAGGGGATCAAAGTTTGCAACAATGCCCAACCTCTTACTCACCTCCTTTATGCAAATGATTCAGTTTTTTTCTTTGAATGCTCTTATCAGTCTTCAAATTAGGTGAAAGTTGCTTTGGATATCTATAGTATTTGGATAGGTCGGAGAATCAATCACTCTAAATCCTCTATCGTATTCAATCCAAATGTAAATCATCTGCAAAAACAACACTTCCCTAACTTCTGGGTAAGGTTCACTGACAGACTGGGTAAATACTTGGGAACCTGGGTTGATCCTGGGAGATGCAAAACAAAAATTTATTCCCAGGTAATTGAAGAGATAAAAAGAAGAACTGCTGCATGGAAAGTCAGGCTGCTCTCTCAGGCATCTAGATTGACCTTAATCAAATATGTTCTCTTTGTTGCTAATTTGCACATTCTTTCATGTATTAAACTGCCACAATACATCTATGATAGAATTGATTCAATGTGTATTAATTTCTTTTGGGGATCAAGTGGTGATAGCAATAGAATTCATCTTTCAAACAAGGCAGTGCTTTTCAATCGTTCACATGAGGGGGGGGGGGGGGGTTAGGATTAAGAAGTACAAATCAAGCCCTTTTAGCAAGCAAATTTGGAGAATTCTCTCTGCTCTTGCTGAATCTTTATTGTCTACTACTTTAAGAACTAAATACATAGACCTCAATAGTGAGACTATTGTGAAGGAGCCTTACAATTCTTCCTGGACATGGAAAGGAATTTACCAAATGCTCTTAAATTATAACAACGAATCTAAAGTGGAAGGTTTGCACAGGATCTTCAATTGATATCAATCACCCCTTATGGTGGCCCATATAGTCTAGATCAAATGTAGACTGTTCAATTCATACAGTTTCTGATCTATTAATGCATCTTCCTTCTAATTGGATCCCAACGAGATGGAATTCTACATTAGTTACTAATCTGTATTCTCCTTCTATTGCACAATAGATTCTTGAAATTCCTGTTTCCTTCTGCAATCAGCAAGATTCACTCCCCTAAAAGTTCCTCTGGCTTATACTTAGTCAAATATGGCTTCAAATTGATTACTTCCACAACTAATGATCAAAATGGAGACCCCTTTAGGAAACTTCTTTGGTCAATTTCTCTACCTGGGAAGGACTTACTTTTGATCTGGAAATTGTTGAATCATGTTATTCCATCTATGGATGTTCTGAGACAACACATCAATGTTAATGGTAATTGTGTTTTGGAATGCAATGTCCCTGAATCCTTAGATCACTTGTTCTTAACATATCCTCTAGTTAAAGCAATTTGGTTTGGAGTCTTGAATATCCGTTTGCCTTTTTCTTCCTTTCATTTATTCAAGGAATGGTTAAAGGAAACTTTGTTTCATCTACATCAGGATAATAATTCTTTGATGATTGCTAGCATCATTAAGGCAATCTCAACAACATGGATGAACAGAAAAAAACGAAACATCAGGGGTTTAGTGTGCCCAATGTCGATCATAAGAGAAATCAACCATGCAGTTGCTTCGGGTACATTAGCCTTCTTGACTAAAAAAGAAGATTCTAGAGGGAATAACTTCTCCTCAACTATCTTTTATCAGGAAGGAAATGTTCCACCAGAAGGATGGATCATCATTTTGGATAAATATAAGAGTCAAGGTAAGAAACTTTGTAAGGTTTGGATAGGTTTTCATGGCCAGTCAATCATTTCAGTCAACTGGAGGAAATCATCCCGAACAAAATGGTGTTCTCTTCTTTGCTTTCGAGCTGCTTTGTCTTGGATCCTACAATCTCCTTTTTTCTCTGACAGACCAAAGCAAGAGATGCTGGTGATGTGCTTAAAAAAGTTATTCCTTCTGGCCAAGGGCTCAAAAATTCACTCTATCAATTGCATCAATCAGGATATAAGTGACTTTATTTCTCATTTCATTTTTAAGCAAGTTTTTTTTTAATTGAACAGTTAAATACAACCTTTACTAATTTCTTAAACTCTTGCATCACTATCACCGTAAACATGTAAGGCAAAGAGTTATTATGTATTAATCATCATTTTCATGGTATACATTTGACTTTCTTTCCACAAAAAAAAAAAAAAAAGTATAATGAAGCAAGGAAGACAAATAATTCTATCATTTAATGTCCCTTTGTACTGTATACTGTTCAGAGTCTGCCTGGTTCAAAACTTACGCCCCTATATATTATGAAAATAGACTATACTGGTTGATGTATATACTCTATAGGACATTGATTTTCTAAAATGATCCTGATGGCTCAATGATAATTTCTTTGGTGCGAGCTGAACATGGTATTGTTATTTTGGGAAGTTTTAAACTTGCAAACAGTTTTCGTGAAACAATTTAGAGCATATTTAATAATTAATTAATAATTTCATGCTAAAAACTACTATTCAAATTAAATCATGGTTTTAGCAGGAACTTATATGCTCGTTTGGGATAGCTTATTTTTTACTTATAAGTGTTTATAAATCATGATTTACAGTATATGACATAAGTATGTGAGAAGAGTTTTATCTAGACTTACGTAATAAACACTTATATCCAAAAAAACGTTATTCCAAACATAGCTAATCTATTGTATATCTTGAAAACTTATAGTGACTAACGGTGGTTTTTTAGCAAATTCTATCATTGGTTTGGTTTATTTTAATATATTCCATTACTCATGTCGAATTAAGTTCGGCTGAAATGTTAGAAATAATTTAATCAAACTTTAATATTTTTTTAAATTTTTGACAAATTATAGATTTTGAGATAGTAAATATGATTATCAACCTAAGAAATTTAAAAACCACTTGAATGTTATCCCATTTATTTTTTTATTAATCCTTGCTAAAGGAATGTGAGATTATCTTCAAAACATATCCGAAAGCTAGAAACTACATATTGATGGGCTTCTCACAACTGCCTATGTGAGACGAAACCATCCAAAGAAAATGATAAATTCAGTATATATTTGAATTAGTAATAGAAATTATTTTCCTAACATAATTTATGAGATAAATTTATAATAAGAGTTTTATTTTAATTTACGTAAACATATTTTTCCACTATTTTCTTAAATAGTCGCTTAGATGCATTAATTGGTAATTCGGTAGACAGATTTTTTCATGACTAATCCTAAATACTATTCCGGTCCTAAATATAGGACATAGTTTGTAGTGTAATTTGTATTATAAACTATGTCCTATATTTAGAACCGGAGGGAGTACTTACAACTGATTTCGCTCCTTATTTTTGTACTTTTTTGCCAACTCATTATTTTTGTACGTTTTTTCCAATTGAAGGTATATTACAAGGTGTCATGTTCTACAGGGGCAATGTTTAGTACTGTTTTTCACACGTCATGATATTTGTTGAACTTATTCTAAAACCAAATTTCAGATATGTTATTGTACGATATGTATTAAGGGGGTTCATATCCCGGAACGGGAACGGGATCGGGATCACCTTTTTTCAGTTCGTATCCCAGGGGATAATAGGGAGTGGAAAGTCATTCTCGGTCTCAAGAAATTCTCGGTATAATTGAGACCGGGATCGGGAATTCCCGGTTTCAATAAAATTATTATATTAGTTAATTTTTTTATAATCTAATGTTTAAAGTGATTATTTAACACATAATAAAATCATAAAAATTACACAAATTGAGCTAAAATTGAAGAATAACATATTACGGAGTAGTAGTAGTAGTAGTAGTAGTAGTATTATTATTATTATTATTATTATTATTATTATTATTATTATCACATTAATCATTTTTGTTATTATCTTTATATATTATATAGTTAGGATTAGTATCACGATATATACGATTTAATTCTAACTAAATATGTAATATACATTTTATCAAATGATAACTTAATTTATGAGGTGAAAAATACAAAAATAAAAGAATGACTTATTTTTTAAAGAAAAAAATAAAAAAAAAAACCGGGACCAGGACGGGACCGGGATCACAAGATGTGATCCCAATCCTGGTCCCGGCCGGGACGGGAATCAGGATAAAATATCCGGGACCGGGTTAAGATAACCAGGATCGGAACACTTTGAACACCCCTAGACCATCAGGCACATTTCTCGAGGGGAAACTTGTTCCTCAAATGTTTCTGTCGCCTTCGCAACGTTTCTGAGCCTTTTAAGCTGCCCCTTTATGATTTGCTGATCGAATTATTCCCATAAAAGAAGTTTGACGGTTAGTGCTCAACAGCTCGTCACCTCATGGGCTTCCTTGTTGTGTATGATATATACTCCTCCTGTCATAATTATAAGATAAAATTGATTTTATTAGAGAAATTAAGGAAGTCAATTAAATTACTTTAGAGTGTTTATATTTTTTGTATCCTTAGATTATATATATTAGTTTATTAGTCAAATTAATTAGTTTGGAGAAAAAGATAAAAATATAAATACTCTAAAGTAATTTAATTAGCTTCCTTAATTTCTTCAAAAAAGTCAACTTTACCTTATAATTAGGACCGAAAGGAGTAATATACAGAGCATGTACAGATATATGGGCGCTGCTTTTTAGTATAAAATATAAAACAGATTTATTTAGGATTAAAGTGCAAATCTACCGCCCCACGAAGAGGTGCAAATCTACCCATAATTGCACTGCTCACCATAGAATTTTATTTGGTGCAAGACTACACATGAACATTTTCATATGGAACAAAAATGACAAAACCGATAATTTGGGCAAATACTATTGCTTTATATAGAGACAAATCTTGTGGGCCCCACCAACAGAAACTAATGGACCATTTGCCCAAATTATTTTATGGTGTTAGTTGCATTTTTTAAAAAACGTTTTGAACAGATTTGCACCTTTAACCATCTATATAATAAAGGTTAAGATGCTTAAATATTCTTCAACTTTTCTGAAAAGGGCAACAGTAACTATAAACTATATTTTGAAGTAAAAGTAACTATAAATATTATAAAAGAGGGCAAAAGTAACCATGATATTAATGCCCGTTACTGTGAGCTTTGTAATGAAAGATTAACGTGTTAAAATAGCCATTAACTTGTACCAAAAGTGTCAAAGTAACCGTAATTTTTTTGGATGCAAAAGTAACTTAAAGTTGACTTCTTGAACATTAATTCATAAGTTTCTCTTTGACTTTTGTATTATGAGTATTTTATCAATTTGATGATTAAAATGACAAAAGTTAAAGAAAAAATTATGAATTAATGTTCAAGAAATCACATTTCTTTATTATGGTGAGAATGACGAAGCGAAAAAAACTTATCATCCCAACTCTAAAATCTAAAATCTCCAACATGAATCACTAACCTTAAAACTACCTCATAGAAAATGTTGAAGCAATTTCATAATCAACCTTGAGAAGATTCTAAGGGAGGAGATCTTAGAGGAAAATTAGGAGGTAATGGAAAATCGCATAAGTTGGGAACATCCACGTCACTCTTGGTCATCTCATAGTTAAAATCCACTTGGACTCCAACTTGCACAAGCAACATAAAAACTTATACAAATTTATTTCGCTTCATCAGTCTCGACAAAAAAAAAAAAGTGACTTCTTGAAAATTGAACTGTTTTTTTTTTTTTGTCATTTTAATCCCCAATTAGTAAAACACTCATAGTACAAAAAGCTAAAGAAAAACTTGTGAATTAATGTTTAAAAAGTCTATTTTAGTTACTTTTGCATTCAAAAAAAACTTAGAGTTACTCTTACGCTTTTTGGTACAAGTTACCTTAACATTTTATTAAAAAACTTATCTTAATCGATGTTTATGTCATGATCATTTTTACTCTCTTTTATAATATTTATGATTATCTTTTTATTTTAAAAATAATTTATAGTTACTGCTGCTCTTTTTAAAAAGTTAAAGGCTATTCAATTACATTAAGCCATATAATAATATAATCATGCCATGCACAATGAGTGGTAAGTTAAGCATTTATTTAATATTACCGTCACGATTTCTTGGTATTGGTAACGTTGGATCTAAATAGAAAAGGTGGGTGATTCCACGTGCTTGCTTATATTATTCCGTCAAAAAGATAGGGGGTGGGTTTATATTTATACTCCTCCCTGGAGTATATCCCTCTAATTTTATTTATAAATCTATTTTGATAAAAAAATTTAATCTTTATTATAAGTCTTTTTTTAAAATAATAAATATATTTTGTACTTTTTTATTTTTACTAATTACAATAAACAAAAAGAATTTATTCATATTGATTTTTAGAATCAATCATAAATAAGTGTGGAATTAGAAATTTAGCCTATAGTTAATGAGGTAACTAACTCTCTTTGATATGTGAGAATTAGTTAATTTGGACTTATAAATAAGATAAGAGTGATAAGAGCTTGTTTGAGTTAGTGTTTAAAAAGCACATTCATGTAAGTCGAAACAAAACTCCTTTCTAATACTTATATCGTATATCGCAAATTAAGTCGAAAAAGCAACTTCCAACACTGATCTAACACAGACACTAACTTGATTCGAGGTTGATATTGGTTATAATATAAATGTAGAACATATTTTTTATATTTATTAATTTTTTTCAAATTAAATTACTCTTATTAATGCTCTTTCAATAGAAGGGATGAAAGAAATTAAGAAATATAGTTAAAATATTGGAAAAATGATAGAAAAATAACTTTAAAATCATAAAATTCCAAATCAGGTTTATTATTTAGAGTTGACAAAAGAATGACAAAATTTGATAAGTAATTCGCAACTCATTTTTAAGAAAATATCTAATTTAGGATTTTACAATCTTAAAATTATTTTTCTGTCATTTTTTCTAAAATATTTTATAAAAAACATCTCATATCTATTATAATTAATTTACTAGCTTTGTTAATCTTATATATTAAAGAAGAGTATTACTAGTTTTGTAGGATACACACGTAGAGACCCACATTGGAGCAGTTGGCGTGGGCCCTCACATGAAAAAGAAAATAACACTAATAAAATTGAATAGCGATAGGAATATAATTAACCAGTTGGGTCTTCTTTTGGCCAAAAAAAAAAAAAAACAGTTGGGTCTTCTTCATAAAAATGCCCTTCATTCTCACTTTAATACCATTTATGGTCTCTTTCGTTATCAGCCACGTAACCCATGGATGTCAGTTTCGCTATTCCTCGCTCTTCCTCTTCTTTCGGTTTTGCTCTTCCGGGTCTCATTAATTACATTTTTTTTAAATACTAATCAATTAATGTGTAATTACCCTTTTGTCCCCCCTCAATAGTCGTTAGTCAGAAGTAATTGCTAGTAATTAGTACAATCCATTGTCCATATTTGGTAAATTTGCTAGCGGCTTACCATATGCCAGTAAAACAAGAAATTTTTGCTTATGACTATTGAATTGAATTGCTATAGAAAGATATGCTATACGCCTGTGCTTATCTTTTATATGATATAACGTGTTCTGCTAAAATTTAAATATGTGAATTTTTAATTCTGAGGGAAGCTTCTCGTTTCTGCATTATCTGTTCGGTACTTTTTTTTTTTAAATTTATATTCCGGACGCCTTTGTTTTCTTTTGTTACGCGTTGTCTCTTTTATTATTTTCTAGTTAAAATATATATTTAGTATTTTAGTCATCTAAATTAATTTTTTAGTTTAGTTATTTAAGTTTATATAGTGTATTTTTAGCACACTAATGACATTAATGAAAACTGGTGACATTGTAATTTTTGATTGAAAATTTGTAATTTAAATATATTTAAAATAAAACCTAATAAAGAATCCGATCTGACCAACATAGAATTGGTTTAACAGTGTAAAGCCCCGTTAGATCCCTCTGGATCTCAAGTTCAAGTCTTAGATGAGACACTTGTATTGGAAGAGACAGTCACAAATCCACAACCGGATATCAGATGATAATATAAAAAAAGAAAAAAAAAGGAATCGGATCTAAATTATGAAAAAAATTCAAAAAACTATCTTCAAAATAGCAAAATCTGAAATTAATTTTTTTCCTACAATAAAGTATTCACAGCTGTAGGAAATCATTGATTTATAATTCCCAAATTTTTAAGATATTTTTCTAAAATTTTTCCAATTTTCAACATCGACCACACATCTTCAAAAATATAAAAATATTATATGAAAAGTGAATCAACATTTTTCTTTACTAAGATTAGCTGTGTTAATACTACGATATCAAAAATATATTTTATACATTTAAGAAATTAAACCAAGGACAATATTTAGGTCAAACTTTTTATATTTATTATATTAAGTTCTATAATCATACATAGTTATATATTTTATTTTTGAAATATCATTATTTAATTATAAATTCACGTGAAAAAATAATACATATGACTATGTGTAATTAGAGAACATAACCTAATGGATATAATATCCTTGATCTAAGTTTTGAATTTGATACAACTATAGATTATCTTATACTATAGTTTTTTTTCCTACCTACCCGTGGTTATATGGGGCTTTGGAATAATTTGTTTTTTTATGGATGAAAAAGAAAAAATTCGAAAACATTCATTTTAATATTATTATCCAGTACCTGTTTTGGGATTTGTGTATAATATGTTTTGACACTTAGATTTATTAAAATTTATTATTATTATTTTGTGTTCTTTCTTAATTCTAGCATTTGCTATTTTAGTAATGCTATCCTTGCCTTGGCCGGCGGACAATAGTTTTTTTCCCCTTAAAAAGAAAAAAAAAAAATTTGAAGCCAAGCCCAGGAGCTTGAGAAGGAAGGTGGCGCGGAATCCGTCATTATTCAGTATTCACTACTATCTTTAATAAAGTCAAAATGCAATGGCAGTCCCGAAATTTCGAAAAAGGTAGGGGGCAAACATAAAATGATGCCCAATAATGCGGAAAAAGTAAAAACTCGCGTGAACCTGTATCAAATTCCAGCTACGCAAAAACGTAGCTTCGACTCGTAGGGACTTGCCTTTCTTCATCTTTTGCTGCTCCTGAGCTTTCTGTGTATTCAAAACGAAAAGGCAAAGTGAAAGGAAAAAAGCAGAAGGAAAAATTAATAACCAAAAAACAAAAACGAAAGGGAAAGTGGTCGCCATTTCCTCTTGACTTAGACCAGGAACCAGTACTACAGTATCGCAGAGAGAGAGAGAGAGAGAGAGAGACGGAAGCTTCCGCAAAGATTCAGTGGAATTTTCACTATCCCCATCTTTCTTTTAATGGTCAGTTCACTCCTTCTGCCTAGTGGAATTCTGACTGTACTAGTACAAGTATTGCATGTAAGACGTCCGAGATTTTTGTTTCTTGTTCTTTATTATCATGCTTAGAGCTATTGATGGCTGTTGATTTGGCTGATGGAGCATTTTTCTTTGGATGATTCGATTGATCGATCTTATGCTGCGATCACACCTGAAGTCTGCGCTTTTCTTCGATGTTTTTTCCATAATGTGTTTTAGTTTTCCTTTTTACATTCTTTGTGAATGGATTCTGGATTGAGCTAGGCACAGCGTGGTCTATGAATTGAAATTTCACTGTTGACGCATTGCATGAATTAGAAACAGTGCGCAATCCTCTGATTATGCATAATTAGTCAAGGCTGCTAAAGCCCTTCTAATTGTTCCCGCTAATGTACAAAATTTGTATAAGCAAAACACGATAGTTGGGACATTGACGGAAGTAACATTGAATACAGCTTCCCAACTCCCGTGCATGCCTAATTTCTTTAGAAACTACAGTTTAATTGGCTACCGTAGATAGAAGGAAGAATTTCTCGTTTGAACTGTTGCCAGACCTGGTTTTCCAACTATGCTGTGGATGGGTGATCATAGTAAAAGATAAGTGAGGCATCATGTCTATATATGTTGCCAATGCTAAGCAATGTGTTTCTGATGCTGTTTAATTTCACTCTTGAATATTTTATTTTATAGCAATTGCTTAGTCAAAACATTTTTTTTAAAACAAAATTCTTATATCTTGTAACATCGAATATCTAGCGCATTGTACAATGAAGGATTATCATGACTAGCTGCATTTGTAGAACTCGTAGAATAGGAATTTCTAACTTATGATGAAGAATGCATTTGACTCGATCATAATGCTTTTACAGGGCTGAATTTAGTGATATCCCTAGTTTTTCTTATTGGTTATTTAGTTTGGTCTCAATTATGGATGCAATTTATTTATTTATTTTTTTGCTGGATGGCTTGTAAGTTAAATCCTGAAGGTTATTTGTGTATATCCTTGCTTTTATAAGCTTCAACTTCACACTTCAGTCATTCTTGCTGCATGACACATTGTATTATCTTATGAGTACAGGTTAACGACTAATTTATTCTCTCACTTTTCTTCTCCTATATTTCCTTTGGTTGCAGAATATGTACAAAATTAGCAGCCTTGGCTACTAATTAATTATTGTGAAGGTGGAATTCATAAACAAACCTTGCAGAATAAATGCTTTGTACCAACTACTTAGCTGATTGAAGGATTACTTCATTTGGATATCTCCTGATACATACTCGCCATAGATGGTGATGCCCTCTATGGTAATGCATAGGTACCTTTGGTTCTGCATTATATTTGGATATCTTCATACATCCTTCATTTCAGGGCAGCATAGGAATAGGAATACTGGCTCAAGAGATCGGCTAGGTCAATCTGGTTCCCTTGCGAGCGATTTTTCTCAATTTTATCACTCTGTACCTGTTCAGATATCATCTTCATCATTTCCATTGAATGAGTCACCATCTTGTGAGGACTTGGATGGTGTAGGATCATTTAATACCACATGCTTACTAAGTTCAACTTTAAATTTGGATTCTGATATTCACATATATGGACTTGGAAACCTGGAGATACTCCCTCATGCTTCAATATCATGTCCGGTGGAAGGATGCACAATAATATTCAATATGTCTGGTAACATTAAACTTGGTCAGTCTGCATCTATTGTTGCTGGTTCTGTGGTTTTATCAGGAGCCAATATGTCTATGGAGTATGGTTCATCTATTAACACATCATCTTTGGGTGGGGCACCACCTTCCCAAACTAGTGGCTCACCTTTTGGCTATGATGGAGCTGGTGGAGGGCATGGTGGGCGTGGAGCATCCTGTATAAAAGATAATACCACAAACTGGGGTGGTGATGTTTATGCTTGGTCTACTTTGTCTGAACCATGGTGTTATGGCAGTAAAGGTGGTGGAAAATCTGCTCAGAAAAAACTTGGAGGGAATGGTGGGGGACGTATTAAGCTTCTTGTGAATGACACTTTGTTTATAAATGGTTCTGTTACTGCCGAAGGTGGAGATGGAGGGTCTGATGGGGGTGGTGGGTCTGGTGGAAGTATAATGATACATGCCTTAAAGCTGTAAGTATCAATTGTACATCTGTCTATTTGTGACCTCATACTTATTGATCATAAAATGTCTCATAATTTCTGAAGTGTGTTTATTGCTATTAATCAATAATGTATTACATTTTATTACATTGAGGTTTAGTAATATTGATAGTTGCAACATAATCATCAGTAGAGTCGTTGCATTTGAAAAGATATCTGGAGTCTAGAATATTAAACAACAGGCCATAAGTCATGATGTTCACATATCGTTTCTCATGGATTTTCTTCAGCATTTAGCCCATCTGTCCACAGTCACTTTTGGGGTTAATACCTTGCAGATATTCAACATGTTTCTCTGGTTTGAGGGGTTTATTATCTAGATTCTCCTGATTTGTTTTAAGAATATCTCAAGTCTTAACTCCGATAATTTTTTTTATTGTTTAATCCTTAACTATTATCGCCTTTTTTGTCTAGCAGTTGAAAAGTTCTTGCTCACTTCATATTTTGCTAGAGCTACTAGGTACATGTAGTCATACATACTTTTTGACAGGTTGATTCTAGTTTTGTTAATTGTATGCTTTTGCATTGAAGTTGTCTTATTTTAACGCAATGCAGTAGGTCTGTGTTTTCAATTACAAATGTCCAAATTACTTCCTAAAGGATAATATATTCTTCCCCTTAAAAATAATAGCATAAAGAATCACTATATGGGAAAAAATTCTGTTGAGTTTAGTGGGCTCCTTATGGATAGGGAATCCTCCCAAAAGCTAGCCATTGAGATGGAAGAACCAATCTACTCTAGTGTACCGTAGAGCATCCCTTACTATTTAATATGAGATTTAGCCATCCCATACTACTATCGGTCCCTATCAATTTGTCATCCTTTGAGAGCCTATTTTACTAATGAGCCCAGGTGATCTATAATCATTATTATCCTCACAATCATCAAATTATGAGCATATAACTAAAAACAAACATATTTTTATATTGTTTGTATTATGGTGTGGATATGGATATGCATTGAAATTCTGTTGATTACCTCAAATACTGTACCATGATTCCTAGATCCACCACTGATTTTGAGATAAGAAATCAGACTGGTTTTATGGGAATTCTGCGATAATTGGTGGTAAGCAGCCCAGTATCTCTTATGAGATCTATCAGAGATTTTGTACAGGTACATGTACCGCCTAAACTTGTCAAGGACAAGGGTGAAAAAAGATGGTTGCAAAACCAGCAATAGGACTTTTTTGACATTTAAGAAATCAGACTGGTTTAATGGGAATTCTGTGATAATTGGTGGTAAGCAGCCCAGTATCTCTTACGAGATCTATTAGAGATTTTGTACAAGTACGTGTACCGCATAAACTTGTCAAGGACAAGGGTGAAAAAAGATGGTTGCAAAACCACCAATAGCACTTTTTTGACATTTAATTTGAAACTTCCCTGCTGAATGAAGATTAAGAAATTTAAATATCACCATTGATTAACAGTCCTCTCCAACTTTGTTTGGATGTAATATACTTATTTTGCTATCATTATGGGAATATGACGTGAAATTGTAAATTTAAATGTTCATGTGAGATAATTAATACTACCAGCTATTATAAATAACTGAAGTGATGCTTTATGTCAATTTAAAATGCAAACTCAAATAGCCACCCAGTTTACTCACTAGAAGAGCTTGTATTGCACTTGTAACTTTTCTTGGACTTCACATTTTTGGATGATTGCAGGAAGGGATATGGTATTATCAGTGCTGCTGGTGGGAAGGGATGGGGTGGCGGTGGTGGAGGAAGAATATCACTTGATTGTTACAGTATACAAGAAGATTTAAATGTTTCTGTTCATGGTTTGTATCAATACACTCTGTACCTGGCAGCTGAATCTATGGCTGTTTTTTTTTTTCTGCCAAAACCTATGTCCGTTCATGAGAGATATTTAAGATTTAATTCTATTGAAAGAATTAAAAGAATGTTAAGCCTGATTTATGTGAAAAAGAAGGAATAATTTGGAGACATTTGGAAATCTGTATATGTTGGCTGCAAAATTATATGAGTGAAGTTAATGATACTATTTATTTAAAAAGAATGAAGTGATGTAATCCTAAATTCATAAGGTCTTAACTTTCACTGGATTAGAAGATAATTTTCAAGGAGTTGTTGGCACATAACCACTTCTCGCTCAGGTGTGCATTCATGGACTGAAATTTGAGAGGAAGTAGATGAAACGGTGCTCTCAAATTAATCGCTAATAATGTCCTTTGATCTCTTTCTAGCATCACTGTATTAGACTGAGGTCTATCCGAAATCGTTCTTCATCTTCTTTGTTGTCAGATGAAGCAGCATAGAGAAACCTGGGCCGATAGCAGAGTTTATGAAGCAGGGAACGGATTAGAGAATGTGATACAAAATATCCACTTAGAGAAATACTTAATAAGGCTTTTTTGGCTTGACTCAATCAATTGGGTGTTCGTGTTTCAAGTGACTGACTGCTTTTGTGTTTTAATCTGAAATGACGAATCCTCCTCCATTTTAAAGCGGACTTTTAGCTTCACCTCAGAGGAAAGTAGATTAACACTCGCCCTTACACGCACACACACTCACTCAAATGTTTGGTGGCAGTGATACCATGTTTTAGTCGTTTTAGTTTTAGATTGGGGTTCGTGATATCTTCATACTTGCGTTTTTATTATTTTCATTTCATAGCACGTTTGGTGCTCCCCTTTTAATATTGCTTTTAGCAAGAAGAAACCTGTGTATAATATATCCACATTTATTGTCACAGGAGGCTTGAGTATTGGCTGTCCTGGGAATTCTGGAGCTGCTGGCACATTTTTCAATGCAAATTTACTAAGTCTGAGAGTCAGCAATGATAATCTCACAACAGAAACCGACACTCCATTGCTTGACTTCTCAACCCGCCCTCTTTGGTCAAATGTTTATGTGGAGAATCATGCAAAAGTTTTGGTTCCTCTTGTTTGGTCCCGAGTTCAGGTAGGAAAGTTATACACACAAGACACTTATCAACACAGACACTAATATATCTTGGTAATTTTTCCTGCATGAGTTTGGGAAAATTGTGCTGTCATTTTTTCCTAGTAACATTAGATTTTGATAAATTTAGTTCTTGTTTCAATTGTCCATGTTAATATCTTTCTAGTATAATATATTGGGTTAAGGTGTAGTTTTAGCAGCGAAGTTTTTCTCCATTAGCGTATGGCATAATCAAGTTTTGAAGGGTGCAAAAGTAGATACACTCTTTTAAAAACGGAGCAATTCCGTTGAATTGGCCCAAACATCTATCTCTTTTTTTGATGTGAGACCCACTTGTTCTCCTTACAGCTTTATAACGGATGTTTGGGCCAATTTAATAAAATTGCTAAAATTACGCCATTTTAAAATATTGTGTTTACTTTTACACCTTTCAAAACTTAATTGTGTCAGATGCTTATGGCTAAAAACTTCATTGCTAAAATTGCACCTTAACCTTAGTATATTTTTATAATATTAGTCCTTAGAAATTTTTGTCTGATTTCTATTTGCTTATCTAACCCATGTAGCCTAATTTTTGATAACTTGAAAACTTTAATTATGAAGGTAAGAGGCCAAATTAGTGTATATCGTGGAGGAAGCCTAATCTTTGGGTTGTCCGATTATCCAATTTCTGAATTTGAGCTTGTTGCAGAAGAGCTTTTAATGAGTGATTCCATCATAAAGGTAATAGATTGTGATTGAAAATGCTTTTGCTGAAGTGGATGTCCGTTTTTAATCTATTTGAACATCAATTGTTTAGGACTTTTATATCTTTAAGCTAAGATTTTTGGCACATGATTTAACAATTTTTCCTTTAATACCTGAAGGTTTTTGGTGCATTCAGAGTTGCTATTAAAATGTTACTCATGTGGAACTCCAAAATCCAAATTGATGGTGGTGAGGATAGGGTTGTTACTGCTTCGGTTCTTGAAGTCTGGAATCTGGTTGTTTTAAGGGTATCATAGTCTTCATCCAAAAACTATTGAGCTTGTCCTTGGGATCATATTTGGTGCTTGGTTTGAATTAATCTTTCTGATTGTGATTTTTCCCCACTTGCAGCAAAACTCCGTCATAAGTTCAAATGCAAACTTAGGTTTATATGGTCAGGGTCTACTGAGGTTGACCGGTGATGGGGATGCAATCAAAGGCCAGCGACTTTCCTTGTCTCTATTTTATAACATAACTGTAAGCAATTCCTTAGGCACTGGTTCTCGTTGTTTTAGTCATAAATTTTGTGATTCTTATAAGAAAAACTAATATTGATGTGGAGACATGATACTACAATGTCGTAGATCACAAAATCCCAAGAGTCTAGGTGCAATTTCAAGTGTTTAGTTATGATTGATAAAAGTGTTCTGCATGTAACAAATATGAACAATACTCTTTTCTGTAACTGAATTCATCTCTTTTATTTTGACTTGTAGTTTGTCTTTCTTCACGAGAAAAATGGTCTCTCCTTCTCTTTTATTTATCTCTCTACAATTAAATTTCATCACTTTATTAAAAAAATATCCCTTCTTCCATGACAGGTTGGCCCAGGTTCTTTACTTCAGGCTCCTTTGGATGATAATGAAAGTAGAGGCGCGTAAGTATGGCTACTTTCTAGTCTCATTGCTTGATTTTTGAGTTTGAGTTCCGTACAGCCTGTGAACTCCTTTTCAATTACAAACTTACCTACTTTTACTTTTTTTTTTTCTTTTAGGATCACAAAAAGTCTTTGTGAGACACAGAGTTGTCCAGTTGATTTGATTACTCCACCTGATGATTGCCATGTCAATTATACACTTTCTTTCTCACTTCAAGTAAGATTCAAAATGTAATTATAGGTCTATGCTTAAGCTTGCTCAAATTACAATGTTTACTTCCTGTCACTTTTCTCAGGATTCATTTTTTTTCCTTGTTGCCTTTCAACGTCTTGCTTGAAGCATATGACACTGCTTTTTTTACCACCTCAACCATTGGTGATTATTCAAGTTGAATAACTCGTGGTGCCAATTGTAATATTCTGTTAGGTTAAAAATTTGAGGTGGGTATTTTTCTTAATAAACTCTTTGCAGATATGTCGTGTTGAGGATATTCTTGTAAGTGGCATTATGAAGGGAAGTATAATTCATATCCACAGGGCAAGGACTGTCATTGTTGATGCTGATGGAATGATTACAGCCTCTGGGTTAGGTGAGTTCAATAATTTGGCTGGTCCTTTTAATATTAGTCAGTTTGATGGTATAGATTTGTGATTCTGATCAGACAGGACCTTTTTCAGGTTGCATTGAAGGTATTGGAAAGGGTAACTTTTTGAATGGAGCTGGTGGTGGAGCTGGTTATGGTGGAAGAGGAGGGTCTGGATATTTCAATGGGAGAGAGAGTAATGGTGGCAGTGTATATGGCAATGCTAGGCTTCCATGCCAGCTGGGAAGCGGAACCAAGGGCCCGGATGAGTCATATGGCCACGTGGTTGGAGGGGGAATGATTGGTAAATTTGTTTGAAATACCTTTATTTTTATCTGTCAAGGAAAAATTTTTGTTTTGGCTTTGCTTAGAGTTGCAAATAGTTGCATTGTTCACAAATACAGATGAAATAATAACCCATCCTCTACCAACTTTTTGTACTTATGCAAAGTAAAATGTCTATGTTTTTAAGGTATTCTCTGATTATAGTAATTTATGTTTTATTGTTGTTAGTGATGGGATCCATTCAGTGGCCACTTTTGAGGGTTGACCTCTATGGGTCCATGACAGCTGACGGTCAAAGTTTTAGCAAAGTAATGCAAAATAGGGTTGATTCTTTGGTTGGTGGTCTTGGAGGAGGTTCTGGTGGGACCGTACTTCTTTTCCTTCAGGAACTCAGGCTTTTGGAGAATTCATCCCTAACTGTTGTTGGTGGCAATGGTGGCC
Organism: Inga oerstediana; assembly: GCA_963210345.1. NCBI lineage: Eukaryota > Viridiplantae > Streptophyta > Magnoliopsida > Fabales > Fabaceae > Inga > Inga oerstediana. The sequence continues at coordinate 7,606,103 of OY723411.1, forward strand.
TGCTTGGTGGTGGCGGTGGTGGGGGAGGGAGAATTCATTTCCATTGGTCAAAGATTGGTGTTGGCGAAGAGTATGTTCCTGTTGCCAGCATACATGGCCTAATGAACAGCAGGTATATATCACTACTTAAATGATAGCTTCAGATATAACATAAATATTTCTTATTATTCTTGGGTTAACAGTTGCATCTTCATGGTAGTCATTTATTGAAAAGTTGAGAATTTCATGAGTTATTTAAAGAATGAATTTGTTTATCAAGCTTGTGGAGCTTTTCTGATATCATGTAGTTCATGCTGCTGTGGACACTTTAAATTTGGTCTTTAAACTATGCTTGGAAAGCGTCTCCTACTTCAGTAGAATTGCATGCCATAGATTTTTATACACACAGGCAGACAGAAATAAAAGTTCACCACATGAATGCAGGAGATTCTGTTGCAAATTGGCAACACCATAAAAAAAGGCTCTTAGTGAAACATTGAACCAATTGAGATGATGACATTTATCTTGTAGTGCTGTTAGTTGGGGTAATATCTATTCAGTGAGTGAAGAATGATGGTCAAAGGTCTTTTTTTTTTCCCGTTAGATTACTCAAAGGACTAGAGAAAATGAGCTTCTTACTAGTTTTTGCTTTTGTTGAAGTGATCCACGTCTTCAAAGCCACCTTAGTTAGCCGTCAACCCCCCGGGGTTTTATTTCCTTTCTTTTGAGGTGCTAAACTTCCGTAACTTGAATCATAATATTTTAAATAATTCAGTCACAGATTGGGCTTATTAGTCCAAAAATTATATTTCCTTTATGATTTTCAACAGCGGAGGTGCTGGGAATAATGGTGGCCATCATGGAATGAGAGGTACCACCACAGGGAAAGAATGCCCCAAGGGCCTCTATGGCACTTTTTGTCAGGTTTGTTGCATTTGATTTTATGTTCCTTTTCTTCTTACACTGTATCCTTATGCATAAAACTTGGACAGCATTCAAGCTGTCTCAGATATTTCTAATCATTGTCTATCATGCAAAAAAAATTAATGTCCTGAAATTGATCAAATAGAGCAATTGAGTTTTCAGGAATGCCCAATTGGTACTTACAAAGATGTTGATGGCTCTGATGCGAATCTTTGCATTCCTTGTTCTATTGATCTTCTTCCCAATCGTGCAAATTTCATTTATGTACGAGGTATCTTTGAGGTTGCAACTTGTTTTTTTATATGCATAACTTTCTGCCCTCTCTTTGACAATTGAGATGATTTTCATTGCAGGTGGAGTTGGGAATAAATCTTGTCCCTATAAATGTATATCTGACAAATATAGGTTGCCCAATTGCTATACAACTTTAGAGGAGCTTATTTATACTTTTGGAGGTCCCTGGCCATTTGCAGTATTGTTATCATTCATATTGTTGCTTTTGGCTCTACTGTTAAGCACATTGAGAATCAAGCTGGTTGGTTCTGGTGCATATCACAGTGCAAGTTCAATTGAGCAACATAATCATCACCATTTTCCACACCTTCTTTCCCTATCTGAGGTGCTACTTTGATGACAAAAATTTCACTGATATATCTAGTTCTATCTGTATCTGTAATTGCACATAAGTACAAGTGTTTGATGCATCAAGTTTTGTTGAAAAATTAGGTGCGTGGAGCCAGAGCTGAAGAGACTCAAAGTCATGTGCACAGGATGTACTTCATGGGTCCTAATACTTTTAGAGAGCCCTGGCATCTTCCTTACTCACCTCCTCATGCAATAATTGAAATTGTGTAAGAGAAACTGCATATTCATGCATGCATGTCACAGGTCCTAATGCCACATCATATTATGTATCTACTGACTAAATACTCCTCCTTTCTATCAATAAGTTGTCCATTATAAAAGTATTGCTTCAAGAGGCACTCCATAGGAAAGATTTTACAACAAGCAGCCATATGACAAAGTTTAAAATGCCCATTTTTTGGAAGATAAAGATTGCATCAGTATTCAAGTCCTGTGTAGTATTAGTCACAATATCTTTTAAGAGCTGGTCCAATTTGGGATGCAGGTACGAGGATGCTTTTAACAGATTCATTGATGAGATCAACTCAGTTGCTGCATATGATTGGTGGGAGGGATCAGTACACAGTATTCTTTCAGTTGTTGCATATCCTTGTGCTTGGTCCTGGAAACAGTGGCGAAGGAGAGTAAAAGTCAGTCGCCTTCAGGAATACGTCAAGTCTGAATACGACCATTCATGTCTACGCTCCTGTAGATCACGTGCTTTGTACAAAGGAATGAAGGTTTGGCTTGCAAAGCATTTAACATCATGGAGAGTTTTTTTTTGTAAATTTTCTAGATTGTTTCTCTCATTAATATAATTGAGAATGAATTTGGAACACACAAGGTCCACGTTGCTGCTATTCAGTGCAATAATGTTAACGTTTTCATGATAGATGTTTCACTTCAAGTTTTATTTTGGTAAGATATGAGAAAATGGTTTGCATGCTGAGTAGATGTCCATATCACAGCGCATTAATTTACTTAAGCATCGATTCATTGACTAAACTATTAATTCTAACAGTAATGATTTATGTTTCCACTGAACTCCCTCTCTCTCTCTCTCTCTCTCTCTCTCTCTCTCTCTCGGTAAAATATGCTTCCACTTCTCTGTTAAAAATCTAATCCTCCCCAGTCAAACGAATTATATTTGATTGTTGTAGTTGTTTTTCGTAACAATTCTCAATGGTTATTTAGAGAGAACCTATTCCTTTTGCAGCTTGTAAGTTATAAATAATTTATATAATGGGAAGTTGTCCTGTTCAACAAATCGGGTTCCTTTATCTTGTCATAAAAAAAAACCATGTGATTATTAAACATTAGCATTAATTTTATTTATGCATATAAATCTACTTTGTTTCTTTAAGGCAAACCTTGTTAAAATGTGCTCTTCATTAGAGGTTTTCCCACAGCGTACACTGATGTCAATCTCATCCTTGTCAATTTGTGAAACTATCATGCAGGTTGGGGCAACACCAGACTTGATGGTAGCATACATTGATTTTTTCCTTGGTGGTGATGAGAAGCGGTTAGACATTGTCTCAATAATTAAAAAAAGATTTCCTATGTGCATAATATTTGGTGGGAACGGAAGCTACATGGCACCTTATAATATTCACAATGATACTCTATTGACCAACCTTCTAGGCCAGGTCTCTCAATTCTTGTTACTCTTCAATTTTAGTCAGTCCCGTTTCCTTCTATGTTCATGACTGACGTGCAAATCTCAAAATTAATGTCCACAGCATGTCCCAGCAACTGTTTGGAATCGCTTGGTGGCTGGACTGAATGCTCAGTTAAGGACTGTGAGGCATGGATCAATTCGTACTTCACTAGATCCTGTTGTTGCTTGGATAAATAGCCATGCAAATCCTCAACTTGAGTTCCATGGTGTTAAAATTGAGTTGGGATGGTTCCAAGCAACAGCTTCTGGTTATTATCAGCTGGGTATTGTGGTGGCAGTTGGTGATTATTCTTTGCACGAGTCTGATACTTGGGACAATAGTGGTGGACCAACAAGGTAATTTAGGACCTTGCAAATTTTATGCCGCATATAGGCTATAAAACTGATTTATTCCAACTAAGCCCATTATGGTAGGGGAGATTAATCATTTCTTATTGTCTCATGTGATTTAGTAATGTTAATTGCAATTAAAAATTGAAATATGAATGTTGAACGACTTCACCTAGCAAACACTGTTGGAACGTAGAACTCAGTCTACTTGAAGGAAAAATGTTAAACATGACTGTAACAATTAGAACCAATATTGTGGCTAACTATTGGTATGCATTTTTGAACAATAATAGTGCTGATTGGATTCATAATGTATACTTTTTGAACTTTGACCTGATTTTGGATTTTGGAGAAAGCAAATTATGAGCAGTTTCAAGTCTTTGGTTTTTTTTAATCAAAATGTACTTGCTGTTTGATTCTTTCTCACCCACTAGATGAAGTTGATTTGGAGTTCCTCCCTAAGGTGGTGAAAAGCTTGCGCTATGTCTATAATTTCAACCTAGCTCGTTATCCCATGTTTTTTAATCTTGGCATTGTTCTTTTTAGTGCTTCTAAGATGACATTAGTTTGGGGTTTTAAAATCCTGCGAATTGGCTTGAAGGGATAATCATTTTGCTAACCATATGACAGGCAAAATGCTGCTTGTGGAAGCAAGAATCTTAAGCAATTTCAGCTTAATTGGCCATGCATTAGTAATTCCTTATCTCTTAAGAGGATAACTGGGGGAATTAATGGAGGACTCATAAATGATGCTACCCTTAAATCTTTGGAGTTTAGAAGAGACTTTCTGTTCCCACTTTCTTTTCTGCTATGCAACACTAGACCTGTTGGTCGCCAGGTAGTTCAATGATTTTTGGCCTTTTCCTGCTCCACAACTAAAAATTGAACATTGAGCATTATCTAATAAATGTCATATCCATGCCAGGACACAGTGCAGTTGCTGATCACTTTGATGCTTTTAGCAGATCTTTCAGTCACTCTTCTCATGTTACTTCAGTTCTACTGGATTTCTCTTGCGGCTTTTCTCTGTGTTCTGCTAATACTTCCTCTGTCCCTACTTTCACCATTTCCCGCCGGTTTGAATGCTTTATTCAGTAAAGAACCGAGAAGAGCTTCACTTTCTCGAGTATATGCACTGTGGAATGCTACTTCTTTATCTAATGTTGTAAGTTGTGCTTATAGTTTGCTATAATATATTGCATGTGTTGTGCGGATGAGAAGCAGCAAGCAAGCAAGCATCAGTTACAATTCTGCTATACTCTGAGTTCAATGGACCTTTGATTAAGTAGAATGCTACAAATAGATTAATTGTGAGCTTGTGTCTTGAGTATATTGACTGTCATCAATATTGTCTTTTCTCAAATTATGATCAGAATATGAAAAATAAAATTGTACAAATATATTATATACTTTCTCTTGCAATATACTCCAAATATTTTTGCAAAATGCATGAAGAAATTTACTGGAGATTATTGTCCTACGAAAAGTTTAATACCGATGCTGCCTTGACTTATATTTTGAAAATTGTTTAATATATAGATATTAATTACATGACCCAAATAAAATGATGTGTGCTCAAAGCTGTTCTCTCCAGCATCAGCATTTTCTTCATGCTTTTTTAAATGCCAGTATCAGCATTCTTTTGTCTATGATAATTTAAATGCCCAAAATTTTGTTCTCAGAAAATAGAAAATCACATAAAAGCTTCAGGCATAGAAAGAAAGAACAAATGCTGAAGATAATCATATTGTTACCCGAGATGACCCAAAAGGGTATTGAGATATTTCTACATCCAGAAGTGAATACCTTCAATCTTTCTAAATAGCCCTTGCACCCAGTAGCAGTGCCCAATAGAAATGCCCAGATTATTCCATCTCACAAAGCTGAAAGGCCTTATAACCATTAGGTTATAGGTTTAAGGGATGACACTGGCCATTCTAGACGTTTTGAATGTTTGACATCTTTAGGTGTTTAACTCATTATATGCTCTGCATCCCATGCTTTTTTCTGACTGTTTGACTTTTTTGCAGGGAGTGGCTTTTGTTTGTTGCCTCCTTCACTATGCATTATCCCATTTCCATCAGCCTAATGAGGCCAGTACATGGAATATTAAGAGGTAAGGTGCAACTCTTCATTGTGACATTTTATCCCGAACAACAATGACATCTTTGACAAACAACTAAGATTCTTGTTTTGATCTCCATCTGTGCAGACATAGTTTCAAGAAGTTGACTGTTATATTTTGCCATGATATATTTATACCTCATACTTGAACATGATAGTCGGTTGGATTCTGTTTTCTCATTGAACAACTCTGCATGAAGGGTTTTTCCTTCTTTATTTCTTCCTTTTTCATGGTGATGTTTTTCTGGAGGAAAATGTCATGCCTTGTCTTCAACATCTTCCTAAAAGGTTTACATCATGGCTGACTTTATAGTGCTCATCAGTGTGCTAGCTCAATGTTTAGGAAATAGAGTTGTAATGGTGCTTATTCTGAAGGTTCTAGTGAAGTTCTCCACTATCTGGCTGGATTGTCACATATGTTGAAGTTGTGTTGAAAAGTATCTCCCACCCATCATATGGTTGGTTCAATCCTGTGGTAGAGAATACATTACAAGTGTGTTACAACCCCATTCACAGGGCAGACATACAAAAGGAGACAAAGGACGTTGCATGCAAATGGGCAGGATACTTTATAAAATACTAAAGTTGACTTTGGGAACTTCCTACTATTTTGGAGCAAGAGGTTATTTAGTAGGTTATGCTATAGGTATCTAGGGGTGTCTGCTATACTAGGTTGTCTAGTAGACTGTGTTGACCACTTTTTGCTTTATATTAGACGTTGGGCTATTGGGAGGGATACGTCGTATTTTTTGAATGTCTTTGTAGTAGGTCACTGGGTTCTCTACGAACCAGACCTTGAGTGGCTGTGAGAGTTCTTTCCACAGATTGTAATTCTCTATTCTCCAAAGAGGCAGAGGCTTATTTGAATATTGAGACATATTCAAAAGTTTGCGTCTTATATTCGGAGTTGGTACCTAACAATTGGTATTAGAGCGGTTGATTCACGGGAGATGGCTAACAAGGTTCTAGAATTGAAGGAGTCGGTGGCAAGCTTGACCAAGAAAGTGGACGAACTTTCTGGGCTGTCAAAGCAAGTGGTCGAACTGATGACCGACATGAATCTCATGAGGGAAATGTTGCTGTGTATAGGAGAAGGGTCAAGCAAGAAGCCAAGAACGGGGGAGATGCGGGGGATCTCCATACCGAGACAATGACCGAGAGCAACGGAGAAGATGAGAAAGAAACAATGAAGTATAGGAAACTGGACTAACCCGTGTTCGATGGCGAATACCCGCTAGGGTGGTTCTTCAGGGTAGAGAGCTATTCCAGGTGAACGGCGTTGCAGAACCAGAGAACTTGGAGGCAGCTGCGGTGTGCCTCGAAAACAGGGCATTGCATTGGTTCTTGTGGAAGGACGTTTGGTCCTCTCTGACAAGTTGGGCTGAGTTCAAACGAAAGCTGCTAAAACGCTTCTACACGACTTAGTTAAGGGGTGAATATAGAATCCTGTTCGCAACCAAACAGGAAAATTCAGTGCTCGAGTATGTGCAAGAATTTGAGAGGGTCTCTTGTCCTCTGAGGGATGCTTCAGAAGAATGCTTGATAGGAGCCTTTTTAAGCGGATTAAAAACCGAGGTTCAGGCGGAGCTTCAGCTAACCAACGTGAAGGATTTGAAGGATCTCATTGACAAGGCTATATGCGTGGATGAGAAGATGATGCTACTAGGATCCAAAAGGGGCTTTAAGGCAGTCAAAGCTCCGAGTTTGGTTGGGCCAAAGGGTTACACGGCCCAACCCTAATACACTCGGGTAACCTAGGTGTACGAGCCTAGCAAACTGGTACCAACTCACACACACGTGACAGGCCCAGTGAGGAATGAATCGAAGATGTCGGAAATGAAGACCGGAAGCACGTCAACCAGAGTTTCCTGGACCCGCCACCTAGGCAGGAGCCGTCGACTGACAGACGCAGAGATGGCATGACGGGGGGAGCTCAGCCTCTGCTACAAGTTTGGGGAGCAATATGTGCCCAACCACCAATGCAAAGACAAACACTTACAATTGTTTTTGATCGACTTGGAACCAAAGAGAATCGAGGCAAGGAAGGAGGAAAACAATGAGGTGAATGAAGATTACTATAATGCTGAAGGAGGGATGACTCAAATGGAGTTGTCCCTGAACTCCATGGCCGGCTTCAAAAGCAACCACACAATGAAGATTAAAGGCGAATTGGCAGGGGAATCCGTGACGATACTGATCGATAGTGGGGCCACACATAATTTCATTGCCGAAAGCCTGCTGCTAAACAAGGGAATCAAAGTGGACGAGGTTGCCGAGTACTCTATCACAGCTGGTGATGGACACAGTGATGAGGAGTTGAAGGTGCAGTAATGTGGCGTTGCAAGTGCAGGGACTGCACATAGTGCATGATTTTTATCCCTTCCCACTCAAAGGAGTCGATATGGTGTTAGGTATCGAATGGCTCAAAACACTAGGTGAGGTGAAGGTGAATTGGAAACAAATGACCATGAAGATTTGGCAAAAGGGCAACCAAATTTTTTTGCAAGGAGATCTTGCCTTGTTGCGATCCCAAGCTTCCCTGAAATCTGTTGTGCAGTCGGTCAGGAAAAAAGGACAGGGATTTACCAAAGAACTCGAGGTTGAAGCGTTGCTGCCCCCTGAAGTCAAGAATCTGTTGGATAAATTCCCTATGGTTAGCCAAGCATCCGGCAATCTGCCACCCAGGCACGCTTGAGATCATGCTATTATGATTAAACCAGGAGAGCAGCCTCCTAACATCAGACCTTATCGATATACGCACCTAAAAAAGAAAGAGATTGAAGAACTTGTCAAAGACATGCTACAAGCAAGAATTATCCAGCCTAGTACTAGCCCTTATTCCAGCCCGGTCTTGTTGGTTAAGAAAAAAGATGGGAGTTGGAGGTTGTGTGGACTACCGGGCTCTAAACAAAATAATTGTGCCTGATAAATTCCCAATGCTTGCCATAGATGAGCTGTTAGATGAACTCAAGGGAGCCACCGTCTTTGCAGGGATGGATTTAAAGTCCGGGTATCATCAAATCCACATCAAGGCTGGTGATGAACATAAGACAGCTTTCAGGACACACGAGGGACACTACAAATTTAAGGTGATGCCGTTCGGACTCACAAATGCTCCTTCCACATTTCAGTCCTTGATGAATGATATTTTTAGGCGATACGTGAGGAAATTTGTATTAGTCTTTTTTGATGACATACTGATTTATGGTCAGGATGTTATTGCTCACTTCGAACACCTAGAAAAGGTGTTGACTGTCTTAGAGGAACATGAACTGGTTATAAACCTCAAAAAATGCAGTTTTGTGCAGCCAAGCATTAAATACCTAGGCCATATAATCTCAAAAGAGGGAGTGCAAGCAGATCCAAAGAAGGTGGAAAGCATGATCACCTGGCCACAACCTAAGAATGTGCGATCATTATGAGGATTCCTAGGGTTGACAGGATACTACCGCTGATTTGTCAAAGATTATGGGCAGATTGCCAGCCCATTGACTGATGTACTCAAGAAGGAGGCGTTCAAATGGACCCCGGCCGCCGCTGCAGCATTTGAAGCACTCAAGTCAGCCATGACAACTTTGCCGGCGTTAACTATGCTTGACTTTTCAGTCCCATTTGAACTGGAAACCGATGCCTTGGGGACAGGAGTAGGGGCAGTGCTAATGCAGAAAGGGAGGCCTACAGCTTATTTCAGCTAAAAGCACTCCAATCAAGCTCAGTTATGCTCGGTTATGAGAGGGAACTCATGACCATAGTGCTGGCTGTCAAGAAGTGGAGGCACTACTTGTGGGGCTAGCGTTTTATCATCAAAACTGATCAGAAAGCCCTGAAATATTTGTTGGAACAGCGAGTGATTGAAGAAAATCAACAGAAGTGGGTGTCAAAACTAATGGGGTTCAACTTTGAAATTGCTTACAAACTGGGAAAAGAGAACTGCGCAGCTGATGCCCTTTCCCACCAAGAAGAAGCGCTGAATTTGATGGGGTTCTCCTTATGGCAATATGGTGAGATTGAAGAATGGGAAAAGGAGGTACAAGCTGACCCAAAACTTAGCCAGATTATGCAGCAGATTCTTACCACCAAAGAAGGTGTGGATGGTTACTATTTAAATAAGGGCTGTTTGCATTTCAAGGGAAGGTTAGTTCTACCCAAAAATTCCAGCCGCATCCCACTGTTATTGGGAGAATATCATAGCTCACCTGTGGGTGGACATTCAGGCTATCTAAGGACCTACAAGAGGATAGCAAATGCGGTATATTGGAAAGGCATGAAGAGGGATGTACAGCAGTACGTCGCAAGCTGTGAGATCTGTCAACAAAGCAAGCACCAAACTCTTTCACCGGTGGATCTGTTGCAGCCACTACCAATTCCACAAGCTGTTTGGGAAGACATAAGTATGGACTTTATTTCGGGACTTCCTAAATCACAGTGGTATGATACTATACTAGTTGTTGTTGATCGGCTCACCAAATATGGCCATTTCTTGCCCCTCTCCCACCCTTTATCAGCTAAGGATGTCGCTGACTTGTTTATATGGGAAATAGTCAGATTACATGGGTTTCCAATGACAATTGTATCGGATCATGATAGAGTGTTCATAAGTCATTTCTGGAAGGAGTTGTTCAAGCAAGCTGGCACTTAGCTTTGTCTCAGCTCTGCTTGCCACCCAGAATCAGACGGACAGACTGAAGCACTGAATAAAGGGTTGGAAACTTAAGATGTTTCACTAGTGAAAGCCAAAGCAGTGGCCACATTGGTGACCCTGGGCTGAGTATTGGTACAACACTCCACACCAAAGTTCAGCCAATATGACACCCTTCAAGGCTGTATATGATCGCGATCCACCTACTTTCCTTAAGTTGCAAGATGAGCCATCACTTGTGGAAGAAGTAAATGAGCAGATTCGATCCCAGAACTTGGTCATTACCACATTAAAGGAGCACTTGGAGAAGGCTCAAGAAGAAATGAAGAGGCAAGCTGATAAGCACCGTGCACTTTGAGATTGGAGACCTTGTTTATGTTAAAATCCAGCCATATAGGTTGTTAACATTAGCCTGGCGGATTAATGAAAAGCTTAGCCCTCGCTTTTACGGACCATTCAAGGTCCTTGAAAGGGTAGTTCGGTAGCATATAAGCTTGATCTACCACCAACAGCTCGAGTGCACCTGTTTTTCACATCTCCAACCTCAAGAAATCTGTCCAATTGGTTTGGGTCACTTCCACTATTCCCCCGGCATTGTCTGAACAGTTCGAACTTTAGGTGCAACTGGAGGATGTCATTCAGGTCAGACAACTCACTGATGGCCAGCTGGAAGTATTAATCAAGTGGCAGGACCTACAGGATTTCAAGAATTCATGGGAGCTAGCGGATGTCATGGCAAGGCAATTTCCGGGTTTTCACTTTGAGGACAAGGTGAAGCTTTTAGGGGCGAGTATTGTTACAACCCCATTCACAGGGCAGACATACAAAAGGAGACAGAGGACATAGCATGCAAATGGGCAGGATACTTTATAAAATACTAGAGTTGACTTTGGGAACTTCCTACTATTTTGGAGCAAGAGGTTATTTAGTAGGTTATGCTATAGGTATCTAGGGGTGTCTGCTGTGCTAGGTTTTCTAGTAGACTGTGTTGACGACTTTTTGCTTTATATTAGACGTTGGGCTATTGGGAGGGATATGTCATAATTTTTTAATGTCTTTGTAGTAGGTCACTGGGTTCTCTACGAACCAGACCTTGAGAGTGGCTGTGAGAGTTCTTTCCTCAGATTGTAATTCTCTGTTCTCCACAGAGGCAGAGGTTTACTTGAATATTGAGACATATTCAGAAGTTGGCGTCTTTATTCTGAGTTGGTACCTCACAGAGTGTTACCTAGTGTTGTTTCAATTTAGATTTTCTTTACCCTCCTTTTCTGTAAAAGAAGAAGAATAATGAATGCATTTGTAAGGGCTATATGTTCAATGAGGAGAAACATACTCATGTCCCTAGACCCCACGCAGTTTTTTTTTCATATTTGATTTGGTGCAGTTCCCTATGATTTGTGGATGTGGCTGTAACTGGTATCAGCCATGCAATTTTATTAGGTAATCTTTTGTAGATAATCTTTTAAACAAGATTTATCTGGCTAAAATGTGCAGTAGTGGATACCATAACGTCATAGAAGCGGCAATGTTATAAGAAGAAAATATCGATGTTATACGAAATTGTAAAATGGCATCAGTATTGAATCTATGAATTGGTTGGGAAAATGTTTAGTTTTTAAACCCCCTTGGAGATGAGCGGAAGTCCCTGCGAAAGAGTGTGATAGAGGTATCTCATAATATAATATACTCAATTGTTGGTAGAGATTGCAGTTTGTAGTCTGTCTCATTATCTGCTTGGTAAATGCTTTTGTTTTATACTTAGCTTTATTTTCTTAAAAAAAAAGTATATATTGAATTTCCTAATGTTCATGCAAATGCTGGTGAAAGTAGAGATTAACAATTGAAGTGAGTTCTATAAATGAAAATACTCCCAAGGTAGTGTCTAATTACTTGACTGTGGCCTTCTTCGCGAAGAAGGCATAGTGCATACTGATATGCAATTTAGCTATTGTAGTTTTTTTCCCCTCTTTCAGCCTCAGGCTATTGCAGGTTTTAGAGATATACAGGAGTGATGATTATTTGGATGTTCTTATGATGCTACTCACAAATTCATTTTAGCAGTAATAAATATAATGAAATGTCTTGTTGATTGCATTCATGAATGACATTTATCTTGTTATTAAGGCTCTAGAATATTTTCTTTGTTTCTTCTAGAACTTCAGTTATATTTTATATTTTCCACTTAATTTTAATACATTCTCTTGCAGGGAAGATGATGAGTGCTGGCTTTTGCCAACCATACTACTTCTCTTCAAGTTGGTACAAGCTCGTTTTGTGAATTGGCATATAGCTAATCTTGAAATCGAAGATTTTTCTCTATATTGCCCCGATCCCGATGCTTTTTGGGCCCATGAATCAAGCTTTTAACAGGAAACGGACAGGAACACCAGACATGCACGTGTACATTATTAAGTTTTGGTGATTCAACTATTTAGTGTGTTTAGTTTTATGGTGGAAACCACCAGAACCATGGTTTTGGTGGAAGGTGGAAGCATATAACTACTTGATTTCACAAAAATCATGGTTTTGGCGGTTATTAACATGAAACCAAATACACCCTTAAAAGGAGGCTTTATTCCTGTCCTGATTGGAAGCTTTGTGGCTGCCCCTGCCCTGCCATGTAAATATATGCAGAGATGTATAGGTGAATCCAAAGTAAAGGTCTGCTGTTTTTTGTTTCGTTGTATAAATCTTAGAGAGGTTGGTTTATGGAACAATACAAGGAAGGACTAGTGAGGAGAGAGATGCGTTCTTGTAGCTTGCTTAGTACCATCAAGTTTCACCATTTTCTTTTCCTTTTGTTTTTTATGTATTTAAAATTATATTTCCTTTTGCCCCATGAATCTTTGCCATTTGCCACCAATTACTGACAGAATGAAAAGCCTTTGCGAAGGCTGCTTTTTGCTCCTCTACTATAAAGGGTTTGAAATTGAATATTATTGTTATAATTATTGCATTATTTATTATACAATTCTCAATTTTAACATTTAGTCGTTTCTCTACTACTGGACATCTGGAATTCAATGAGCCAGAAGCCACCTATGTCACATCCATATTTATGGCTGTGAGTGAATTCTTGTTCTGTTTTGCCGGTGGCGTTTTCCTTGGGATGTGTTTATTTCTGCTTCGGCTTCACTATTAACCAAGGTTATTAAACTTAGATCGGCCACTTAATCAATTTGGGTAGTGGGTCAAGGGTCAGTGGGTCAGATTGGAGTCAAATCAGAGCTAACACAGGGCTGAACTTGTGAGGAAGTGAACTTGAATAATAATAATTTTTGGTATAGTTTTGGAATTAGATAATTTTTTAGGATCAAATGATAATATTTTTGAGTGATTCTCTTTGCATTAGAAAGTAAACATCCCAAGCTTTTCATAGAGTCTTAATTTAGAATTTTTGAAAATATGTTGAATGAGATATGAATTTTTGAAATAAGGAAAATGAGAATAACTATTGAATCGGCTGGACTGGTCAGACCTATGCTATTAACACATGGGTTCATGGGATCTATAGCTTTTGTACCTCACCTCTATTATTCTATTAGGCTGTGCAGATAGTAGAGCTGGAAATAGAACCACCCGTTTAGGCCTGTTTCGCAAAAAGGCACACATTTTCGGGTCCCGGCCCATTTAATTAAGAGCCACGGGCCAGCCCACAGGCTTCAAGCCAGTTTGCCATATTTTCCCTTATAAATTTGGACACTAAAATATCTAATTTAAAACATAAATATTATCAAAACTAAGTTACAACATCAAACATTATTCATGTTTAACATAATATAAACACTAAGCCCAAAAACTAATGTCCACAGTTAAATAAATAAATAAATCGGCAAAAAAAAACTAAATAATAACTAGATAAAGTCATAAATCATAAATTAAACACTAAATAATATAAATAACATTATCATTTTCTTCTTCATGACCATCATCACTATCAACATCATCAATGATAACTTTTTTATTTTAAAAAAATATAAACGGGCTTAAACGGGCGCAGCCCTAAAAGCCTGGACCTTTTAAGCCCAACTCTATTTTAAACCCCAAATTATAAGCCCGGCCTTCAATTTAATTGGGCCTAAAAGAGTTGGTCCAACGAGCTCAGCCGATTTCCTAGCTCGAGTGGACAGGAGCATAAGTATTATACTGGTCAGACCTATTTCTATTGATTTTCTAAGTTTTGAAAGAAGCTTCCTTCCTTTCTTTCTTTCAGGAATTATCGCTCCTAAATCCCACACAACAACTCAAACTATAAAAAAAGTTTCTTAGGATAACCAAAATACCCTAAATCTCATGTCTTTTAATTATAAATAAGTTTAGTGTAAATTTATTAAAATGTCCTTAACTTACAAAAAAAATCTCCTGTTCCCCATGGACACTGGCCATTGCACCTCTCTCGGTTACCAAAATAAACTTATGACCATTGAGTCATTAAGTTCACTTAGTAATATAATGCACATTATTATGTGCGTGGGTATGTGCATGTGCACGCATGTGTGCGCTTGCACCTCTTTAGTAGTTATCTTTTGAAATGTAGTTGTCAATTTGCTAAATTTAAGTTGTCAATTTTTATTGAATGGTTTTTAGTAAAGTTGTTCAGTTGACAACTACTATTTTAGAATTAGTTGCCAATTAATTATAAAGTTATTGATTTTAATATGAAAGTAATTATCAATTTGCTAAATTTAAGTTGTCAATTCTTATTGGGTAGTTGTTAGTAGAGTTGTTCAGTTGACAACTACCTTACTAGAATTAGTTGCCGGTTAACTATAAAGTTATTGATTTTGATAGAAAAGTTAGTGAAGACTTTCATCTTCATCTACAATTGACCGGTATATTTCCAAGAGGTGATTGTCACTTTTCTATATTAAAGTTATCAATTATTATTAGGTAATTATTAGAGAAGTTGTTCAAGTGACAATTTCAAGCAAGAATTAATAATTTCAATATAGGAAATTGATAACTCCTCATAAATTTGTTAATCATTTGCAAATAAAGATGAACAACTCTACTAACAACTTCCCAATCAAAATTAACAACTAACCTTGATGAGGTAGTAGTTAACTATAAACAACTCAGCAAACATGTACTCCATATAAATTGATTACTTTAATATAACAAATTCACAACTAAATACTCCTGTTAGATCATTATGGCATTCCTGAACATCCATGATTTTTCAATTGACAACTCTTTCAGGTACAATAAAGTAAAACCCTACCAGGAGTGAGATTCACATCCAATGTGTGATTTAGATCGTTGTTGACTAAGAGATTCTTTTAACTGTAGTAGCATGATGTTGTAAAGAGAGAGATAAATGCATGAGGTGAGTGGGTCCCATATGTTTATCTATTTTCCTGCTGTATTGTATTGTGTACTTACAAAAGTAAAATAAAACTATGTGAATAGCATACCCTGAAACAAAGGATTAAACTATTATGAACTTATTTGCAAGATAACAAAGTTGTCTTATTTAATATTTTAAAATATAATAATTTGATTTTTGTTATAAAAGTATGTGTTATAAGAAAGAAGATTGATAGAATTCAAAGAGAATTGATAGAATTTCTAGAGAGAAGTTAGAGAGATGTTCTCATTCAGTTCAATTGAAACAATCGATTACAGCCCTTTATATAGAGGCAGAAATCTAACCCTGGTTGTATTACCATGGTTATATTTAAATGACCATGGTTACTTTATATCGTCTTTATGTCCTTGTCTTCTTTTGCTTTTGCTTTGTGTCATGTCTTCTTTTCTTCTTTATGTCAAGTTGACTGGAAGATTAATATGAGTCAATGGACATCCATATATTTAATATTCATAACACTCCCCCTTGGATGTCCATTATGAATGTGCCTCATTAAAAACTTTAACTAGGAAAAACCCAGTGGGATAAAAACCTAGCTAAAGAAAAGAGTACATCATTCATTGATACACCATCGAGTGCTGCCTCATTAAAAACCTTTCTAGGAAAACCCAGTGGGACAAAACCTAGATAAAGGAAAAAGAGTACAGCGTGTATCGACTCCCCCTCTTGATAATATCAGTTGAAATCTTTGAATCTCCGAAGACCAATATCATGAACAAGTTTTTCAAAGATTGTACCTGGAAGTGACTTGGTGAATAAATCTGCTAGATTTTCACTTGACCTGATTTGCTGGATATCTATTTCACCATCCTTTTGAAGATCGCAAGTGAAGAAGAATTTTGGTGAAATATGCTTTGTTCTATCGCCCTTGATATAACCTTCTTTAAGTTGAGTGATACATGCAGTATTATCCTCATAGAGGATTGTTGGGATCATTTTGCCGGAAGATAAATGACAAGTTGTACGTATATGATGTATTACTGACCTCAACCACATACATTCTCGACTTGCTTCATGTATTGCTAGAATTTCTGCATGATTAGATAATGTGGCTGATATAGTCTGTTTCATAGATCGCCATGAAATAGGTGCACCTCCACATGTAAATAGATAGCCCGTTTTTGATTTACCATTATGTGGATCAGATAAAAATCCAGCATCTACATAACCAATCAGTTCATGCTTGGATACATTTGAGTAGTATAACCCCATGTCTGTTGTACCTCTGAGATAACGAAAAATATGCTTTATTCCATTCCAATGCCTTCGTGTTGGTGAAGAACTATATCTTGCTAGTAAATTAACAGCAAATGATATATCAGGACGTGTATGATTAGCAAGATACATTAGTGCTCCAATAGCACTAAGATATGGTACTTCTGGACCAAGTAGTTCTTCATCACCTTCTTCACTAATTTCTCGAGGTTTGAATGGGTCTTTATCCACCATCAAAGATCTTACAATCATTGGGGTACATAATGGATGAGATTTATCCATGTAAAATCGCTCTAGGACCTTCTTTGTATAAGTTTCTTAATATACAAATATCCCTTTCTTGAAGTACTCGATCTGTAATCCAAGACAGAATTTTGTTCTTCCCAAGTCCTTCATCTCAAATTCTTTCTTCAAACAATTAATTGCCTTTTGGAGCTCTTCAGGAGTTCCAATGATGTTGATATCATCAACATAAACAGCAATTATAGCAAACTCACTATTAGATCTTTTCATAAAGATGCATGGGCATATCGAATCATTTTTGTATCCTTCTTTCAACAAATATTCATTAAGGCGATTATACCACATGCGCCCTGATTGCTTCAGGCCATACAGGGACTTATTTAACTTAACTGAGTATTATTCTTGAGAACTTGAATTAGATGCTTCTGGCATCTTAAGTCCTTCAGGGACTTTCATATAAATATCACTATCAAGTGATCCATATAAATAGGCAGTCACAACATCCATTAGATGTAAATCAAGTCCTGCATCTACTGCTAGACTGATTAAATAATGAAAAGTAGTCGCATCCACTACTGGTGAATACGTTTCTTCAAAATCAATGCCAGGTCTTTGTGTAAAACCTTGGGCTACTAGACGTGCCTTATATCTAGTTATTTTGCCCTTTTCATTTCTTTTTCGTACAAAGACCTATTTGCATCCAACTGGTTTTACATCTTCAGGTGTAAGGACTACAGGTCCAAATACTTTTCGTTTTGCCAATGATTTTAATTCTGCATTAATGGCATCTTTCCATAGGGGCCAGTCTTTTCTTTGTTGGCTCTCACTAATGGATTTTGGCTCATGATCCTCATTATCATTCATTACATTATATGCTATATGATAAGCAAAGATGTCATCAACGTTGACTTCATTTCTATCCCATCGGATTCCATTCATAACATAATTTATTGAGATCTCATTATTTTCACATATATCAGGTACCTGGGTCTCTTCTGGAACTACAATATTCTCTTCTGGAGATAATATCTCTTCAGGAGATGGCTCTTCTGGAGCTACTAATTTTTCTTCATTATCCTCGACTTGACCATCTATATTCTTTGCTCCTTTTCTTTTTCGAGGATTTTTATCTTTGGAACCGATAGGCCTGCCACACTTCAGGCGTGTTTTAGATTCATTCATAGCAGGTTGTCCTTCAGGGACATCAATTTTAATAGGAGCATTAGCAGCTGGGATATGTGACTTTGTCACTTTCTTTGGGTCAGTAAATGCTTCTGGCATTTGATTAGCTAAATTCTGTAAATGAATTATCTTTTGAACTTCAAGTTCACATTGTTTTATACGAGGATCAAAATGAGCCAATGATAATTCATTCCAACTAATTTCTTTACCCAACTGCTTGTTTTCTCCCCCTAATGTTGGGAAAAATGATTCATCAAAATGACAATCGGCAAATCATGCCGTAAATAAATCTCCTGTGGATGGTTCCAACCATTTTATAATTGATGGAGATTCATACCCAACATATATTCCCATCTTTCTTTGTGGGCCCATCTTGGTGCGTTGTGGCAGTGCTACAGGCACATATACCGCACACCCAAAAGTTCTTATATGGGAAATATTAGGTTCCTGACCAAAAACCATTTGTAAGGGGGAAACCTTTAAATAACTTGTTGGCCTGATGCGAATTAACATTGCTGCATGCAAAATGGCATGGCCCCAAGCAGAAATCAGTAGATTAGATTTCATAAGTAAAGGTCTTGCAATAAGTTGCAACCTTTTAACCAATGATTCTGCAAGTCCATTTTGCGTGTGAACATAAGCTACAGGATGTTCAACATCAATTCCAAGGGACATACAATATTCATTAAAAGCTTGTGATGTAAATTCACCAGCATTATCAAGACGTATTTTCTTGATAGGATAATCAGGGTAATGTGCTCTTAATCTAATCAATTGAGCAAGTAATCTCGCAAACGCCAGGTTGCGAGAAGATAATAAGCAAACATGCGACCATTTAGTTGATGCATCAATTAAAACCATATAGTACCTAAATGGTCCGCATGGTGGGTGTATTGGCCCACAAATATCTCCCTGTATCCGTTCTAGAAATGTGAGAGACTCACTTTCTACTTTGCTTGGTGAGGGGCGAATAATTAACTTTCCCTTGGAACATGCAACACATGAAAAATCATGGGATTGTGGTATTTGTTTACACTTCAGGGTATGTCCACATGAATTCCCAATTATTTGTCGCATCATTATTGAACCGGGATGGCCTAACCGGTTATGCCAAACATTAAATTCATTAGTAAACTTCTGGTTCACATTATCAAACTGCTGGTTTGTATTGACAAACTTCTGGTTTGCATTATTGAACTTCTGGTTCTCAATAGTATGTGTTTCAATTGTGCTTATGCATGTGTAATACAAACCAGAAGAAAAAATAGGAAAACTTTCTAATATGCATTTTCTACCAGCAACTATATTTGTAATTACAAGATATTCCTTATTATCTTTAGTTGTTGTTTCTAAATGATATCCATTTCTGCGGATATCTTTGAAACTCAATAAGTTTCTTTTAGACTTGGCAGAATAAAATGCATTATCAATGCATAATTTTGTTCCTTCAGGTAACAAAATATTAGCTCTTCCGGAGCCTTCAATTAAATTTATACTACCAGATATAGTCTGAACATTGGCTTCTCGTATTACCAGGGAAGAAAAATATTTATCATGTCTGAGTATGGTGTGGGTTGTTGCACTATCAACGAGACATAAATCTTCAGGATTGATGCCAATAGAATTCATTCTTCTTTTAGAGCTTCGTGCTGATAACGTGTTATAAAAGTATGTGTTATAAGAAAGAAGATTGATAGAATTCAAAGAGAATTGATAGAATTTCTAGAGAGAAGTTAGAGAGATGTTCTCATTCAGTTCAATTGAAACAATCGATTACAGCCCTTTATATAGAGGCAGAAATCTAACCCTGGTTGTATTACCATGGTTATATTTAAATGACCATGGTTACTTTATATCGTCTTTATGTCCTTGTCTTCTTTTCTTTATTTCCTTGTCTTCTTTTGCTTTTGCTTTGTGTTATGTCTTCTTTTCTTCTTTATGTCAAGTTGACTGGAAGATTAATATGAGTCAATGGACATCCACATATTTAATATTCATAACAATTTTGTAGTTTTCCCCTTTTTGGGCTCAACCAATTAAGCTAAACCTGATGAAAAGTATGCCTTTCATACTAGTGATGTTAATTGTTTGTCATTAATTGATTACACAATTTAAAAACTCAACAATATTTAGTTCTTCAAAATGTGACAAACCAATATTCGAATCCTCACAGAAAGAGATACTCATATTTAGTGACCGATAATGCCTCGAATATAATTGTCTTAATAAAAAGATACTTGTGCCTATAAAAAAAACTCATCTAGATTTTTTTTTTTTTTTTAAAAAGGATCACATTATCCATAATAAAATGTAACTTATAAGTGGAGCCATGCTTGTTCATCGATCTTATTAGTTACAAGCTAAATCGGTTGGTCGGTCTAGTTTAATTGTATAACCATGAAAAAATTAAAATACAGTTAAAAATTAAGAGAAACATCATGTAACCTGAATATCTAAGACAACCTAATTTACACATCCATTCCCCTCTCATTAATAGGTATGATTTAGGACTTAGATTCCAAGCTTTGTTCAACGTTGACATGTCTCTTTTCAAGTGTTATAGTGATTATGTAATAGTTAAATACTAAAATAATCGGTGACAAAGACATATGCCACTCATTAATTAAACAGACTTCAAACTATGTTATCTCATGATAGATTTTCATGATAGATTTTGACGTGAGGACCTAGTAATACATAACAGGCACATAGTGTTAGACAAATTTATTTTCCAAAGTAGAAAATTTAAAAAAAAAACATGGGCGTCATAATGAATTCAAACGTTTGCAATCAAATCGAAAACCAAAAAAAAGTGTGAAGAACAAATTAAAATTCGTGCAAAATTTAACATGGGTGATATTTCCACGGTAATAATCAAGGTATTAAAACCCAGACCGGGTACTGAACCGATTAGAATACTAGGTTAAGGGTCAGTGAGTCAGATTAGAGCCAAACTGGAGCTAAATCGGGGCCAAACTGATGAGAAATTGAAGATTTTAGACTTATAAATATGAAATTCTAAAGATATTTATTTTTTTTTTAATATAGGAACCCGGACGGGACCGGGGACTGGACAAGTCCACCAGCCATTTCGCCTATTTTCGGGTCGCTCCGGCTGGTCCAATCCAAGTTCAACAACTCTAATAATAATGCTTTTTATACACGGAAATATTAACACTAAAAAATAAGAACAACAAAATTAGGGAGTACTAACAAAAGCTTAGGGCTCCCTCAACAAGTTCGAGTTAATGATTTGAAGACAATAACTTTGTCTAAAGCTTGTTTTGTGAGCGAGGCCGCCAATTTATTTTAGTCTTTACAAATGACTTGAAATTTGACTTATCTGCTCCAATATTCTTGATATCAGAAATTACATCTCAATCTTTATGCATTTCCGAAGTCCTATAATTTTTTAAGTGGATGGTTTTGGAAGGGTCATTAAAATAATATTTCTTGCTCTATTATCCCATGCTCTCTTTAGGCTCCTCAAAAACTCATAACTCTACTGTAAGATGATCATCCCTTTTAACCTAAGTACTAAGCCTTCAAGAATCCAAGACACCAACAAAAGCCAAAATAGCACAAGAGTAGCATAATTTAAATCTTAGTTATTTTTTAATGTAGTTCATAAAATATTACTACCTCCGGTTCTAAATATAGGACATAATTTATAGTGTAAATTGTATTATAAACTATGTCACCGGAGGGAGTACTTTTCTTTTAAGCATGAAATTGGTTACATTTTGCCTTATATTATTATTTGG
This sequence comes from Inga oerstediana, assembly GCA_963210345.1. Lineage (NCBI taxonomy): Eukaryota > Viridiplantae > Streptophyta > Magnoliopsida > Fabales > Fabaceae > Inga > Inga oerstediana. The sequence continues at coordinate 7,628,176 of OY723411.1, forward strand.
TGTATTATTATTTGGTCTCCGGAGTTCACAGTTAACCCTCCCAACACACAGGTGCTTAAAAAATAATAATTGAATATGTTACTAGCAGAGAGGTTAGGAGTGCGTGCGATCGCCATGCTACGCCGAGCTTCACGACTCTGTCGCCGGCCTCTCTTCACCACTCTGAGCTTTCGCCATCTTTGTACGGAGGTCGCCGCCTCTTACAGCGACTATAAGAAAGCCATTTCCAATATTGACCCTCCCAAGACTCCCTCCCATTTCATGCACTTTTGTACTCCTGCTCCTTCGTCAATTCCCTCCAAAATTACTCTCAATTTTGTTCTTCCCTACGCTTCTGGCTGTCTTCCAAGCAGGTTTGTTCCCCTTTCATCTTTTCATGCTCTTTCTTTTCCTAGATTCTGATATCGATGTTGCCTGATTATTCTGAGAATTATGTTGACTGAGTTTTGATTTCATACCATTTTTACCGTCTGAGGTAATCTTGAGTTTTTCCAATAAAATGCGGACTTCTTTGAAGGAATGCGACTCCGTTGAATTATTAATTTAGAGGAAAGTTACTGTATTACTCATACCGACTGGTTATTATCTCCATTCTATTTGCCTCGTAATTTGGACGCATGGGCCTGGTTTGCTCAGAAATGAAGGAGCTATGTTAAGCAAGTTGTTTTGTTTACAAGTATTTACAATGATGCTTCACAGTATAATTGGTGGTTTTTCTGCAATGTAGATTCCGACGTTGTGTGTTTATTCTGAAGACGTGATTTTAAATTTCAATTCATTAATTGTCTTTTCTATGTAACATAGTTTTAAAGTTTTATGTTAATACGCGTTTTCCGATAACGTGTGGACTACTTTGATGGGGATTGCATTCATTGCCTTATATTAGAGTTCAGGTAGATTCTATTGTAAGAAATTATCATGAATAGTAAGCAGGGGATTTATTTTAAGGATTTTGTGCTGATAGTGGTATTACTTCTAAACTTATTTATAGGCTAATTTCAATTGTGCCATTCAATTTAGGCTTAAATGATCTGTTTATACAAATGTAATTTGGACAAGTTTCTCTTTAAGGTGGCAAGTGGCAACTGTAGTCGGTAGAATAAGGAGCATTCTTTGTGGGCTTGTTCAAGTGTCTTCTAGATTGTTATTTGACTTTAACTTAGTAACCACTGGATCTCAGGAAAGATTTAGTTGATCCGTGAATAGATAGACACAAACACAATCACACCCAACCCTGTATCTATAAGAAATATTTCTAAATCATTGGCAGAAAATGGAAGTTAAAAGGACTGGCATCAGTAAAGAGATGTTACTAGCATCAACGTTCCACTGGCTAGTGTTCAACTAATTGTTTCTTATGCTAATATGTACAGGTTGACGTGGTGATTATACCCGCAACAACAGGACAAATGGGTGTTTTAGCTGGCCATGTACCCACCATTGCAGAACTGAAACCAGGGATCTTGTCTGTGTACGAGGGAAATGAAGTTACAAAATACTCTGTGAGCACTGGATTTGCCTTCATCCATGCAAATTCAGTTGCAGATGTGATTGCTGTTAAGGCCTTTCCAATTGATCACATTGACCAAAGCATAGTCCAGAAGGGGCTCACTGAGTTCACCCGGAATCTCACCTCTGCTACCACTGACTTGGAGAAAGCTGAAGCACAGATTGGCATTGATGTTCACAGTGCCCTTAATTCTGCTCTCTCTGGCTAATGCCCTTTTCCGGTGATTTAGGATATTACTATGGTAGCTGAGGGATGATACTTATACACAATAAAGTATCTAGAATTAGATTTTTCTGCATTTCCTGCCATGTGAAACCTATGAACATTACAATATTGTCATCATAGATTGGATATATCTATCTAATCTCAAAGCTTATAAGAATTGTATCCTCCCTTTCCTTCTATCTCATTTAAAAGCTATTTTGAAATCATTCGTTTATGTTTATTGTTTATCTTAAATTATGGGAACAAATGACACGGTACAGTAACTAGGCACCACGGGAGGGTTTAATTACTTTCAAGATTAATCGTGAGGAAGATTGAAGGAAAATTTGTATGGAACCAAATTATATGTTTTAAATGGTAGTTATTTTTTTAACTTGTAGGTACTGAAGCTCAGTAAGAAAGCAAGACATTGTTCATCAGCTTGCTCCATTGAACTGTCTTTGGTAAGTATTCATCATCTGGGCTTTCATCTCATGTTTTTTATTGTTGACCGTCGTTCTCTTACTGTTCTTCTCTCTGAAAGCAGCCGCGCATATGTTGAGATCCGCGGAGGTGACGGTGTCCTCTTCCCAAGCGCCACCGCCCAGGTACTTCTTCCTAATATCTGGATCAGCCAAGGCCATGTTCTTTTCTTCTTCCTTCACAATACTAATAACAGTAGAAGGGGAAAAGCACAAAACACGATATTGATATGATCTTGGCTGGAATTTTAGGTTGTCGACTTTGCTAAAAGCTTTTGCAATATAATAGGTATGCCAGATTAGCTGTCAATGAATAAGATGCAATGATGATACAATAGTTGATTTCGAAATTAGTGTTCTGTACATTTTGATTCCTCCTATGGACTTCGTTAACATCTTTGCTTCAATTCTCAGACTCATTGCTGGCCCCAAAAAAAAAATCGCCGACTCATAAGATCCAATTTTCCTAGGTTTTGCTAATGCTGCTGGCCGCCAGCATAAATATCTCCAACCAACAGTATCTTTGTGTCAGGTTTCATTAACACGAGGAGTGTTGATTCATCCAAATTAAAACCAAAAAAAAAAAAAAAAAAAGGAAATTTAGACCAGGGAATTGGGAAAATGAACTTTTGCTTTGTTCTGGGTATCTTTTCCAAGGCTCCGAGACCATATTCAGCACAACCATAACCAAGAACCTAGACAGAACCTTAGGGAAATGAACAGACCAAAACTGGTAAAAAAAAACGGAGCCATTCTGAAGAGAGCATCTCCCAGAAACAACACACCACACTTGTCAACCTGTGTACACCATGGACAGTAACATTCACAAAACTTTTCCATAATCTAAATGGATAATCTCTCCTCTCCATCACCATGACCCTTGTTCATCGAAAGTTAGTTTAAGACTTCCAAAGTCTTTCTCTTCTTTCTTCTGTATCTTTTTCTTTCTTTTTTCTCTTTCTTCTCTCTGTTTTCTGTCTTATTTTTCCCTTTTACATTCGGGCTTTCTCTTTTCCCTTTTCAGGGAAATATAGCGGCAGTTCCTCTGTTCTGCAAACTTAGCATGTTTCTGTTTAACTAAGAAGCAGCAGCAACAGTTCCTCTAACACATGAGTAACCCTGAGTCTTGTTCGGTGAGGTAGATTCTCTCTTCTCTTTATTCCTCATAGCCTTCATTGATGAAGACAGTTTCCTATCCTTCACTTTAGCTTCATCCATGTCTATTTGCTCTTGCCTGCACTCTTCGCTACAAAAAGAAGTGTCCCCTCTGCAATTAACAAAACCGAAATTACCATCAGAATCAGCCTCAAACTATAATCAAATTCTCAGCAAACTACTGAGTTCTCAATGTCAACCAAAATAAAAAAATTCATCATAACTCTAACCTGTACATGAAGATGTCCCTATTTTGAAGGGGCTTTTTGCAGAGATGACAAGCTTCAAGAAAGTGGGGGTAGTGATCTTCATATCTAGCATCATAGAATCTCCCAGATCTAGGAGATGAACCAGGAAGGCTTCTGAAACTAGACCTATTAATTTTAGCATAACCACCCATAGACTGAGACACAAAACCCTGTTGATAATGATGGTTATTCTGGCCAGAATAGCCAGCTTGCATGTCTGCTAAGAGAGCCAAACCACAGTTCTCTTCCAAGAAACAAGGTCTTTTATTAGTGGAAGAGGCACTAGAGTCCATGACCGAATGAATGAATCTCTTCAAGTTGTGGAGACCGAAGTGCTATTTGGGAAGAAAGGGAAGAGAGTGGAGTGATTAATGGTAGCGAAAGAAGGAGAGAAGGTTTATATATATAAAGGGGTATATGATTGATTGAGGATGGTGAAGGTGAAGGCTTTCTCGTTTGTTGATTGCGTGACTGAAATATAAACCGCGGCAGGTTTGTATAAATCCGTGCTGCGAAATCCATTGGCTCCAAAATCCTGCATCTTCCGGTTTTCATTATTTAATTCCTTTATTAATCATTAATTTAATATCCTGCTTTGATATTTTCTTGCTACTTGATAGAATACCTTTCGGAATTTGGATGGTGCCGGGGACAAAGTTACCATACATAAGCACAAAATTACATTTATGCCACTGTGCTGGGGAAGGTGAGAAAGTGGAGATTCTTTTAATATTTAAATATGAGTAACTTATTTAGATAAAAAAATATTTGTTTAAAATATACCATTCTAATCCTATTTATAAATTTTTTTAATTAATTCTCATATATTAAAAAGAGTTAATTAATTTAATAATTATGGGTTAAATTTTTAATTTTACCTTTATATCTTATTAGTTTCAAAAGTGAATATGAATAAATTTCTTTTATTTATTATAATTAATAGGGGTAAAAAAGTACAAAATATATTTATCACCCTGAAATTAGACTTATAAATAGGATCAAATTTTTTAATATAAAAGGACTTATAAATAGAAGCAAAATGGTAAGTCATTTGGAGAATAGTTAATAATGATATTTTCTCAATTTTATCCCCATTTAATTTTTATTAGAAAAAGTGAAAGATAAAAAAGAGGCATGAAAATCATTTATAAAGTGGAGGGATAAAAAATTTAATAATAGCAAATATAGAAAATTTTATTAATTTAATGCATTATTGGTATGCGAGAAAAAGGTACAAGCGATTTATATTTAGTCACAAGTAGTGTTACTCATTAGACTACCTTCTTTAAAAAAACAAAAGAATTTTCCCCCCCTGAATTCTCAAAAAAAAAAAAAAAAGAATAGAAAGCCAGAAAAAAATTAAGAATAGATTATCTTTTTCAACTCTGTTTCAACATAATTAGGCAGGTGCAGTTGAAATGAAGTAAAGAGAAGAAGTGTTGTTTGGATTTTCCTCAAAGAAAAATAAGGGATTTTATAACACAAGATTAGCTCATGATTTTTGAACATACCACTCTATACATATATGTAAGTTAATTTTAGTTCATTCTCGCATGCCAAAATATACATTAAATTGATAAAATTTTCTACATTTACTCTTATTAGATTTTTTGTCTCTCTCCACTTTACAAATGATTTCCATACTCCTCTCTTCTCTTTTTCTCTTTCCAATAGAAATTAAATAGAAGTAAAATTGAGAAAATTTCATTAATTACCTTAAAAGCCAAGTTATGAAACCCGGACCGAACCGACAGGTTCGGCTTAGAAACCGGTGAATCGATTGGTAAACCGGTTTGGTTTGGGAACCAACCTGGTTCACTTTTTTTTTTAGAATTTCATATTAAGCATGTAACACCCCAAATTTTATTTCCCAATATGCCTTGTAAACATTTGTGGCATTTAATAAAATGGAAGGGTGAATTTTGGAGAATGTTATTATACTGCCAGTGAAATTTCCGACGAGGCAACGAGATTGTCATATAATTTTGAATTATCAAATGATGATAAAAAATTATGAAATTTTACAAGATGAAAGTAGACATTCTAAGCTTTAATTTGATAGGTCATATGAATCATTTGAAGCTATATACAAAAAAGTTATGAATTTTTGAAATTAGTCCAGAAAAACTAGCAAGTTTCTGGAACAACATTCAAATATTTAAATTTTGGGAATGATGTGCTTCCAATTGGAAAAAGTCTACATTTTTTCTTGAAACTAGACTCAATAAGGGTTCTATAGTCTTTGGAAGCACTCTGATATGAGGTTTGCAAATTTACTTATGCTTTTTCAAAATTAGGGCAGAAAATCTATCAGAATTTTGTAAAGTCCGAAATTGGGAAAATTAATTAATTAAAAAGGGATATAATATAAATTCATTATCCCCTTCCTTCAGCCCCAAAACTGACGTGTTTCAGTAGTCGAGAGAGAGAGAGAGAGAGAGAGAGAGAGAGAGAGAGAGAGAGAGAGAGAGAGAGAGAGAGAGAGAGTTGTGTGGTTTTAGGGAGAGAAGGAGAGGAAAATCTCACACGGTAGGTCGATTTCTTCGGTGAATTCGTACCTAACGTGTATAATCCTTCTCCTAAACTTCTCTTCTATGTTATTGAAGGTGTTGTGAAGGAAAAACTTGGTGTTTCAAGGGTTAGGGTTTCAGGCACCTAAAGGAGAGCCAGAAGGAAGTGAAAGGTAACTTCAAAACCTTCGAATATTGATTGTTCTAGCTGCTGTGAGTAGTTTAATTGGTGAAATTTTGCCGGATTGTTTTGTTTGTGAAATTGGAAAATGTGGTGTTGGAAATGTTATGTTGCCAAAATTGGGTCTAAATGGTAGTTGTAACGTAATTAAATAATTAATAAAGTGGTTAGAAGTAGAAAGGAACACGTCTGTGAAGTTAGAATCGAAAAGCTCCAATTTTTTTGGGGAATTATGCAATTCAGCCAGGGGCAGAAATGGGGCTTAGAATTAGATTTTCAATGATTTAATGATTTGATTGTATTCAGGAGGAAAAATTAGATGGGGTTACAGTTGAACACTTTTTGGGAAAAGCTTGAAAAAACTTAATTACGAAAAACCCCTAAAACCTTTAAAGCGAGGCTGCCAAGGGCATATCTATCTTTTGGCAGTGAATTTGGTAATTCCAAGTTCGGAAATGGATTCCTTGGTAAAAAATATGTCAAAATAGCTTTAGTCAAAATTTCGGGAAAACTACGATCAGATCGGGTACGACTGGGTCGGACTAGGACCCTAGGGGCATTTTGGTAAATTTTTACCATAAGCTAATATAACCACAATAAACACTATAGTAGTACCCAAAATGATACATGAATGAGTTTTAACCTAATTCATGTACATTTGACATTTTAGGACCCGATTGATAGCCCAAGATGCAGCGCGAAGTTCGAGAAGCCTCTCTAAGGATCAGGGAAGGGCGATTAAGGTAGGAAACTTACCTCTCTTGCATGTATTTGATATTTGAGCAGGTGTATTAATGCATGTTACTGCTTTGCATGATTATGTGAAATATATATGAATGATTTAAGCTTTGTTTCTGTTTATACTGTAGCTATAGTTCTGTTGCATGAAACATTGAGCACGCAGACATGTCATTGTGTTAGCATGAGTTTATGTAATGCAAGCATGTCATGCATTAAGCATTTATCCTGCATGTATATTAGTATTGTTTCCTACTGAGATTCTCTCGAATCTCACCCTCCCCTATCAACAATTTAGACAGGTGAATACAGAAGGTATGCAGAGATCAAAGAAGAGAACCGTACAAGAAGATTGATGTGGTGGAACGAAGATGGAAAGATGTCTTCATTTCATTGGGACGTGTTTAGACACCCAAGTAGCCCTGTGCGGCTACATTATTATCATGTATGAACCCCTATGAGGAATTTCTGTAATTATGCACATAATATCAGTATATTTATGTTATTCCTGTGTTGGCCTCCAAACCACGCAAGTCAAAATAAGTAAGGGTATGACAAATCACCCTGAAATCTTCACTTTCTTACCGATTTGATCCTGGGTTAACTTCAATTTAACCCACTAACCCTTGATCCAATACTCCAACCGGTTCAGTAACCAATCCGAATTTAACTACCTTGTTTAAAGGTGACTTATATTTTGAATCAATTTTTTCCCCGCAATACTGAGTGGTATATTCATAGAGCCTAACAAATATACTGATTAGCTAGTATGCAAAGTGCTTCAGGATAGCTTGGATATCAAGATCTAAAAAGTAATACTCCTTCTACCTATGATCTTATATTTACACATTTACATTACTAGTAAGATTTTATATTAACGACCCGGGCAGTATTTTCATTTTTTCACTAACAAATTAATATTTCTATTTAGACTTTAAAGTCTTGTTTTATATATATATATATATATATATTTTTATCAACGTTATCTTATGTAAATTTATGTTTAATATTCATGCATTTTGTATCAAAAAAATAGAGAAAATATTGCATGCAAGATTAGTATTTTACAGGGATAATTGGGGAAAATTCTCTGATTGAAAATTTTATTGGTGAATGGGAGATTTTTCCCAAAATATTCCTATTTTATTATATCTATTATTTTTCTTTACATTAAAATTGATAATTTATAAATTTTATTCTCTCTCGTTATCTTAATATAAGACATATTAACTGTATTTAATTAAATTAATGAATTTAGTTAAATTAGTTAATATAATATATATTTTCTAAAACACTTTAATTATATTTTTTAATTCCTTTTTCTCTTTAATTATTGAGTGGGCATTAATAAAGATAAACTAAAAAAATTGATAAATATTAAAAAAATTATTGTATTATATTCAAAATCAAAATAAACTCCAAGGCTTAGGAGAGTGGTGGGAGGCAGCTGAGAAAGTGGCAAATTGCTTATGTGAGTGAAGTATGAAGGGTTTTCTTGAGAGGGAGAAACGTAGTGAAGTGATCACCCCCATTCTCCCAACTAAGGGCCTGTTTGGTACAAGGAATATTTTAGGAGGGAATGGAAAGGAAGGAAAGATTGAGAGGAAACTTAAAAGAGTGAGTTGTTTGGTAAACATGGGAACGGAACATAGGTTGAGGGAAAATAAAGTGTTTGGTTACAAGAAAAAGAATTGGGTTAAGTGGGAAGCAGTGGGTAAAAGACCATAATACCCCTGGCATAAAGTAATAAAATAAGCTGCAAAAAGTGACGAAATAAATGTTATCAGAGACAAACAGAGGCTCAACCGAAGTGCGTCTGTGTGTTGGGGAAGAAGGGAAATGAAAGGTGGTGTGGATGGGATCTGTGACGGCGACGAGTAGGACGGGAGCTGGAGATGAGAACAAAGACGTAGATGGCAGAAGTTATGGATCTAGCAACACATTATTTAAAGACACAGGTTAGTTTGGAAAGGAGGACGGAGGTAAAAAATGATGTGTGCGTGTGTTGCTAATGTGAGTCAGTGTCATAATTTTGTTAATTTTTTATTTGGAGTCAGGAAAGACTGCACGCGTGTGGACAAGTGAAGAAGAAAACACCCTGGTCGAATTGTTAGTGGAGAGGAGAAAAGCAAGGCATAACTTGGCTAAATTAGCGTGGTTGGCAGCAGATCTAATGTATTTGGAGTAGAGGATGGAGGAGAGGTTGCCAAGGTGTGGGTTGAAGGCCAAGACTGATATCCGGAGGCAAATTAGGAGCCTAAAGGTTTATTGGAAGATTGTATATAACATGTTAAATGGGAAAATTGTGAATGGTTTTAGTTGGGACAGTGTGAATGCTTGTGTGAATGCTTGTGTGAAGGCAAATGAGAATGTGTTGGATGGCTACTTGCAAGTATAAAGAGATAGTTTTGGTATTGTCAATTAGATTTATTATTAGTGAAACTTGCAAAGCTCTAGTTTGATGTTTATGTTTTAATTTGTTGTTTTTCAGGTTGATAGGAGGGCTGCTAAGTTCAAGGCCAAAGATTGTCCACACTTTGAAAGTCTATACTTTGCTTGGGAGAGTAGAAGAGAGGATGATTATGAAGAAAATGACACTATTGACGATGCTGGGAGATGAATATGTGACCTGAACAAACATTGTTGTTTTTTTTTAATTTTGTTTGTCTATTAAGGAGAACAATGTGAATGTGGGAATGTTCTTGTAAACTTGGTAAAGATGTAAAAATTGTTGAATGTGTAAGCAATGGCTAAAGCTGTGACAATGTGATGTTGAGTAGGATTGAATGGAAGAAATGTGCAAATGAAGAATTGAATATGTTGATCTTCAAATTGAAAAATGACTAGTAACACTACTACCAAACAATTTGAAAAGTAATTTACCATTTCCTGATGTCATTGCTTCTAAAAATTTTTTTGTTATTTTGTTTCTATATAAAGTAGAACAATGTGTTTGTGGGAATGTTGTTCTAAACTTGGTAAATATGTACAAATTCTTGTATGCTTAAGCAATGGGTAAAGCTATGAAAATGTGGTTATGAATTGAATTGAATATGTTGGTCTTGAAATTGAAACAGGAGTAGTAAAACTACTACCAAACATCTTGAAAAGTTATTTGACAATTGCTGATGTCATTGCTTCTAAAAATGTTTTTGTAATTTTGTTTTTGTATAAAGGAGAACAATGATGTTGCAGTAATGTTGTTATAAGCTTGATCAAGATGCAAAATTTCTTCTATGTAGAAGCAATGGCTACATCTGTGAAAATGTAAGGTAGCATGCATGTGTTGTGTGAATAAGCAAGTGAATGTACATTGTTGCTGGTTGAGGGATAGTTGTAAGCATAATGTCAAAAGGGCACGGGGAAGAAAAAAGAAAATATAGTTTAATTGGGAAAAAAAGAATTAAACAGGAAGAACAAAATGGTTGTGGCAGTACATGCAGAAAAGAAATGTCAATTTCAAACATGGTGGCACATTTGCCACTTCCATAAAGCATTGACAGATAAAATTAGCAACAGCAAACTTTGAACTAAACAAATAAGTTCGAATGCAACATAATCAAATCAGTTGTTTCAAAATTAAAGCAGTTAAAATTCGAACTAAACAAATAAGTTCGAACTTAGTTAATCAGTGATACCAACATGGAACAGTAACAAAAGGCAAGCACACAGATGTCCTGGGTGTAGCATCACAAAATACAAGGATAAACAAAAACTAATGCAGTTGTAATTCTTCTTCTTCCTCTTAGTTAGGGACCTTTTGGCTTTGGACTTGGTTTGGGATAGTGATTGCGAAGCAGGGAGGTTGATAGGAATGAACTTGGGGCCAGCAGATGTTGCAAGTGGACGCGGAAAGGATGCGACAGCTGTGAACAAATGGGGCATATTCTCAGCAGCAAGACTAGACATGAAAGCATGTACAGGTATGAAACACAATGGCCGAGAGTCAAGTATTGGTCTTGAGGGTGCATGAGGAGGGTTGGCAGGTTCAGGCAGTGGCACGATTGACAGTGGGGTTATTAGATCAGTATTATGTGTATCAGCTGGGGTGCTTAGTTCAGGAACACGGGGGTCAGGAAGAATACCAGTTGTGGAAAACTCTGTAAAGAAGTCAGCAGTCTCATATGTAATGCCACCTTCTTCATGACCTTCACTTTTATTTGGAGATGGAACATTGTCCTGTGCAAAAGAATGGGATTCATTTCGAGGATGCATAGAAGGCCCTACTTCCTCATATTGTGAAGCCTTGTATGCAGCAAATTCCTTGAACTCAGTAGAGTAGAGGTGAATGAATTCTCGTAGGTCCTTGAAATCTAGTGCAAGCTCAGACACACGTGAGTCCATGTGAGCAATAGTTGGATCCATGTAACCAATATGTGCACCAAATTCCTCAAACTTGTCCTTGACATAACTCTGCAACTTGACCACATGTTCCTCAAACTACTCTTTCATATACCTTTGCAACTTCACTACATGTTCCTCATGTTGCCCAATCCTTGCCTCCAACTGTACCTCAAACTTCATCATTGTTTGGTCAACAATTTTGCCAATCGTTTCTGTGAACGCTTCAGGTTGATCTAAAGGAATTGATCTCTAAGTATGGGAAGAAGTACCATGTAATATTCCGAATTTTGGGATTGGAGGCTTGGGAGTAAGCCTAAATTAAGTGGACTGCTAAACCTCAATTTAGTATATGTCCCAATCTATTCTCTAATGTTTATTATATCTTTTGGGTATTAAGAAAGTAAAATGGTGAATTTTGGATAATATAATTATGTTTTCAGTGAAATCGCCTATGAGGTAGTGAGTTTGTCATGTGATTTTGAAGGATCAAATGATGAGAAAAAATTATAAAATTTTATAGGATGAAATTAGACATCACAAGATTTAATTGATAGGTTATATGAATCAATTACAACTATATACAAAAAGATATGAATTTTTGAAGTTAGCCCAGAAAAACTGGAAATTTTCTAGAACAACATGCAAAAATTGAAATTCTGGGAATTTTGTGATTTCATCTAGCAAAATTCTATATTTTTCCTTGAAACTAGACTCAATAAGGGTTCTATAGGCTTTAGAATCACTCTAATTCAATTTTTCTAGAATTATTTATGATTTTTCAAAGTTTGGACAGAAATCTACCAAAACTTTGTAAAAATCCGAATTTTGGAAAATTGACAAATGAATAAAGTAATATTATATAATATAAGATATAACCTCATCATCTTCCTCCCAAGTTCATTTATGGCTTGAAACAGCAGCTGAAAGAGTGAGAGAATGTTCATATTTTTAGAGAGAGAAAGGAGAAGAAATCTCGCAAGGTAAGCTGATTCTTCCGACGATTTAGCTCCTAACGCGTATAACTCCGATCCTAAGCTACTCCTTTATGTTCTTTAAGGTTTGGAAGCTCAGTTTTCATGGTTAAGAAGGTTAGGGTTTCAACCAAGAAGAGGAAAAGCCAGAGGGAGCTTGAGGTAACTTCCAAACCTTCGTATATTGACTATTCTACTGCTGTGGGCAATTTAATCGGTGAAATTTTGCTGGATTGTCATTGGTTTTAATTTTTGGAAATGGGTTGGCCTAGAGGTTATGTTGCCCAAATTGATATTAAATGGTAGTTGTAACCTAATGGAATAATCAATAAAGTGGTTAGGAGTAGAAAGAAACATGTTTACGGAGCCGAAACCGAAAAACCCCGATTTTCCCCAGAAAACCCATATAATTCGGCCAGGGATGTAAATGGGTCTTAGAGTTGGATTTTCAATGAATTGATAGTTTTATTGAGTTCAGGAGCGAAAATTAGGCGGGGTTACAGTTGGTCACTTTTTCGAAAAAGGTCGAAAAAGCATAATTGCGAAAACACCTTTGAAAACCTTAAAGTAGGGCTGCCAAGGGTAATTTTGTAATTTGACATTGAATTTGATAATTCTAAGTTTGGAAATGGATTCCTTGGTCGAAAATATGTCAGGATAGCCCAAGTTAGAATTTCAAGAAAAATACAACCAAACTGGGGCGACGAGGCCGGGCCGGGCCGGGTCCCCGGGGGTATTTTAGTAAATTTTCACAATAGACTTATATAACCCCAGAAACACTATGGAAGTGTCTGAACAGTACCTTTGGCATTGTAGGATCGAATATGGGGCCCGAGCTATTAGGCACGCATTACGAGGCACACGTTTCGAGGCGGAAAAGGGTTAAGGTATGGGACTTACCTTATTTGCATGTATTTGATATCTTTGCTTGTGTAGTGATGTATGTGATTGCTTTACTTGATTGTGTAGAGCATACTTAAATAAATGAAGCTTTGTTTCTATTTTCGCTGTGGCTATAGTTTTGTTACATGAAACATTGAGCATGCAGAAATGTCATTATGGAGCATACATCTAGATAAAGCTAACACTTCATACACAGCATCTATCATGCATGTATTATGGTATATGTTTCCTATTGAGATTCTCTCAAATCTCACCCTCCCCTACCAACAATTTAGACAGGAGAAAACAAAATATATGTTGAGAGCAAAGAAGGGGATCATAGTAGTAAAACGAAGATGAGAAGATGTCTTTGTTTCACTGTAATGGGTTTAGATACCCTAGAGTCCTGTGCGGCTACACTAATTGTAATTATCAGGTACGAATCCCTAAGGGGAATTTCCATAATCATGTACATATTATCAGTATAGTTATGCTATTCCTGTGCTGCACACTGAACCACATATCATTTTCCACGAATATTCTGGTAAAGTTGAAATTAAAATAAGGGCGTGACATACCAGCTGCATCATGTAGAGGGTTACTACCATCAGCCTTGTTTATGTCATGTGCTGCCTTAGTTCTTCCTTCACTTCCTATGACTATTTGCATTCAATTCAAGGCCTGCTCGCCAAATCCCCCAATCCAAATAATTGCTTCCCCTTCCTCCAAATACCAAACTTTGTTCTGTTGTAGTATGAGAGACACAAGGGAGGGATAGGGCAATTCTGAATTCTTCTTTCCTATAGTAGAAGCCCTTAACATTGTGTCCACAATCCTCATGGCCATATGAAAAGGCTTGCCCTTGATTATACATGTGAGGATATGTTTGTCTTCAGGGGTCAATGAAATGTAGTTCTTACCTTTGTTCACAAAGTTCCTACTGTATAAGTAATGTAAGACCCAAAACCTATGAAGCAGCTACTTTGGTCTAGACAAAGCAGTCTCAGCTAGCTTTTTCCCCTCAAGTAGTGTAGCATCAATTTGTGCTTGTGATAAATTAGTGTCTGTAGACTGTGGGTAGGTTACATCTAACCAGGTCAGAATGTTTTCTTCATTGATTTCTATGGTCTGGCCTCTAACACAAGTGGATACAACCCCTTTCTAGACATTTTGAGGTTGGTGTAAAAAACCTTAACCACTAATTCAGAATAAGGCAATAACAATTCTAAAATGCCTCTAAAAGGCTTCAATATTGTTCCCAATTGAAACCTAAATTCAATGTCAAAAGTATCCACTTTGATCCTACTCATTTTACAGAATCTGCACCCTACTAACCTGATATCGTATTCTTCCAGGGCAAAGTTGTTGAAATCTTGCCTTGCCTGAGGTGCAACATTAGTCCTTTGTTTCAACCGAAGCTTCTTTAATAACTTGGCTCTAACCTCATCAAGAATCACATTGTCACGTCTTCAGTATTTGTACCCGCTAAAGCCTGTTCATCGAACCCTAAGCTAGTTGTTTCTTTTTCAGATGCTGACGAACTCCCACTCTCAACCACACTCTTTTTCCCTTGCCTAACTTCCTCTTTCTTACGCCATTTTTCAAATTCAAAGGACTCTGCCAACAAATCCCCCTCCTACTCCAACTAAAGCTTTCTCTAACCTCTCTCTTTGCCCTTATGTTTCAGTTGCTCTTCCCTTTGTCTCTTCTTCGCTTCCTTTGCAGCATTATCGCGTTTCCACTTTGCAATTGCCTCATAGTTTTCATACCAATTGCCTTCTTTGGTTTTGTACTTTGATATCCCAGACCGATTGCAGCGGCATAGTTGTGCCTTGTGCTTTCTAAAATATTCCACATCTTCAATTGTGATGACCATTTCCTTCAGCCTCTTGTCTGTCATTTTGACCCTGGCCATTACAACACGCTATCACAGTAATGCAAAACAGGGATAAGCACAGAGCAAGGGATAAACAGAGAGATGTGTAGAACAGATAATGAATGAGCAAGGTAGTTGTGGTCATAATATAGAGAATGCAAACCGTCCTTTAAACGATTGACATAAAATTCGAACCACAGCTTAACTAAGATCTTTATGCGTGGCAGCTTTGAATATTTAAAATAATTTTTTAGTTACTTTTT
Source organism: Inga oerstediana (assembly GCA_963210345.1). Lineage (NCBI taxonomy): Eukaryota > Viridiplantae > Streptophyta > Magnoliopsida > Fabales > Fabaceae > Inga > Inga oerstediana. The sequence goes on from OY723411.1 coordinate 7,643,540, forward strand.
CACATGGACGTTATCAAAAGTTCAAACTAGATACCAACGTTCGAACTTGGGTATCAACTGTGAGGGCCAGAATCAAATTACACTTACATTTGTAGGTTCGAACTTACATGGCGAATTCGAACTTCATAGCCATGTTAGCCAAACAATTCGAACCAACTTATCAGACAGTGAACCAGATTGCACACCTCTTTGAATGGCAACTAGTGCATGTCAGGTTCAAATTGCGCATTACATTTGTAAGTTCAAACTTACATAGTGAATTCAAACTTCTTACCCATTTTAGGCAATAAATTCAAACCAATTTATCAGACAGAGAACCAGATTACACACATCCATGAATGGCACATAGTGCATGTCAAGTTGAAATTGCACATTACATTTGTATGTTCCAATTTACATGACAAATTCGAACTTCATAGCCATTTTAACCAAACCATTCGAACCAACATATCAGACAATCAATCAACAACCACTTATCTGTGAATGGAAATCTGTCCATTTCAGGTTCAAGTACTTAGATACAGAAACAAAATAACAGCCATGAGCAACAACATAATTTTTCAGAATATACCATATTTGGGAACATTACATTTCATCCACAAAAATTATAAGTTGTCCCACTTCACATGTTTGCCTAGCATAATTACATATCAAAAGTTTGCCTAGCATAATTACACAATCACATTGCATTGGACACAAACTTTGTCCTATGTTTATATTTCCTTTAACATTGAGTTAACATGGTGCAAAGTTTGCAGACCATTTCTAGGACTTAAAATAGATAGACACTGGTCTCTGCACTATATTACACTAAAAGAGATAGACACTTGTGTTTTTGCACTATGTTACACCAAAAAATACTGTATTGGCATTACATACATGCTAATTCACAAAAGGTATAGATGTATAACATAACTACTTCTCTAGTAAGCTACGGATCCATGAGGGTTTGTACATCATAGGTATTTTTGTAAACGCATTCAGTAGTTGCTCAGAACCCAGAATCTTTATATGAGCTTCATTTTTTTAGACAATGTCAAGCCTTCAACCTCAACAATTTTCATGAACAAGTCAGCACTTTTTGCATCTAATTGTGCTTGCCTTTCCTGACTTGACAGTTGGTTGCCTAGTTTCTCAAAGACATGCACGGTGATTTTGTCCAATAATGTAATAGTTTCGCGTAAAACATCAGTAATAACCTTAGAGTTGTTCGTTCTGTGCTTCTTCTTTGGACAAAAAGAGTTATCATTGATGTGGGTTGTGTTTGGAGCATTTTCACCCATGTTTTGTGACATATCCGCATCAGCGCCTACAATCTGAGGCAATTCTGGAAGGTCACAAACTTCAACATTAACTTTATCTTCGATTGCACCAGGTGATATTCCTTCTTCCCTAATGCCCTGTTCCTAGCCCACACAAAGCACAAATTCTTAAAGTTTGGGAATGACTTGGTCCTAAACTGTCCTGCCTTGGGGTGAACCTGAAAGGGAAAAAAAATATTTGTAAGGACATGTAGCTTAACCCTACACCTATAACTTTTTCACTTGAATGCAATTAACTCCTCAACAAGTTCACATACCTTCACATATTCATCCCACACCTCTTTCTCTACAGTCACAAATTTTTTCTTAGGATCCCAACCAAAGCCTGACGTGTTGGTGCCATAAACCATATCGTAAGCCGCCTGCCACACGTTTCAAGGTCTTGATCCTGGAGGTAATGTGAGGGCATGCTTTAATCCCACATCCAGGCAGCTTCTCTTCCATCATTGCCTGCAGAGCATTAGCAAATCCAAGCATGAAACCATTGTTAGCCATAAACTTTTGCTCCATCCTCAGAGTTGCAAGGCATTCAACCACGACCTTATCCTCCTCGGACGACCACATTTTAAGTTTTAACTTATTTCCCTCTTCACTTTGGTTCATCTATTAAGACTCAGGCATAAAAGAAAAGGTTGTTAACATAAATTAAATCCAACAATAAACTAACATATGCACATCGGGCAAAAAGTTGCACTTAAATTAAATTGAAATGCACATAACACATACTTTGTCCATACACATAAACATAGGCAAAGCATTGTTCATAATTTTTCAAACATTATTCTACAACATCATTAATCATCCCTATGAGCCATATAGGTAGCAAATGTCTCATTTGTCAGCTCTTCCCTAAAATTTGTCCACATATCACTACTTTCCATAATCATCATAGGGGTGTTGTCAATTGTTGGTGGTAGTGGTTCAAAGGAGTCAAGCTATTCATCCAGCGGATTTTGAATTCTTTCCTGACGAATTAGATTATGTAGCAAACAGCATGCCATAATGTATCTATTTTGAATCTTCACCGAATAAAAAGAAGCACTCCTCAGTATTGCCTAATGCAACTTTAGTACCCTGAAGCACCTTTCAATGACATTACGGGCCAACGAATGCTGCATGTTGAAGCACTCATGTAAAGTTTGGGGTTGGTGTCCCTGCCTCCACTCATTTAGGTGGTACCTTCGCCCTCTACAAGGAGCCAAAAAACCCTGGCAATTCATGTATCCCGCATCAACCAAGTAGTACTTTCCTGCCCAAGCCAATAAAAATATTTATGTGAGGAATGCTCTAACTTGCGCATTACATGTCCAAATCATACAAACTTACACTAAAAATACACTTTGGCAAGCCATACCTTGTGGTACTCTTAGCCCATGTCGTGTCCTTATAGCATCCCTCAACACCCTCCCATCCGCAGCTGAGCCTTCCCAACCAGGCAATATAAAGATGAACTGCGCATCCGGTGAGCATACACCTAGCACATTGGTTGTCACCTCTCCTTTTCTATTTCGGTACCTGCCCTTATGCTCTACCGAGACTTGTACACGTATGTGAGTACTATATAATGCACTTAGGCACCCCTACAAATACAATCAGGATTTACAGCCCTTCATATATACAGTTCGCTTTTGCATACAAAGTAAATACACTTTATGACACAACTACAAAAGTTTTATACCTTGAACCACTTCCATCGATGATCATTTTAGTCCTCCGGAATGGATACTCTTTTCAAAAGCAATTATTGCAGTCTAATTGTTGCATTCAACACAATTTTAAAGTATATACTAATTGTTTCACTTGATCTACCAAACTCAAACTGAATGACCCTGTTCTTGACATGATGCCCCAATATGTGCAGGAACATTGCTACTTGCTCATCAACTAACATATGTTTTGTTGGTCTTAATCCACCAATTGTGTCTAACATGTGACATAATTTATCAAAAGTCGTCCAATACATCCTAATTTGGTTGAAGCAAGTGGTGTCACTACTGTATATCATTGCCCTCAAATTTCCTTGCTTTGCATGAAAATCTAATCTAAAAGACCTATATGGTACGTGCCTCAGTATACCTCCTCCCACAGCAATTATCATAGTTAAAAGCAACCTCCTAACTGCAAGAAGCAAACTAGGAACCCAGCTAACATGGCAAAAATTTGATCCGATTGTGGCTCCATACCTACATAATTTTTCCCACACTGATTCGTTTTACAGTATAATCTACCAACTCCTCTTTCCAAACCACACTAACACATTTAAACAAATCGCATTTTAAATTAAGAGCTAATACACATAATTACGCCCACACTTTTCACACATTAAACACAATCTACTTATCTTATGCATAAACCATCTAACCCATTCTATCTTTCTACTGACATTGTTTATCTTTCACTACTTGCATCTACCAGTGTTCATTCAACATTACCCACATCCATCAAAACTTTTGACTTCATTCACAGTTAAGCATTCATGATAAAAATTACATCAACTTAAAATTAAAATCCAATTGCAAGACACCAAACAGAGCACACTATCAATTAGCAAGCAACCAAACAAGCAGGACTTTAGAGTTTTGTAACATTACCATAATTTTTTGTCCAAAAAAATTTAGTACGAGCCAACCCGCTAACCCATGAGCTAACTACATTAACTTTTAGGGGTTACAAAGATATCAACCCTAACCTACACCTAATCTGTGGGCTAGTAGGTTGTGTATGCATTGCTGACTCTAGGGATTACAGATAACTCAAATGCATGCAATTAAACCAAGGGTTAATGTGCAAAAATAATCAAACTTATATTTAATATGAAAAAGTACCCATAAAGTTTAAAATTGGAGCAAAAATGATATGATTAACGTGTAAAAATTCTCATACACTTACGTCCAATGCAATGTAAAAAAATTATCCATACACTTTTCTTGATGTAAAAATTGTCACACACTTTAAAATCTGGGCAAAAATTATATAACTATTAAAACCAACCCAATTCAACATTTTTTTATGTAAAAAGAAGAAAGTGGATCCCATCTTAAAAATATCACTCTGGTCCCATTTATAAGTCATTTTTAACTAAATTTCACATACTAAGAAGAAGTGGTTAACTCAATGATTATAAGATAAATTTCTAACTATATCCTCATTTATGAATAGGTACTTTTCAACTCTTTCTTCTCTATCTATCTTTAAATTATTTCTTCATTGGTACAATAAATAAGGGTAAAATTGTCACAATCTCATTTACTACATTGAAACCGAACTTATAAATAGGATTAAATTTCTTAATCAAAAGAGACTTATAAATAAGACCAAAGTGATAACTGATGTTTGGTGTTTTCATCAGCTGTCACTTTTATTTCGATTTTCAAAATTTATGGGTTTTTTTACCCTTAAGAAAAATTTATAGGTATTTCTATACAAGTTGATGAGCTCTTTTTTTTTTTTTTTTTTGGTGGAGGAACATGATAAGAAGTGTGATACACGCGCAAGGAGGGGGATTAGGAATCTTCAAGACACCTTATTATTCCAGTGGAAAAGTGCAAGACATAATGGCAAAAAAAAAAAAGGAAAGGAAGAAAGAGTTGACGTAATACAAGTTTCCCGCCCGAAAACCACGGTTTCGCCATTTCCAAAAGCCCGGCCTTTCCTCACATTAAGGCGCTGACGTCATCACTGCCCCCTCAACAAAACCTCAGGATTCTTTTCGTCGTTTTCTTCCTCAACGTGGGCCCCACTCCGCCAAACATCGAACCATTGGGCTCCACTATCGCCCTATGTCTCTCACTAGCCTATCCTGATGACGTCCTCATTCTCCCTTTTTCCCTCCTGCTTATTCTTTTTCTCTCTCTCTTTTTTTTTTTTGTGAAAAGGGGAATTATATTAATAAATCAGAATTTTACATCAGAAAAATATACATAGAGAGTAAGCAGCGTTACATCTGCGTATTAACAAAAATATTGAGCAGGAGGGGTCATCCGTCATATGCCTCCTTCTCTCTTTCACTTACCTGTACAAGTATAAGATCTAAGTTAATTTTTTTGGAAGAAGGTAAAAAAATTAAATAAATTACTTAATTATAATATTTTTTTCATTTTTCAGGAATAATCACTCCTAAATCCCACACAACAACTCAAACTATAAAAAAAAGTTTCTTAGGATAACCAAAATACCCTAAATCTCATGTCTTTTAATTATAAATAAGTTTAGTGTAAATTTATTAAAATGTCCTTAACTTACAAAAAAAAATCTCCTCTTCCCCATGGTCACTGGCCATTGGACCTCTCTCGGTTACCAAAATAAACTTATGACCATTGAGTCATTAAGTTCGCTTAGTAATATAATGCACATTATTGTGTGCGTGTGCACCCATGTGTGCGCTTGTGCGTCTTTAATAATTATCTTATGAAAAGTAGTTGTCAATCTAAATTTAAGTTGTCAATTCTTATTGGGTAATTGTTAGTGAAGTTGTTCAGTTGACAACTACCATTTTAGAATTAGTTGCCGATTAATTATAAAGTCATTAATTTTAATATAAAAGTAATTATCAATTTGTTAAATTTAAGTTGTCAATTCTTATTAGGTAGTTGTTAGTAGAGTTGTTCAGTTGACAACTACCTTACTAGAATTAGTTACCGGTTAACTATAAAATTATTGATTTTGATAGAAAAGTTAGTGAAGGCATTCATCTTCATCTACAATTGACTAGTATATTTCTAAGAGGTGATTGTCACTTTTCTATATTAAAGTTATCAATTATTATTAGGTAATTATTAGAGAAGTTGTTCAAGTGACAATTTCAAGCAAGAATTAATAATTTCAATATAGGAAATTGATAACTCTTCATAAATTTGTTAATCATTTGCAAATAAAGATGAACAACTCTACTAACAACTTCCAAATCAAAATTAACAACTGACCTTGATGAGGTACTAGTTAACTATATACAACTCAACAAACATATACTCAATATAAATTGATTACTTTAATATAACAAATTCACAACTAAATACTCCTGTTAGATCATTATGGCATTCCTGAACATCCATGATTTTTCAATTGACAACTCTTTCAGGTACAATAAAGTAAAACCCTACCTAGATTCCACATCTAATATGTGATTTAGATCGTTGTTGACTAAGAGATTCTTTAGCATAATGTTGTAAAGAGAGAGATAAATGCATGAGGTGAGTGGGTCCCATATGTTTATCTATTTTCCTGCCGTATTGTATTGTGTAGTCACAAAAGTAAAATAAAACTATGTGAATAGCATACACAGAAACAATAAACCCTACCTGTTTCTTGTTGAGAAAGTGTCTCGTTTTTTCTCTCTCTTGAAACTCGTGCCATCTGAAAGTTTTTCAATGGATGATGTTGTAACTCTGAAGATACCGCCGGACAGACCGCCGGACAATCTAGAGCAATCGGATAAATCTCAGAATAATCTCATTTCATGCACTACACCAGAAAAATCTGTCCCGTTAGGGAAGGAAGCAGAAACTCATGAGGTCTCTGTATCTATGTTGCAAAACAAGAAATAGGGCGCTATTTCAAGCTCACCAATGGATAAGAAAATCTCCTCTTACAAGGATTCTCTGTTGGGTCTCAATCGACTGGAATTCAATGGAACTACGTCTGACTCATCCACTATGAGCAGTGAAGACTCTCTGATTGCGGAACTGCAGAACCAAAAATGGATGATCCCAGAGCCTTTTGAGGAAATAAACAAGCTCAAATCTATATATCCATCCATGGATATCACTGAAGAGGAATTTAATGAGGCATGTATGCCCTGGAATAGATCTCTCATAATCACTGTACTAGGAGCTCATTTCTACCTGCCTAAGCTGAAGGAATTACTCTGTAGGGTGTGGAAAATCAATGAGTTCGAATTGATAGATCTTCCAAACAACTACTATGTTGTCAGATTCACAAATCCTGAGAGCTGGGAAGCCTATTACAAACGGATTTTGCTGGATGGTCCATGGGTTGTTGCGCAACATGTAATCTTGGTTCAAAAATGGACGCCTTTTTTTGACCCTTTCAAAAATCAACTGGGAAGGATTGTAACGTAAGTCAGAATACCGAACATTCCTCTCATTTTCTACTCTCACAAATTTATCTCCAGGCTGGGGAATATGATTGGGAGGACCATTAGAGTGGATTTAAATACTCTAAACTCAAGAAATCAGTCTGAAGGCGTGGTAGCAAGGGGTAGGTACGCGAGAATTTGTGTAGAGTTAGATCTTCAAAAAAGCCTTGTTCCTCGGGTTATCTTAGCATCCACCGTCTTTAATGTTGAATACGAAGGGCTAGATTTGATTTGTTTCAATTGCGGCAAATATGGGCATAAGAGAGAAGCTTGCTCTCACAAAGAAGAAGAAATCAATCACGAAAATGCAAAAGGATCAAGTGAGAAAGAAGGGAAAAAACCTGGGAAGCTTCAGCAAGCTCCGGCGAGTTCAGGTATGGGGGTGCCGGCGCCGATCTCATCACAAGAGGTTGCCTTCAGCCCGTGGATGATGGTGGGTAGCCAGAGAAGAAACCGATTTCCAAGGTTGGGAAACCACAGAGACGGCGCAGACCGCGGACGGTATGGGTCGACTGACAGAATTGTGGGGAAGAGGAATAATTCAAATAATTTTGAATGTTTGAAAGAACTTGAGGAAGGTTTGGATATGAAAGATCCAACGTCAGAAAAGGCGAAGACGTCTGTGCGCGCTGAAGCCAAGGCTAGTTCTGGTCAAAACGTGTTTAGGGAAAAGAAAAGCAGCAAAATGGGCAGCGATCTCATGATTAAAAATCAAAAAGTAAAGTTAGTGTATAGGGAAAAGCATCTTGCAAGTGGTGGGCTTAAGGCTATTCTCCCCAAAGTGCTTCCACAAGGGCCCAAAGCAACAGATCCTCCCCTGGTCTTGACAAATGGCGCTGAAGAGGAAAGTAGTCAAAGGGTGGTTGAGCCCAATATCATTTCTGAAGTGGAGCCCAGCCGAAAGTCTGATGTTGAGCACAATGAAACTAAGCTAGGCGCAAGAAACCACAAAGTAGTTGTGGGCTCCATGGTCGAATCAACCTCTCATGTTATCACGTTGGAGTCTCAGTCAGGAGGACATTCAATTAATTCCACGGATTCTTTTTCTGCTCAGGCCGAGGCAAATAACACCCACCAAAGCCAACTCCAAGACCTCAATCCAAGTGTGGACACATCTATCCCAGGGGATTCTGACGTTAATCTGCTGAAGAAATCCCAGTCTTGCAATTTCTTTGAGACTGATCATACTATCTCGGTTACGATGACACCTCTGGCAAGTGACAAGAGGATCAGCAAGGTGGATTCGTTTTTGCCTCTTATTCCTATATCTTCAAATTCTGATCTGGAAGCTACTATCGTGGAAGGCTCTGAAAGAGGCAGACCAAATAGAAATCTGAGGGAATTAAAAAATAGGAGCAGGTCTGCGTCTGGGCGTGTCCCTCCAGATAAGTAACTTCATTTTCCATCTCTTGCTTTATTTTTTCCTTTTTCCTCATTTTTCCTATCATGAATATTGCTAGCTGGAACTGTAGAGGGGTTTGTAGTAAATCTTTTCCGCATATTCTCCGGGATATTGTTTCTAAATATTCTATCTCGGTTATGGGTCTTTTCGAAACCAGGGTTAGTGGTCATAAAGCGGATATAGTGGTTCGTAAGCTGGGTTTTAACAACTGGTTAAGGGTTGAGGCTACGGGATATGCGGGTGGCATTTGGGTGCTTTGGCATGATAGTGATGTTTCCATGGAATATCTTTTCTCTACAAGTCAACTCTTACATTGTCGCTTGACTGAAAAAAAATCCAAAAAAAGATTCTGCGTCACTTTTGTATATGGGGACCCTAGGTGGAGTTATAGGCATGAGCTTTGGGCTGCGCTTAGAGAATTGGCTGAAACTACATCTGAGGCTTGGCTTGTTTTAGGGGATTTTAATTCATTTCTTAGTCCGACTGATAAGATGGGGGGCGCTGCTGTTAGTGATAGATACCTGGCCTCTTTCAGAAACTGTGTGCATGACTGTGATTTACTAGAGCTGCCTGTAGTTGGGGATAAATTCACGTGGGCTAGGCATGAGATTAAGGAAAGATTGGATTGGGCATTTTGCAATCTAACATGGGAATTGGATTATCCTTTACACAAAAATTTTCACCAGCTGCGCTTTAAATCTGATCATCATGTTCTGGTGATTACTGCCGGCGGCGAGAGCGCTCCTCACCCATCAAATCATTTCAGATATCAAGCAGCTTGGTGCCTCGAGGAGGATTTCCCGGAGTTAGTAAATAACTCTTGGAACAACAATGATTGGTTTTCTGGCTGTATCAACTTCCAAAGCAAGGCCTCTTGGTGGAATAAAAATGTGATAGGTAGCCTTCCCAAAAAGAAGAAGACTTTGATCAAGCGCTTGGAAGGGATCGATCGTCAACTCTCGGTGCGTCCTCATGCGGGTTTAATAAAACTTGAAGGGAAACTTTGGAAAGAGTACATCAAGGTTGTAAACCAGGAAGAGCTACTCTGGTATCAAAAGTCAAGATGCAGGTGGCTCAAGTATGGTGATAAAAATACTAGCTTTTTTCACTCTTCCACTATAATCAAAAGAAAGAAAAGTAAAGTAGATTCTCTTCAAGATGATCAAGGCAACTGGATTGCAAATCAAGAAGATCTTAAAGCGGCTGCCCTTACCTTTTTCAAAGATCTTTACTCAGCGGATAACGAGGTGCAAAACGTCTCGGAATGGCCAGTTGACTTCTTAACATTGGACGAATCGCAGCTTTATCATCTCCAAAAAGATATATCAGTAGTGGAAATAAAAAATGCAGCTTTTGAGATGGAGGCGCCGGGTCCGAATGGTCTCCAACCTCATTTCTTCCAGACACAATAGAACACTGTAGGTCCAAAGATCTGTGATCTTATCTTCTCCATTTTTAGAGATCTTAAAAAAGTTAAAGACATCAATCAGACTCATATCACCCTGATCCCTAAGGTTGATAATCCCGCCTCGCTTAAGGAGTTTCGACCCATTTCTCTCTGTAATGTGAGCTACAAAATTCTCACTAAAGTGCTCGCTAACAGAATGAGATCAGTTATGGATTTCCTGATTCATCCTACTCAATGTAGTTTCATCAGGAGTAGGCAAAGCTGCGATAATATAATTCTGGCCCAGGAAGCTATTCACACGATGAGAACGACCAAGAAAAAGAAAGGTTATGTCGCCATCAAGGTAGATATGGAAAAAGCGTTCGACAGGCTTAACTGGAACTTCTTACGTTTTAATCTTCGTAGTCTGGGACTTAACGATCACTTTGTTAAGTTAATAATGATGTGTGTATCCTCTCCCACAATGAGAGTGATTTGGAATGGATCCCTTTCAACTGAGTTTCAATCCTCAAGAGGTGTGAGACAAGGTGACCCTCTGAGTCCATATCTTTTCATACTCTGTATGGAGCGACTGAGTCAATTGATAAATCAAGTTGTGGATGAGAGAAGATGGAAACCTCTGAAGATTAGTCAATCATGTCCAACTCTCTCACATCTCTTCTTTGCCGATGACCTTCTTCTGTTCGCTGAGGCTTCCACTAGTCAAATGGAGATCATTAGAGATCTGATGACCTTCTTCTGCAAAGTATCCGGCCATAGGATTAATCTCCAGAAATCCAAAATATTTGCCTCCAGGAATGTCCAATTCCAACGTGCGCAGCAGTTGGGACAATCCCTGGGCATCAGTATATCAGGTGATCTAGGTAAATACTTAGGTGTACCTCTTCTCCATAAACGAGCTACCAAAATGACTTTTGCACCTTTGGTGTCCAAAGTTCATAAAAAGCTCTCTTCTTGGAAAGGTAAATTCCTAAATATGGCTGGGAAAACAGTCCTGATCAACTCTGTCCTTTCGACTCTTCCATTCTACCAGATGCAAACTACCCTTCTCCCCAAAGGTATTCTGCAAGATCTCGAGAAAATAAATAGAAATTTCTTTTGGAGCCAGGGTCAAGATAACAAGAAAATGCATCTCATTTCTTGGAATAAAATCAGGCTAGACAAGAAGTTGGGCGGTTTAGGTATCAAAGATCTGTCTAGTCAGAACGAAGCACTCATCATGAAGCTGTGCTGGAATCTCATCACTAGACCTGACGCTCTTTGGGTGAAAATTCTTCGTGCAAAATATGATTGCGGGGAAAATGAAATCCCAAGAGTTGAGAGAAAGAAATCACAATCCGCTACCTGGAGCGCAATTACAACTGTTTGGGACAATTTTAGGAAAGCTGTGGGTAAAAACATCAGGAGCGGAAGGTCAACAAATGCCTGGTGGGATCTATGGACGAGTCTTGAGCAGCCCCTTATTTTTTATGTAGACAAAAATCATGACCTAATCAATCCTGAAGAAGTGGTCAAGCAATTCGTCGGACATGACGGGGAATGGGATCTACAGAGATGGAGTATGTTCTTACCATGGTGGGTTATTGAAAGAATTAAACAAGTCTCTCCACCTTCCCAAACTGGCAATGATCTATACTGGTGGAGGAAATCTCCAAATGGAAATTTCAGTGTCAAATCAGCTTATTCCATGATTTACACGTCGCTCCAGGATCCGGCCGATCCGATCTGGCAACGTATCTGGAGATGGCCTATTCCAGAGAAAGTAAAATTCTTTATGTGGCAACTGTTTCAAGAGAGAATTCCCACAAATGCTATTCGTGCACAGAGAGATGAGAGATTAAATCCTGAGTGCCCTTTCGAGTGTAATTGTGAGGAATCAGCATTACATACTCTGAGAGACTGCGAGTTTGCCAGTTCTGTATGGTTTTATTGTATTAACCCTGTTTATAACTCTGTTTTTTTCTCTGGCAATTTACAGGTTTGGATCAAATGGAACATGCAACAATCACCAGGGAACCGCAAGTACTCCCAGTGGCCCTGGCTGAGGGTCTTCGGTTCTCTATGCTGACTAATTTGGAAGAACAGATGTAACAAAGTTTTTGAAGGGACTTCTGTCCTACCTCAAAAACTACTACACAAAGGATTGCATTTTCTACATGAAGGAATTGAGGAAGGACGGTTCAAGCACAAGATCTTCAGAATTCCTGAGCGATACTCTGCAAACTGGAAAGCTCCACCAGAAGGTTTTATTCGGATCGATGTGGATGCTGCGGTGGATGTTCACAGGATGTCAGCAGTTGGAGGAGATGTACGAGATAGCTTCGGAGCGTGGATTTGTGGATTCCAACAGAACACTGGTTTCAGTTTGGGCTCAACGGCTGCGGAGATTCAGGCTATCCGCATTGGTCTCCAAATTTGTAAAACCAAGAAGTTCAGAAAGATCAAACTCTTCACTGACTCATTAGAGGCAATTCAATTGTTATTCCAGATAGGTGGCAACTATCATCCCCTACAGCATGAGTTGGATGAGGTCAGAGATTTAATCCACACGGATTGGGAATTAGAGATTCACCACTGTCATAGAGAAGCACTCAAATGTGCCGACGCTTTGGCAAAGAGAGCTTTGGACTTGAGCAGCGATCTGTCTTTATTGCAGTTCCCTACGGATTTCTGTTTGTCCCAAGTGTTAGCTGATCTCAGCCTACACTTGGGATCATAAGTTATGTTCTTTCTGTATTGTCTTATCGGCCACTGTGGCCTCAAGAGCTTGCTCTTGTCATTGTAATTCGAAAAAAAGAAACAATGGATTAAACTATTATGAACTTATTTGCAAGATAACAAAGTTGTCTTATTTAATATTTTAAAATATAATAATTTGATTTTGTAGTTTTCCCCTTTTTGGGCTCAACCAATTAAGCTAAACCTGATGAAAAGTATGCCTTTCAGTGATGTTAATTGTTTGTCATTGATTGATTACACAATTTAAAAACTCAACAAGATTTAGTCCCTTACAACATCATGAATTAAGATTCAAATCCTCACAGGGAGTGATACCCATAATTAATAACCAACCGTGCCTCAAACAAGATTGTCTTAATAAAAAGATACTTGTGCCTAGTAAATTAAGCAAAAAGTATCACATTACCCATGATAAGATTTTCACTTAATAACTCAACAATGTAAAATGTAACATGTAAGTGGAGCCATGCTTGTTCATCGATCTTATTAGTTACAAGCTGAATTGGTTGGTCGGTATAGTTTAAGTGTATAACCAAAAAAAAAATTAAAATACAGTTAAAAATTAAGAGATACATCATGTAACCTGAACATCTAAGACAACCTAATTTACACATCCATTCCCCTCTCATTAATAGGTATGATTTGGGACTTAGATTCTAAGCTTTGTTTCAACGTTGACATGTCTCTTTTCAAGTGTTATAGTGATTATGTAATAGTTAAATACTAAAATAATCGGTGACGCAAACATTAGCCACTCATTAATTAAACAGACTTCAAACTATGTTATCTCATGATAGATTTTGACGTGAGGACCTAGTAATACATAACAGGCACATAATGTTAGACAAATTTATTTTCCAAAGTAAAAAATTAAAAAAAAACATGGGCGTTGTAATGAATTCAAACGTTTGCAATCAAATCGAAAACCAAAAAAATATGTGAAGAACAAATTAAAATTCATGCAAAATTTAACATGGGTGATATTTCCACAGTAATAATATTTTTTATACACGGGAATATTAATACTAAAAAATAAGAACAACAAAATTAGGGAGTACTAACAAAAGCTTAGAGCTCCCTCAATGAGTTCCAGTTAATGATTTGAAGACAATAACTTTGTCTAGAGCTCGTCTTGCGAGTGAGTCCACCAATTTATTTTAATCTCTACAAATAATCTGAAACTTAACTTACTAGCTCCAATTAATCATATTTTTTATATCAGAAATTACATCTCAATCTTTATGAATATCTGAAGTCCCATAATTTTTTAAGTGGATGGTTTTGGAAGAGTCACTTCTTAAAATAATATTTCTTGCACTATCATCCCAAGCTCTCTTTGAGCTTCTCAAAAACCCATAACTCTGCTGTATGATGATCATCCCTTTTAACTTAAGTACTGAGCCGTCAGGAATCCAAGACACCAACAAAAGCCAAAATAGCACAAGAGTAGCATAATTTAAATCTTAGTTATTTTTTAATTTAGTTCATAAAATATTACTTTTCTTTTAAGCATGAAATTGGTTACATTTTTCCTTATATTATTATCTCATATCCGGAGTTCGCAATTACCCCTACAACACATGTGCTTGAATATGTTACTAGCAGAGAGGAGTGCGTGCGATCGCCATGCTATGCCGAGCTTCAAATATTATACTGATCAGACCTATTTCTATTGGTTTTCTTAAGTTTTGAAAGAAGCTTCCTTCCTTTCTTTCTTTCAAGAATTATCGCTCCTAATTTAGGAGTCCTAAATCCCACACAACAACTCAAACTATAAAAAAAAAAAAGTTTCTTAGGATAACCAAAATACCCTAAATCTCATGTCTTTTAATTATAAATAAGTTTAGTATAAATTTATTAAAATGTCCTCAACTTACAAAAAAAAAAAATTCTCCTCTTCCCCATGGTCACTTGCCATGGGACCTCTCTCGGTTACCAAAATAAACTTATGACCATTGAGTCATTAAGTTCGCTTAGTAATATAATGCACATTATTGTGTGCGTGTGCACCCATGTGTGGGCTTGTGCGTCTTTAATAATTATCTTATTAAAAGTAGTTGTCAATTTGCTAAATTTATTCTTATTGAGTAATTGTTAGTGAAATTATTCAGTTGACAACTACCATTTTAGAATTAGTTGCCGATTAATTATAAAGTTATTAATTTTAATATGAAAGTAATTATCAATTTGCTAAATTTAAGTTGTCAATTCTTATTAGATAGTTGTTAACAGAGTTGTTCAGTTGACAACTACTTTATTAGAATTAGTTATCGGTTAACTATAAAGTTATTGATTTTGATAAAAAAGTTAATGAAGGCTTTCATCTTCATTTACAATTGACTAATATACATCAAAGAGGTGATTGTCACTTTTCTATATTAAAGTTATCAATTATTATTAGGTAATTATTAGAGAAGTTGTTCAAGTGACAATTTTCAAGGAAGAATTGATAATTGGGAGAATTGCTCAAAAATATTTTGGAGGCAAATTAATTGCTGATTGCTACCAAGCGTGCAAGTGATCTTTCATGTGTGCAAGCGATCTTCCGTTTTGTGCAAATCATCTTCCGTGTGTGCAAAAGTCTTCTATATAAATGTGCAAGCAATCTTCCGTTATGTGCAAGCAATCTTCCGTTATGTGCAATGATAGCATTCAGCAATTAATTTGCCAAAAAGGTATTTATCAACAATTCTCCCTTGATAATTTCAATATAGGAAATTGATAACTCTTCATCAATTTATTAATCATTTGTAAATAAAGATGAACAACTCTACTAACAACTTCCCAGTCAAAATTAACAACAAACCTTGATGAGGTAGTAGTTAACTATAAACAACTCAACAAACATGTACTCAATATAAATTGATTACTTTAATATAACAAATTCACAACTAAATACTCCTGTTAGATCATTATGGCATTCCTGAACATCCATGATTTTTCAATTGACAACTCTTTCAGGTACAATAAACCCTACCTGGAGTAAGATTAACATCTAATGTGTGATTTAGATCGTTGTTGACTAAGAGATTATTTTAACTGTAGTAGCATAATGTTGTAGAGAGAGAGATAAATGCATGAGGTGAGTGGGTCCCATATGTTTATCTATTTTCCTGCTGTATTGTATTGCGTAGTTACAAAAGTAAAATAAAACTATGTGAATAGCATACGCTGAAACAATGGATTAAACTATTATGAACTTATTTGCAAGATAACAAAGTTGTCTTATTTAATATTTTAAAATATAATAATTTGATTTTGTAGTTTTCCCCTTTTTGGCTCAACCAATTAAGCTAAACGTGATGAAAAGTATGCCTTTCATACTAGTGATGTTAATTGTTTGTCATTAATTGATTATACAATTTAAAAACTCATCTAGATTTAGTTCCTCAAAATACGGTAAACCAATATTCAAATCCTCACAGGAAGAGATACTCATATTTAATGACTGATAATGCCTTGAATATGATTGTCTTAATAAAAAGATACTTGGGCCTATTTTTAAAAAAAAAAAAACTCATTTAGATTTTTTTAAAAAAAAGGATCACATTATCCATAACAAGACTTTCACTTAATAACTCAACAATGTAAAATGTAACTTATAAGTGGAGCCATGCTTGTTCATCGATCTTATTAGTTACAAGCTAAATCGGTTGGTCGGTATAGTTTAATTGTATAACCATGAAAAAATTAAGAGATACATCATGTAACCTGAATATCTAAGACAACCTAATTTACACATCCATTCCCCTCTCATTAATAGGTATGATTTAGGACTTAGATTCCAAGCTTTGTTCAACGTTGACATGTCTCTTTTCAAGTGTTATAGTGATTATGTAATAGTTAAATACTAAAATAATCGGTGACGCAAACATTAGCCACTCATTAATTAAACAGACTTCAAACTATGTTATCTCATGATAGATTTTGACGTGAGGACCTAGTAATACATAACAGGCACATAGTGTTAGACAAATTTATTTTCCAAAGTAAAAAATTTTTAAAAAAAAACATGGGCGTCGTAATGAATTCAAATGTTTGCAATCAAATCGAAAACCAAAAAAAAAAAAAAAAAAAAAAGTGAAGAACAAATTAAAATTCGTGCAAAATTTAACATGGGTGATATTTCCACAGTAATAATCAAGGTATTGAAACCCAGACCGGGTACTGAACCGGTCAGAGTATTGAGTTAAGGGTCAGTGGGTCAGATCGGGGTCAAACTGGAGCTAAATCGGGGCCAAACCAGTAATAAATTAAAGATTTTAGGTTTATAAATATGAAATTCTAAAAAAAATTAAAAAAAAATTAATATAGGAACCCGGACGGGACCGAGAACCGGACCGGTCTACCAACCGGTTCGCCGGTTTCTAGGTCGAATCGGCCTGTCTAGTCCGGGTTCAACAACTCTGATAAGCTTTTTATACACGAGAATATTAACACTAAAATATAAGAACAACAAAATTAGGGAGTACTAACAAAAGCTTAGGGCTCCCTCAACAAGTTCGAGTTAATGATTTGAAGATAATAACTTTGTCTAGAGCTTGTTTTGTGAGCGAGGGCGCCAATTTATTTTAATCTTTACAAATGACTTGAAACTCGACTTATTAGCTCCAATATTCTTGATATCAGAAATTACATCTCAATCTTTATGTATTTCCGAAGTCCTATAATTTTTTAAGTGGATGATTTTGGAAGAGTCACTTCTTAAAATAATATTTCTTGCACTATCATCCCATGCTCTCTTTAGAAACAAACACAATCACACCCAACCATTGGCAGAAAATGGAAGTTAAAAGGACTGGTATCAGTAAAGAGATGTTACTAGCATCAGCGTTCCACTGGCTAGTGTTCAACTAATTGTTTCTTATGCTAATATGTACAGGTTGACATGGTGATTATACCCGCAACAACAGGACAAATGGGTGTTTTAGCTGGCCATGTACCCACCAATGCAGAACTGAAACCAGGGATCTTGTCTGTGTACGAGGGAAATGAATTTAAAAAATACTTTGTGAGCACTGGATTTGCCTTCATCCATGCAAATTCAGTTGCAGATGTGATTGCTGTTAAGGCCTTTCCAATTGATCACATTGACCAAAGCATAGTCCAGAAGGGGCTCACTGAGTTCACCCGGAATCTCACCTCTGCTACCACTGACTTGGAGAAAGCTGAAGCACAGATTGGCATTGATCTTCACAGTGCCCTTAATTCTGCTCTCTCTGGCTAATGCCCTTTTCCTGTGATTTAGGATATTACTATGGTAGCTGAGGGATGATACTTATACACAATAAAGTATCTAGAATTAGCTTTTTCTGCATTTCCTGCCATGTGAAACCTATGAACATTACAATATTGTCATCATAGATTGGATATATCTATCTAATCTCAAAGCTTATAAGAATTGTATCCTCCCTTTCCTCCTATCTCTTTTAAAAGCTATTTTGAAATCATTCGTTTATGTTTATTGTTTATCTTAAATTATTGGAACAAATGGCACGGTACAGTAACTAGGCACCACGGGAGGGTTTAATTACTTTCAAGATTAATCGTGAGGAAGATTGAAGGAAAATTTGTATGGAACCAAATTATATGTTTTAAATGGTAGTTATTTTTTTAACTTGTAGGTAATGAAGCTCAGTAAGAAAGCAAGACATTGTTCATCAGCTTGCTCCATTGAACTGTCTTTGGTAAGTATTCATTATCTGGGCTTTCATCTCATGTTTTTTATTATGTTGACCATCGTTCTCTTATTGTTCTTCTCTCTGAAAGCAGACGCGAATGTGTTGAGATCCGCGGAGGTGACGGTGTCCACTTCCCACGCGCCACCGCCCAGGTACTTCTTCCTAATATCTGGATCAGCCAGGGCCATGTTCTTTTCTTCTTCCTTCACAATACTAATAACAGTCGGAGGGGCAAAAGCACAAAACACGATATTGATATGATCTTGGCTGGAATTTTAGGCTGTCGACTTTACTAAAAGCTTTTGCAATATAATTGGTATGCCAGATTAGCTGTCAATGAATAAGATGCAATGATGATACAATAGTTGATTTCGAAATTAGTGTTCTGTACATTTTGATTCCTCCTACGGACTTCGTTAACATCTTTGCTTCAATTCTCAGACTCATTGCTGGCCCCAAAAAAAAAAAATCGCCGACTCATAAGATCCAATTTTCCTAGGTTTTGCCAATGCTGCTGGCCGCCAGCATAAATATCTCCGACCAATAGTATCTTTGTGTCAGGTTTCATTTAACACGAGGAGTGTTGATTCATCCAAATTAAAACCAGAAAAAAAAAAAAAGAGGAAATTTAGACCAGGGAATTGGGAAAATGAACTTTTGCTTTGTTCTGGGTATCTTTCCCAAGACTCCGAGGCCATATTCAGCACAACCATAACCAAGAACCTAGAAACAGAACCTTAGGAAAATGAACAGACCAAAACTGGTAAAAAAAAAAGGAGCCATTCTGAAGAGAGCATCTCCCAGAAACAACACACCACACTTGTCAACCTGTGTACACCATGGACAGTAACATTCACAAAACTTTTCCATAATCTAAATGGATAATCTCTCCTCTCCATCACCATGACCCTTGTTCATCGAAAGTTAGTTTAAGACTTCCAAAGTCTTTCTTTTCTTTCTTCTGTATCTTTTCCTTTCTTTTTTCTCTTTCTTCTTTCTGTTTTCTGTCTTATTTTTCCCTTTTACATTCGGGCTTTCTCTTTTCCCTTTCAGGGAAATATAGCGGCAGTTCCTCTGTTCTGCAAACTTAGCATGTTTCTGTTTAACTAAGAAGCAGCAGCAACAGTTCCTCTAACACATGAGTAACCCTGAGTCTTGTTCGGTGAGGTAGATTCTCTCTGCTCTTTATTCCTCATAGCCTTCATTGATGAAGACAGGTTCCTATCCTTCACTTTAGCTTCATCCATGTCTATTTGCTCTTGTCTGCACTCTTCGCTACAAAAAGAAGTGTCCCCTCTGCAATTAACAAAACCGAAACTACCATCAGAATCAGCCTCAAACTATAATCAAATTCTCAGCAAACTACTGAGTTCTCAATGTCAACCAAAATAAAAAAATTCATCATAACTCTAACCTGTACATGAAGATGTCCCTATTTTGAAGGGGCTTTTTGCAGAGATGACAAGCTTCAAGAAAGTGGGGGTAGTGATCTTCATATCTAGCATCATAGAATCTCCCAGATCTAGGAGATGAACCAGGAAGGCTTCTGAAACTAGACCTATTAATTTTAGCATAACCACCCATAGACTGAGACACAAAACCCTGTTGATAATGATGGTTATTCTGGCCAGAATAGCCAGCTTGCATGTCTGCTAAGAGAGCCAAACCACAGTTCTCTTCCAAGAAACAAGGTCTTTTATTAGTGGAAGAGGCACTAGAGTCCATGACCGAATGAATGAATCTCTTCAAGTTGTGGAGACCGAAGTGCTAGTTGGGAAGAAAGGGAAGAGAGTGGAGTGATTAATGGTAGCGGAAGAAGGAGAGAAGGTTTATATATAGAAAGGCGTATATGATTGATTGAGAATGGTGAAGGTGAAGGCTTTCTCGTTTGTTGAATGCGTGACTGAAATATAAACCGCGGCAGGTTTGTATAAATCCGTGCTGCGAAATCCATTGGCTCCAAAATCCTGCATCTTCCTGTTTTCATTATTTAATTCCTTTATTAATCATTAATTTAATATCCTGCTTTGATATTTTTCTTGCTACTTGCTAGAATACCTTTCGGAATTTGGATGGTGCCGGGGACAAAGTTACCATGCATAAGCACAAAATTACATTTATGCCACTGTATTGGGGAAGGTGAGAAAGTGGAGATTCTTTTAATATTTAAATACGAGTAACTTATTTAGATAAAAAAATATTTATTTAAAATATACCGTTCTAATTCTATTTATAAATTATTTTTAATTAATTTTTATATATTAAATAAAGTTAATTAACTAAATAATTATGGGCTAAATTTTCAATTTTATCTTTATATCTTATTAGTTTCAAAAGTGAATATGAATAAATTCTTTTTATTTATTATAATTAATAGGGGTAAAAAAGTACAAAATGCATTTATTATCCTGAAATTGGACTTATAAATAGGATCAAATTTTTTAATAAAAAAGGACTTATGAATAGGAGCAAAGTGGTAAGTCATTTGGAGAATAGTTAATGATATTTTCTCAATTTTATCCCCATTTAATTTTTATTAGAAAGGGAGAAAGATAAAAAAGAGGCATGAAAATCATTTATAAAATGGAGGGATAAAAAATTTAATAATAGCAAATATAGAAATTTTTATTAATTTAATGCATTATTGGTATGCAAGCAAAATGTACAAGCGATTTATATTTAGTCACAAGTAGTGTTACTCATTAGACTACCTTCTTTAAAAAAACAAAAGAATTTTTTCCCCCTGAATTCTCAAAAAAAAAAAAAAAGAATAGAAAGCCAGAAAAAAATTAAGAATATATTATCTTTTTCAAATCTGTTTCAACATCATTAGGCAGGTGCGGTTGAAATGAAGTAAAGAAAAGAAGTGTTGTTTGGATTTTCCTCAAAGAAAAATTAGGGATTTTATAACACAAGATTAGCTCATGATTTTTGAACATACCACTCTATACATATATGTAAGTTAATTTTAGTTCATTTTCGCATGCCGAAATACACATTAAATTGATAAAATTTTCTACATTTACTCTTATTAGATTTTTTGTCTTTCTCCACTTTACAAAACTCCTCTCTTCTCTTTTTCTCTTTCCAATAGAAATTAAATAGAAGTAAAATTGAGAAAATGTCATTAATTACCTTAAAAGTCAAGTTATGAAACTCGGACCGAACCGACAGGTTTAGCCCAGAAACCGGTGAATCGATCGGTAAATCGGTTTGATTTGGGAACCAACCCGGTTCACTTTTTTTTTTTTTAGAATTTCATATTAAGCATGTAACACCCCAAATTTTATTCCCCAATATGCCTTGTAAACATTTGTGGCATTTAATAAAATGGAAGGGTTAATTTTGGAGAATGTGATTATACTGCCAGTGAAATTTCCGACGAGGCAACGAGATTGTCATATGATTTTGAATTATCAAATGATGATAAAAAATTATGAAATTTTACAAGATAAAAGTAGACATCCTAAGCTTTAATTTGATAGGTCATATAAATCATTTGAAGCTATATACAAAAAAGTTATGAATTTTTGAAATTAGTCCAGAAAAACTGGAAAGTTTCTAGAACAACATTCAAAGATTTAAATTCTGGGAATGATGTGCTTCCAATTGGAAAAAGTCTACATTTTTTTCTTGAAACTAGACTCAATAAGGGTTTTATAGTCTTTGGAATCACTATGATATGAGGTCTACAAATTTACTTATACTTTTTCAAAATTAGGGCAGAAAATCTATCAGAATTTTGTAAAGTCCGAAATTGGGAAAATTAATTAATTAAAAAGGGATATAATATAAATTCATCATCCCCTTCCTTCAGCCCCAAAACTGACGTGTTTCGGTAGCCGAGAGAGAGAGAGAGAGAGAGTTGTGTGGTTTTAGGGAGAGAAGGAGAGGAAAATCTCACATGGTAGGTCGATTTCTTCGATGAATTCGTATCTAACGTGTATAATCCTTCTCCTAAACTTCTCTTCTATGTTATTGAAGGTGTTGTGAGGGAAAAACTTGGTGTTTCAAGGATTAGGGTTTTAGCCAACTAAAGGAGAGGCAGAAGGAACTGAAAGGTAACTTCCAAACCTTCGAATATTGATTGTTCTAGCTGCTGTGAGTAGTTTAATTGGTGAAATTTTGCCGGATTGTTTTGTTTGTGAAATTGGAAAATGTTGTGTTGGAAATGTTATGTTGCCAAAATTGGGTCTAAATGGTAGTTGTAACGTAATTAAATAGTTAATAAAGTGGTTAGGAGTAGAAAGGAACACGTTTGTGAAGTTAGAATCGAAAAGCTCCAATTTTTTTCGGGGAATTATGCAATTCAGCCAGGGGCAGAAATGGGGCTTAGAGTTAGATTTTCAATGATTTGATGATTTGAATGTATTCAGGAGTGGAAATTAGGTGAGGTTACAGTTGAACACTTTTTTGGAAAAGCTCGAAAAAACATAATTACGAAAAACCCCTGAAACCCTTAAAGCGGGGATGCCAAGGGCATATCTATCTTTTGGCAGTGAATTTGGTATTTCCAAGTTCGGAAATGGATTCCTTGGGAAAAAATATGTCAAAATAGCTCTAGTCAAAATTTCAGAAAAACTACGATCAGATTGGGTACGGCGGGGTCGGATTAGGACCCTAGGGGCATTTTGGTAAATTTTCACCATAAGCTAATATAACCACAATAAATACTATGGTAGTGCCCAAAATGATACATGAATGAGTTTTAACCTAATTCATGTACATTTGACATTTTAAGACCCCGATTGATAGCCCAAGTTGCGGCGCGAAGTTCGAGAAGCCTCTCTAAGGATCAGGGAAGGGCTATTAAGGTAGAAAACTTAACTCTCTTGCATGTATTTGATATTTGAGCAGGTGTATTAATGCATGTTACTGCTTTGCATGATTATATGAAACATATATGAATGATTGAAGCTTTGTTTCTGTTTATATTGTAGCTATAGTTCTGTTGCATAAAACATTGAGCATGCAGATATGTTATTGTGTTAGCATGAGTTTATGTAATGCAAGCATGTCATGTATTAAGCATTTATCCTGCATGCATATTAGTACTGTTTCCTACTGAGATTCTCTCGAATCTCACCCTCCCCTACCAACAATTTAGACAAGTGAATACAGAAGGTATGCAGAGATCAAAGAAGAGAACCGTACAAGAGGATTGATGTGGTGGAACGAAGATGGAAAGATGTCTACGCCGAGCTTCACGCCTCTGTCACCGGCCTCTCTTTGCCATTTTGAGCAGTCGCCACCTTTGTACGGAGGTCGCTGCCTCTTACGGCGACTTTGAGAAAGCCATTTCCAATATTGACCCTCACAAGACTCCCTCCCATTTCATGCACTTTTGTCCTCCCGCTCCTTCGTCAATTCCCTCCAAAAGTACTCTCAATTTCGTTCTTCCCTACGCTCCTTAGCTCTCTTCCAAGCAGGTTTGTTCCCCTTTCATCTTTTCATGCCCTTTCTTTTCCCAGATTCTGATATCTATGTTGCCTGATTATTCCAAGAACTATGTTGACAGAGTTTTGATTTCATACCATTTTTACCGTCTGATGCAATCTTGAGTTTTTCCAATAAAACGCGGACTTCTTTGACGGAATGCGACTCTGTTGAATTATTAATTTAGAGGAAATTTACTGTATTACTCATAATATCACTGGTTATTATCTCCATTCTGTTTGCCTCGTAATTTGGAGGCATGGGCCTGGTTTGCGCAGAAATGAAGGAGCTATGTTAAGCAAGTTGTTTTGTTTACCTGTATTTACAATGATGCTTCACAGCATAATTGGTGGTTTTTCTGCAATGTAGATTCCAACGTTGTGTGTTTATTCTGATTTTAAATTTTAATTCATTAATTATCTTTTCCATGTAACATAGTTTTAAAGTTTTATGTTAATACGCGTTTTCCGACAAAGTGTCGACTACTTTGATGGGGATTGCATTCAATGTCTTATATTAGAGTTCAGGTAGATTCTGTTGTAAGAAATTATCATGAATAGTAAGCAGGGGATTTATTTTAAGGATTTTGTGCTAATAGTGGTATTACCTCTAAACTTATTTATAGGCTAATTTCAATTGTGCCATTCAATTTAGGCTGAAATGATCTGTTTATATAAATGTAATTTAGACAAGTTTCTCTTCAAGGTGGCAAGTGGCAACTGTAGTCGGTAGAACAAGGAGAATTCTTAGATAGACACAAACACAATCACACCCAACCCTATATCTATAAGAAATATTTCTAAATCATTGGCAGAAAATGGAAGTTAAAAGGACTGGTATCAATAAAGAGATGTTACTAGCATCAACGTTCTGCTGGCTAGTGTTCAACTAATTGTTTCTTATGCTAATATGTACAGGTTGACATGGTGATTATACCCGCAACAACAGGACAAACGGGTGTTTTAGCTGGCCATGTACCCACCATTGCAGAACTGAAACCTGGGATCTTGTCTGTGTACGAGGGAAATGAATTTAAAAAATACTTTGTGAGCACTGGATTTGCCTTCATCCATGCAAATTCAGTTGCAGATGTGATTGCTGTTAAGGCCTTTCCAATTGATCACATTGACCAAAGCATAGTCCAGAAGGGGTTCACTGAGTTCACCCGGAATCTCACCTCTGCTACCACTGACTTGGAGAAAGCTGAAGCACAGATTGGCATTGATCTTCACAGTGCCCTTAATTCTGCTCTCTCTGGCTAATGCCCTTTTCCTGTGATTTAGGATATTACTATGGTATAGCTTAGGGATGATACTTATAGGCGATAAAGTATCTAGAATTAGCTTTTACTGCATTTCCTGCCATGCGAAACCTATGAACATTACAATATTGTCATCATAGATTGGATATATCTATCTAATCTCAAAGCTTATAAGAATTGTATCCTCCCTTTCCTCCTATCTCAGTTAAAAGCTATTTTGAAATCATTCGTTTATGTTTATTGTTTATCTTAAATTATGGGAACAAATGACACGGTACAGTAACTAGGCACCACGGGAGGGTTTAATTACTTTCAAGATTAATCGAGAGGAAGATTGAAGGAAAATTTGTATGGAACCAAATTATATGTTTTAAATGGTAGTTATTTTTTTAACTTGTAGGTAATGAAGCTCAGTAAGAAAGCAAGACCTTGTTCATCAGCTTGCTCCATTGAACTGTCTTTGGTAGGTATTCATCATCTGGGCTTTCATCTCATGTTTTTTTATTGTTGACCATCGTTCTCTTGTTGTTCTTCTCTCTGAAAGCAGCCGCGCATATGTTGAGATCCGCGGAGGTGACGGTGTCCTCTTCCCAAGCGCCACCGCCCAGGTACTTCTTCCTAATATCTGGATCAGCCAGGGCCATGTTCTTTTCTTCTTCCTTCACAATACTAATAACAGTCGGAGGGGCAAAAGCACAAAACACGATATTGATATGATCTTGGCTGGAATTTTAGGCTGTCGACTTTACTAAAAGCTTTTGCAATATAATTGGTATGCCAGATTAGCTGTCAATGAATAAGATGCAATGATGATACAATAGTTGATTTCGAAATTAGTGTTCTGTACATTTTGATTCCTACTGTGGACTTCGTTAACATCTTTGCTTCAATTCTCAGACTCATTGTTGGCCAAAAAAAAAAAATCGCCGACTCATAAGATCCAATTTTCCTAGGTTTTGCCAATGCTGCTGGCCGCCGGCATAAATATCTCCGACCAATAGGACCTTTGTGTCAGGTTTCATTTAACACGAGGAGTGTTGATTCATCCAAATTAAAACCAGAAAAAAAAAGAAGGAAATTTAGACCAGGGAATTGGGAAAATGAACTTTGCTTTGTTCTGGGTATCTTTTCCAAGACTCCGAGGCCAATAGCACAACCATAACCAATAACCTAGAAACAGAATCTTAGGAAAATGAACAGACCAAAACTGGTAAAAAAAGGAGCCATTCTGGAGAGAGCATCTCCCAGATACAACACACCACACTTGTCAACCTCTGTACACCATGGACAGTAACATTCACAAAACTTTTCCGTAATCTAAATGGATAATCTCTCCTCTCCATCACCATGACCCTTGTTCAACGAAAGTTAGTTTAAGACTTTCAAAGTTTTTCTTTTCTTCCTTCTGTATCTTTTCCTTTCTTTTTTTGCTTTCTTTTTCTTCTCTCTGTTTTCTGTCTTTATTTTTCCCTTTTACGTTCGGGCTTTCTCTTTTCCCTTTCAGGGAAATATAGCAGCAGTAACTCTGTTCTGCAAACTTAGCATGTTTCTGTTTAACTAAGAAGCAGCAGCAACAGTTCCTCTAACACATGAGTAACCCTGAGTCTTGTTCGGTGAGGTAGATTCTCTCTGCTCTTTATTCCTCATAGCCTTCATTGATGAAGAAAGGTTCCTATTCTTCTCTTTAGCTTCATCCATGTCTATTTGCTCTTGCCTGCACTCTTCGCTACAAA
Organism: Inga oerstediana; assembly: GCA_963210345.1. Lineage (NCBI taxonomy): Eukaryota > Viridiplantae > Streptophyta > Magnoliopsida > Fabales > Fabaceae > Inga > Inga oerstediana. The sequence continues at coordinate 7,670,616 of OY723411.1, forward strand.
AAGGAGTGTCCCCTCTGCAATTAACAAAAGCGAAACTACTATCAGAATCAGCCTCAAAACACAATCAAATTCTCAGCAAACTACCGAGTTCTTAATGTCAACCAAAAAAAAAAAAATCCCCATAACTCTAACCTGTACATGAAGATGTCCCTATTCTGAAGGGGCTTTTTGCAGAGATGGCAAGCTTCAAGAAAGTGGGGGTAGTGATCTTCATATCTAGCATCATAGAATCTCCCAGATCTAGGAGATGAACCAGGAAAGCTTCTGAAACTAGACCTATTAATTATAGCATAACCACCCATAGACTTGGACACAAAACCCTGTTGATAATGATGGTTATTCTGGCCAGAATAGCCAGCTTGCATGTCTGCTAAGAGAGCCAAACCACAGTTATCTTCCAAGAAACAAGGTCTTTTATTAGTGGAAGAAGCACTAGAGTCCATGACTGAATGAATGAATCTCTTCAAGTGGTAGAGACTAGAGAGAGAAGTGCTCTTTGGGAAGAAAGGGAAGATAGTAGAGTGATTAAGTTGAGAAAGGAGAGAAGGTTTATATATACAAAGGTGTATATGATTGATGGAGAAGGCTTTTTCGTTTGTTGAATGCGTGACTTAGATATAAACCGCGGCAGGTTTGTATAAATCCGTGCTGCGAAATCCATTGGCTCCAAAATCCTGCATCTTCCAGTTTTCATTATTTAATTCCTTTATTAATCATTAATTTAATATCCTGCTTGGATATTTTTTTTTCTATTTTTTAAAACAACGTTCAGAATTGGAAGGTGCGGGGGGACCAAGTTACCGCGTCCGGATTCTCTCCATTGCTGCTCCCATCCCTTGCGCCTCCATTACTTAAAACGGTGACGTTTTGGGTGGGGGGGGGGGGGGGGGTTTCCACTTTTTTTTTAAATAACATTGAAGTCCTTCAAGTATTTTTTTTAGTAGTACCCAATGTTCTAAAATATTTTTTTATCCATTATGTAGCATAAAATAATCTTTCAGGAGCACTCAGTATCTGACAAGGAAAATAATTTAGGATACTGGATGTGATAAAAATATCTTTAAGATACAAAGTGTCAGTAAAAAAATAGTTCAGGTTGCATCTTGCCAGGTACTGGATGCTCCTGAAAGATTATTTTATGCTACATAATGGATCCAGTACCTGGCAAGATGCAACCTGAACTACTTTTTTACTGACACTTTGTATCTTAAAGATATTTTTATCACATCCAGTATCCTAAATTATTTTCCTTGTTGCAACAAGAAGGCAAGATGCAACCTGAACTATTTTTTTACTGACATTTTGTATCTTAAAGATATTTTTATCACATCCAGTATCCTAAATTATTTTCCTTGTCAGATACTGAGTGCTCCTGAAAGATTATTTTATGCTACATAATGGATAAAAAAATATTTTAGAACATTGGGTACTACTAAAAAAAATACTTGAGGGACTTCAATGTTATTTAAAAAAAAAAGTGGAAACCCCCCCCCCAAACACCCAAAACGTCACCGTTTTAAGTAATGGAGGCGCAAGGGATGGGAGCAGCAATGGAGAGAATCCGGACGCGTGAGTGGTGTCTCTAATTCTCTCGTAGACGCAGGTCACTAGTTTCTCTCTATCTTTAAGATACAAAGTGTCAGTAAAAAAGTAGTTCAGGTTGCATCTTGCCAGGTACTGGATCCATTATGTAGCATAAAATAATCTTTCAGGAGCATCCAGTACCTGGCAAGATGCAACCTGAACTATTTTTTTACTGACACTTTGTATCTTAAAGATATTTTTATCACATTCAGTATCCTAAATTATTTTCCTTGTCAGATACTGAGTGCTCCTGAAAGATTATTTTATGCTACATAATGGATAAAAAAATATTTTAGAACATTGGGTACTACTAAAAAAAATACTTGAGGGACTTCAATGTTATTTAAAAAAAAAAGTGGAAACCCCCCCCCCCCACACCCAAAACGTCACCGTTTTAAGTAATGGAGGCGCAAGGCATGGGAGCAGCAATGGAGAGAATCCGGACGCCAAGTTACCATGGCCTAAACACAAAATTACATTTATGCCACTGTATTGGGAAAGGTGAGAAAGTGGGGTATTAATTACTTTATTAGTGCTTAAATACAAGTTAGTTATAAGAAAAAAAGTTAATATAACTTTTGGTCCCTGAAATTTGATTTAATTTTGGTTTTGGTCTCTCAAGTTTAAAATCGGTGGTTTTGATCCTTGAAATTTGACCCAATTTAGGTTTTGATCCTTCAAATTTGAAAAGGACTTGGTGACTCGGGTATGAAGCTTAATCGGATTGGGAAAAAACCAAGTCATTTTCAAACTTGAGAAATCAAATTCAAAATCGGTTTAAACTTCAGGAACCAAAAGTTATATTAACCCTAAGAAAAAATATTTATTTAAAATATAAGTCACTTATAGAATGATTAATTTTATCTTCTCAATTTTACCCTTATTTAATTTTTATTGAAAAAAGAGAGATAAAAGAGAGGCGTGAAAATCATTTATAAAGTGTGGAGACAACAAATTTAATAATAGCAAATATAAAAAATTTTATTAATTTAATGTATTATTGATATGTGAGAATGAGGTACAAGGAATTTACATTTAGGCATAAGTAGCGTTACTCATTAGACTACCTTCTTTAAAAAACAAAAAAGAATAGGAAGCCAGAAAGAAATTAAGAATAGATTATCTTGTTCAAATCTGTTTCAATATAATTAGGCAGTTGCAGTTGAAATGAAGTAAAGAAAAGAAGTATTGTTTGGATTTTCCTCAAAGAAAAATTAGGGATCTCAAGACACAAGATTAGCTCATGATTTTTGAACATGCCACTCTATACATATATGTAAATTAATTATACTTCATTCTCCCATGTCAAAAAATGCATTAAATTAGTAAAATTTTCTACATTTATTCTTATTAAATTCCTTATCTCTCCTTATTCTACAAAAGATTTTCATACTCCTCTCTCCTCTTTTTATCTTTCCGATAGAAATAAATTGAGATAAAATTAAGAAAATGTCATCAATTACGTTAAAAGTAACTTATATTTTGAATCAATTTTTTTTCCGCAATACCAAGCGGTGTATTCATAGAACCTAACAAATATACTGATTGGCTTGGATGCAAAGTGCTTCAGGATAGCTTGGATATCAAGATCTAAAAAGTGATGCTCCTACTACCTATGGTCTTCTATTTACACATTTACATTCTTAGTAATATTTTATATTATAGATCAGGTAGTATTTTCATTTTTTTCACCCGAAAATCAATATTTCTTTTTAGACTCTAAAGTCTTGTTTTATATAAATTTCTTTTTGACCAACGTCTCTTATGTAAATTTATTTTTAATATTCATGCATTTTGTAGCGAAAAATAGAGAAAATGAAATTGCATGCAAGATTAATATTTTACTGGGAAATTGAAAATTTTATGGGTGAATGGGAGATTTTTCCCAAAATATTCCTATTATATTATATCTATTATTTTTCTTTACATTAAAATTGATAATTTAAAAATGTTACTCTTTCTAGTTATCTTAATATAATACATATTTATCTTATTTAACTATATTAATGAAATTAGTTAATATGATATATATTTTCTAAAACACTTTGATTATTTTTCTTAAATTATTTCTCCTCTTTAATTACTCCCTCCAGTCCTAATTATAAGACAAAATTGACTTTTTTGGAGAAATTAAGGAAGGCAATTAAATCACTTTAGAATATTTATATTTATTTTTTTTTTTTCAAATTAATTAATTTGACTAATAAACTGATAAATAATCTAAAGATACTAAAAATATAAATACTCTAAAGTGATATTTAATTGACTTCCTTAATTTCTTCAAAAAAGTTAACTTTATCTTATAATTAAGACCGGAGGAAGTATTATTTAATGAAAATCAATAAAGATAAATTAAAAAAATAATAAATATTAAAAATATATATTGTATTATATTTAAGGGAAAATCCTATATAAAGACGGTTGAATTACCCAAATTCTAATTTAGGTTACTAAACTTAACATATTATTAATTAGGTTATATGACATAATTAGGGATTTAGAAATTGAGCCAAATTACTTCTATATCCCTTAATTATTGAAAAAAAAAACGCGGGTTGGTTTGGTACAAAAGGTGCTCCCTTATGAAAGCCATTGGTCCAAGTATGAGGACGTTCAAGTGGTACTGGAGATGGGGTGGTAACCCTCTCAATGGAAAGGGCGTGGACCTAACACCCTTCTCTGAAGCACGCAAGTATCTCAAAGGGTCAATATTGGGGCTTCCAACATAATCAGTGATTATTTTTTGTGGCAATGGTGTTAAAAACTCAAGCTTGAAACCAGATAGTGTAGTGCGGTAGTTGACAGATATCGAAAGGCAACCCAAAGGGGCTTCAATTGGAGTGAGTTTGTATTCTTTCATCATTTTCTCCTTTGCCCTAGAGAAAGGATCACTAAATGAAGAAATTTTGTAACTCATCAAAATTATAAGTATGACTTGATGTACTTAGCTACCTGAATATACGATAAGCTGGAAGTTATTATGCAAATTCATCTTTTCCCAAGTAAAACGAATTCCTAATTAGGCTCCCCCTTTTCAAATAAATCCATTCTTGGCCTCTCAGAATTAATCATCCCGATGCCGATAAAACTTAGTATTTTTATCGAATAGAAAATTTTAAAAAAGCAGGACGGCGAGGATGGATGATCTCGTTCATAGAACTTCCTCCATGATTAGTCAATATGCACCTCAGCGAAGTGCACTAATATCAATGATTGTCCTGAATATGCAAAGGTAACCAGTAAAAAACACCTTCGATAAAACTAAAATGCAAATTCATCAAGAAGGTAGAGAAGGAGACGAGACGGGAATCTGGGTTAGGAGTATTATTGATAATTATCCAACATTTACATATTCTAAATTGGGTCATTGACTCAATTTAAGATTTGTGGAATTTACCAACCTTATATAAGATTTTCTTATTTTAATTGTCATTATATGGGATTTTCCCTATATTTAAAATCAAAATAAAACATCTAATGAGGTAATGAGGGTGTGAGGATGCAGATGAGAAGGTGGCAAATTGGTAATTTAAGTGAAGTATGAAGGGTTTTTATCAGAGGGAGAAACACAGTGAAGCGATCAGCCCCATTCTCCCAATTAAACCGCACATGTGCTTTGCCTTCTTTATGTTCCACGTCAATATGGTGTGGCCGAAGAAGAAATCCTGTGTCCACGCTCTTCAAAACGCGTGAGTTTGAAAGTCTCACACCCACCGCTTGAGATTTTGCTTCGCCTGGTGGAACTTGTAGGCTTGTAGGCTGTAGCGGTGGGTATTTGGGTGGGTAAGTGGGTTCAAATTTTGACCCACCACGTAACTGTCAAACCCAAACAGACCTCATTGCCTTTGGTAATCTCACTTCCACTAATTTCCTACCAAACAAAATATACAGAAAAAAAAATACACATTTAGTCCGATAATATATATTGCCTCCCCATCTGAATATTGGGATTAGGCAAGAGTTTTACTTTTATAGTAAATATATTGATGTCACATAGTATGAGGTTACGAATTGGCCTGCATCAATTTGCAAGTTATGTGGTGTAAGTCCATGTGATCTACATTTTAGCGAGCAACCCTAACCCGCAATGGTGGCCAACCAACCCATTCTTTTTTTCTTTTTTCCCCCTATTTTTTTAATATGGCTGAAAGTCCCAAATATATATATATATATATATATATATAAGTTATTAAATTTGCCTTCCTAATATTAATCATTCCACTCACAAAAAGTCAAAACCATAATCCACAATTCAAATTATGAAGTTATCAAATTTGCTAAAGTCCAAAAAAAATAAACATCAAATCATTGTCAAGAAATCAAAATATAATAATTTAGTTTAAAGAAAGATGAAGGAGGATGTGATTTTTTGTTTTTAGGATTGAGAGGTGCACGGTGAGAGTATAGGACTTTAGAGTTTTGCAATGTTACTACTACCTCCGATTCTAAATATAGGATAAAGTTTGTAGTACAAATTACATTACAAACTTTATCCTATATTTAGAACCGGATTTACACTACAAACTTTATCCTATATTTAGGACCGGAGGGAGTATAATTTTTTGTCTAAAAAATTTAGTGCAAACCAACCCACTAATCCACGAGCTAGCGACATTAACTCTTCAGGGTTACAAAAATACCAACCCTAACCCACACCTAATATGTGGGCTAGTAGGTTGTGTCTGCATTGCTGGGTCTAGGGATTACAGACAACTCAAGTGCATGCAATTAAATCAAGGGTTAATGTGCAAAAATAATCAAACTTATATTTGATATATAAAAATATCTATAAACTTTAAAATTGGAGCAAAAATGACATGATTAACGTGTAAAAATTCTCATAAATTTACATCCAATGTAAAAAGTTATCCACACACTTTTCTAGATGTAAAAATAGTCATACACTTTAAAATCTGGGCAAAAATTATATGGGTATGTTTGTTTGGGCGTTATGATTGCTTATAAGTTGTTTTTTACGTAAATCGAGATATAACTCATCTCACATACTTACTTCGTATACCATAAATCATTATTAAAAAATTACTTATAAACAATCAAATCGTTAAAACAAACATACCCTCTAATAACGGTTAAAACCAACCCAGTTCAACAATTTTTTTCGTAAGAAGAAAGTGCGTCCCACCTCAAAAGGTGACTGATGTTTGGTGTCTTTATCAGCTGTGTCATTTTTATTCCCCTTTTTAAAATTTAAGGGTATTTTCACACTTAAAAAAATGTATAGATATTTTTATACAAGTTGATGAGCTTTCTTTCAGTGTGAAGGAACATGATAAGGAGTGTAATACACGCGCATTTGGAATCTGCAAGACACCTTATTAGTGGAAAAGCGCAAGACATAAAAACAAAAAAATAAATAAAAGGAACAAAGAGGTGACGTAATACAAGTTTCCCGCTCGAAACCCACGGTTTCGCCATTTCCCAAAAGCCCTGCCCTTCCTCACATTAAAGCGCTGATGTCATTACTGCCCCCTCAACAAAACCGCAAGATTCTTTTCGTCGTTTTCTTCCTCAACGTGGGCCCCACTCCGACAGAAATCGAACATTGGGCCCCACATCGCCCAATGTCCCACACCCTACCCCTCTCACTAGCCTATATGATGACGTCCTCATTCTCTCTTTTTCCATCCTCTGGTTCTTTTTCTCCCTTCTTCTCTCGCGGCTGTTACAACAGGATGGTAGGTGTTTAGATTAGTTTTCTGAAAATAATATTTACAGTGTAAGAGGTAAATATGTGAGAGAAGTTTTATTTCGATTTACTTACGGAAAAATATTTCTGAAACCATGATTTTAGGGTAAGTGAACACACACCCCTTTTTTTATAACTTTTTTTTTCAGTTGGAGAAGGTGGGGAAGCAAAATAAATTATTTAATTATAATATTTTTTTCAGTTTTTTTATAAAATTCTAAAATTTAAATTTTTTTTAAGTCTCAATAAAAATTGTTTGAAAATTTAATGAGTTTTTTTTTATCTCTTATTTCTCTCTCTTAATTACTCCTTGTAAATAAAGGCATATCATTATGATCCTATTTATAAGTCATTTTTTATCAAAAAATTTGGTCATATTTATAAGTCCAGTTTCAGTGTAATAAGTTTACCACTATTTATTATACAAATGAAGAAATAATTTAAAGATAGATGGAGAAGAAAGAGTTAAAAAATACATATTTATAAATGAGGGTATAGTTGAAAATTTACCCTATAATTATTGAGTTAACTATCTCTCCTTTATTATAAGCTTTAAATGACCTAGTTAGGGTGATCAAGAAAAAATTAAATTAGTTAAATTAATAAATATATTTTTTTCAACTATGCCATATTTATAAAGGGGATAAGTGAGAGAACATAAATGCAATAAATAAAGTTAATGAAGGATAAAGTTGGAAAAACACAACAAATGTTTACGCACACATTAAATGCAACTTATCTTTTAGGATAAACTCATTAAAAATTTAAAGTTAAAAAAGAGATGAAGGGAGGAGAACATAATATACTCAATTCGATCTTAATAAAAGAGAATTAGTTTTTTATAAAATTGGAATTATTAGCTACGCAATATTGGAGGAAAAAGAAAAAAAAGATACCTAAATATCACTTGAATTTCAAAATCCTAAATTAGTTATTTTTTAAAAAACTGAGTTATTAATTGTTATACTCTTTTTATCAATCATATTACTCTTATGCAAGGAACGAAAAACCGGACCGGGCAATGAACCGGTCACAGCATAGGTTCAAGGGTTAATGGGTCAACCGGGGTCTAACCGGTAGTTGAACCGGTCATAACCGGTCATATTAAAATATTATAATTTATTAGTGATAATATATATTAATATATTTTTAAACTTCTATAGATAAAAATAAAGATTTTTTGAAAAAAAATGTTTAAAATCTATTAGTATTAATTATAATACCTATACTTATACAAAAATATCTCATTTCTTATAATTATTATATCTTTTTAATTAATTTTTTTCATTATTTTCTTCATTTTTTTAGATTTGTTCTTTCTTTATCTATTTTTCTCTTCATTTTAGTCTTTAACTTTCCATTTTGCCCTCAAAAAACACAAAATAAAAATTTAAAAAAAAAAAAGGGGAAGAAACCGGGTCAACCGGTCGGACCACCGGTTTTACCGGTTTTAACCGGTTCTGACCGGTCCGACCGGTTCTGACCGGTCTGACCGGTTTTTGATCAAACCGGACCGGACCAGGGACCGGTTTCCGGTTCAACCGGTCGAACCGGTCGGTCCGGTCCGGTTTTTTGAACCATGCTCTTATGGCACGTTTGGTTCAATTGCATGGGAGGGGATTACATGTAATCCTATTAAAATAGGCTGATTACAATGTTTGGTTGGGCTTATTATGATGTAAAGAGGATTACATTTGTAATCCTGATTACATCATTTGATGTAATCAGGATTACACTACCAGAGCTAATGAATGAGAATGCAGGCATCCTGTAATCCAGTAGAAAAGACAATATTACCATTATAACTTTTAAAATTGACCATATTACCCATAAATAAACCCTACTTATATATTCTCTTCGGTGAAAAAAAAACAGAACACTGCTTATTGGTTCTTATGCATGGATTTATATATTGGCTTATTGGCTCAGTTTTGATTTACATAGAAATTATACTTCTTGTTATATAATACACACAAAAAAATTAATAAACATGCATTATACTTTAATTTATTATTATATACATGAGGAAGATTCAACTTATACGAGTTGTTAAGTTAATAAAATTGTTGTTATACATATGGACAAGGGGTAATTTTGTCTATTAATTGATTATTATAGGTGTGGATAGGGTTATTACACATACTTGTAAAATAATAGAAAATTTCAAGTCATTATACATATATATGTAGGCAGGGGTAATTTTGTCTTTTCATGTGTTATTATCATCTATTCCCTTGTTTGATGTAATCCAACCAAACATTTTCATGCTTATGCATAATCTTTCCCTAATGATGAACCAAACGAATTCATGTAATCATTATTGCATTACATTCCATTACATTGCATTACATTACATTACATTCCTTCCGATTCCGTGAACCAAACGGGCACTTATGCATAATAAACTCAATTTTGCATAATAGATTGAAGGTATGACCTACATTTGTGATCAAAGATATTGCTTATGCATCTTCCTTGTGTTCTCTAACTTTCAACAATAAAAAGGAAATGCCTAAAGCATCTCACCAAGACGATCCAATTATAATTCCAATGGCAGATCAAATTGATACTAATAGTTGGATTATCTTTATGGAGAAATATAAGTCAGGTTCCATATCATTTATACAATCTTGAATCTGTTTGGAAGGGCAATCCCTTCCGTCACTAATATGGAAGAAAAGGGAACAGCATCCTTTTATTAATTTTCATTGTTTTAGGGCATCTCTACTATAAATAATAAATTGCCCTCTTTTCCAAACAACCAACTACTATGATCTTAGGGTTTTCTGCATCAAGAAACAGTTGTTTCCTAGGCTTTGATGCATTGATCAGTCAGCTAATGTCCTTCGCATGGATATCAAATCATATCTTAGCTCCTTTAATTTCTCTCATGTTTTCTATGTTAAATTTTTTTTTTTTTTTTGCTCAAATATGTTAAATTTATTCATTGCAATGTTTTTAACTGGTTACAATCATGTTCTCACTTGATTGTAGAGAACTAATGTATTATCATTTTTTTACTCTTAATGCATTTTGATATTTTATAAAAAAAAAGATTGGGGAAAAATTAACTATGACATTTTTATAATTATGATAGAAGGAATTAGTTTTTAGATCATCAATTAGTAATATTAAAATAAAAAATGAAGAAAAAATACGCTACCATGTTGCTTTGTTTTTTTGGGGGGACTTCCTACTCCTATGTTGGTTTTTTTTTTTTTTTTGGTTGAAATACTCCTATGTTGCTTAGCCACGGAATTCATAGTTGTACAGTAATATAAAAGTGTGCTAAGAAAGCGACTCATTTTCCAAGAAGTGATGTTCTCACAGTGCAGAGCCTTGAACTACGGGCAGCTGCCCAGTCCACTTCCCGCTGTTCCAAAGATGTACACGTGTGCACGTACGTGTCCGAAGGGCACCCACTCCACTACATATTAGCCGCCACGTCCCCTGTTTCGGAACTGACTCATTTTAGCTTTACCAGTCCTTCTGATATAAATATCCAATCACACACATTCCTAGATTCGCCAATTTTGTTTATAATTGTTCTTATTATTATTATTATTTTTAAAAACTTCAATTATATAATGCTAATATACTCAAGGGGGAGATCAATATGAGGAAAGCTAAGATAAAATATAGAGTTTGTTTGGATTAATGAATGGAACGTTTAAAAATAGTTTTTTAATTATAATTTGTAATATACGAGATAAATATATGGGAGGAGTTGTGTTTCAATTTACGTGAAAAATAGTTTATAAACAATCTAATTGCTAAAACAAACATACCTATAATTTAAAAAAAAAAAAAAAAGGTGTGCTGACAAGGGAGTAATAGTATGGATCTTTAGGATAGAAGAAGTTACAGCAGTGATTTCTTTTGTCATCCGAGACTCAAATGGTTGGGTCTTAGATGGAGAAGCAAATCACATTTTGGTGGATTCAGCCTTCATGGAGGAATGTATGGCAATGCATGAAGCAGTGATGTATGCAGTAGAGAATCAATTAGAGGATGTATATTTTGATAACCAGTCCCTAGTTAAATGTTTAAATGAGGGATGTATATCTCCTAACTAGAAGTGTGATATAATTATTGAGAACCTAATTGAAAGTGTGATCTAATTATTGAGAACATCCTTGCTGCAAGGAGTACTGGTCGGAACCATTTCTTTGCATGGGTTCTAAGAAAAGCAAATTTGATGGCCGATTGGATTGCCAAAACTACATTAGATGGGTCATGCCCAATAGATTGGGTGTACAGACCTCCATTAGCTTTATTAGCTGTTATATTGAAGGATATATCAAAAACAGGAGAAGATCCAGGTTGGTATTTTGTATGTATGTAAACTTGATACCTATTTATTAATGATATCCTTGTTGGCAAAAGGAAAAACAAAAATAGTGTGGAACTGTTGTCATTTTTATATTAAAACTTCTTCGTATTGCTAACTTATTATGATATTTTTAGATAATTTTATTATTTAAAAAAATGTTAAGATCCATCTATCACTCTGAAATGCTGGTAACAAGTGCAGTATTCTAAAATATTTTTTTAAATGCCTCCAATACCTAAAAATTATTTTTATGTCTTAGTGCTATATGCACAAAAAAATATTTTAGGGTGTTAGATGCACTAAAAAATACCAACATCTAAAAAAAATACTTTAACTAGGTATATCACTAAACACTTTAAAATGTTAAATACACCTAAAAAAAATATTTCAGAGCATTAAATGCACTTTTACCCTTATAAAAACCTCATAATAACTTTTCCCATATTTAATGGATAGAGGCATAAAATTTAACAAGGAGGCAAAATCTGAATAAGAGTGTGAATTTTAGTGTCTGATTGCACTTTTTAGGTGGAGCAAAATGCAATTTTCCTATTAAAATACAAGTAATTTACTTTAATTCTCACTTACGAAAGTACAAATTCAGAAGGGAATTCTTTTATAAGTCTTGGATTTATTTTCAAGGTCAATCTCTTCAACATATTGCTTGGAGAAAAGATTCTTCCAAAAAGCCCCACTGAGTCTCTTCTATTTTCGGGCTTGCTCATATTATATCAGAAATTCAGCTTCCTTTTCATTTTAAGGAATGACACTTTGAAAGTTTTATATTTAAAAAGGCTTTTTCTACCTCCTAAGGAAGCTTTCAGAGAATCCACCAATATCCTTCATTAAAATATTTTGTCTTCCTTAAATGGTTTTAGTTTTTCTACAATTCAAATACTTTCTTCTTTATTTTCTAGATTTTTTACAGTTTTTGAACTTATGTCCATCATTTTGTTTTAGTTTGTAATATTTGAACTTTGTCTCAATCTTTTCATATGTGTGTGCATGACATTTTGATCTTTATATATATATATATAAGGTCTTCGCGTAGTGCCGCTATGAGAATCACAACATTCGAGTCTACTTTAAATCATTTTGAATTTTCGCCTCGCAATTAGTTCTTCCAAAAATAACTCTAAGTATTTTACCGATGCGTTATTAATCATATTTATAAGTCATTGTAACATATTTTATCAAAAACAGAAAAAAAAACTTTAAAATTCATTAACTCTACCTTAAAATTTAATAAATTTTCAATTTTCTCTCTATAATTTACACGATATGTACCAGAATAAAGTCCGGATAATAATAAATAAATGACAAGATTATATATTTATATGAAAAATTAATGATGTGACTTAAAAATAGGATTAAAAAAATCTCACCTCTTTATTTTGTAAATAGGAGCAAAAGGGTAGTGATTTGTTTTTCAAATAATCACTTTAAAATGTATTCCCTCCAGGTTCTTTGTAGTGACTCACATAATTAAGAATGGAAAAGTGATGTCTTCACTGACTCATCTATCCACTTCCTCTCTACTTAATATCTCAACCATTGGATCATGTTTTAATAGGTGGGATTTAATATTATGTATTAAATAGTATTATAATATTGAATATAATAAAAATATATAATTATAATATTGTTACATTGCATTAAATATCACTTATAAGAATATAATCCAATGGTTGAGACATTAAGTGGAGAAAGAAGTTAATGGAGATATTCCTTTCCCATTAAGAATTACTTAGATCAGATTTTGTGTTCACTTCCTCTATTGAAATTTATTTATTGGTCAACGACCTTATAACTTAATAACATGAATGTTTCAGTGCAAGTGAAGGGTGTGAATTCAATCATACTTGTGAATTTACACCCCTTACTATCAGTCATTCTATTTTAATTTTCTCAATAAAAAGACTTATTTGATTACTGATATAGGCCAAAAAGCATACATTCATTATATGTTTTTGTTTTTTTGAATGTGATTGGACTCTTTCTGGCTTTCTAAACATTTCTACAAAAATTCAATATTGTCTTGCTTTCAAATATCATTTAAAATTGTGTTGTCAAATTTGATTAAAAAATGCATATTAAAAATAGACATAAAAATATTCGACAAAAATATATAAATTGTTTGTGTTGAATTAATATTCCTCTCAATTTTAAATGTGAGATTCACCTAATTCAATGAAATAAGAAATTAGGACTCTTTGCTTCTTCTTCTTTAAACATTTCTCCACACATTCAAATGCATCAATTTCAAATATCATTTAAAATTGTATTGTCAAATTTGATGTATAGAAAATTGAGAAAAAGATAGAAAAATACTATTAAAATTGGTAAAAAATAAATAAGTATGTTAAATTTCAATAATTATAAAAAGATTGATTTGGAATTTTGAAATTATCCTTAGTTTTTTTAAACAAAAAAAAAAATCGTCCAACCCTTTCCGGCCGCCAAACCTCCGGCGGCGGTCAGAGGCAACCGACTGCTGGAGCTTTGATGAATATTATTAACAATTCAAGTATCTATAATAATAACTTTAATATCGCTATTAACAACTTAAATATCTATATTAACAACTTTAGTCTGAAAAATTCAAAAGAAGATATTAGCCGCCGAAGCTCCAGTGAAGGTTATAAAGAAATATTCAATAAATACACCGTTTACAACTTTAGTATCACTATCAACAGCTTAAGTATCTGTATTAACAACTTTAGCCTGAGAAATTCAAAAAAAAAAAAAAAATTAGCCGTCGGAGCTCCGATGAAGGAATATATTTTTTTGAATTTCTCATGCAAAAGTTGTCAGTAAAGATACTTAAGTTATTAATAGCGATATTAAAGTTATAAACGGCAGCGTTATATTTTTTTTTAATTTCTCACGCAAAAGTCATCAATATTGATACTTGAGTTATTAATAACGATACTAAGGTTATAAACGGGAAATTTGTTAAATATTTCCGAATAACTTTCACGTAGCTCCAACAGCTAATATTTTTTTTTAAACGTCTAGGCTAAAGTTGTTGACATAGATACCTGAGTTGTTAATAGCGATACTAACATTGTAAATACGATATTTGTTGAATATTTCCTAATAACTTTCATCGGAGCTCCAACGGCTAATATATATATATATATTGAATTTTTTAGGCTAAAGTTGTTAGTACAGATATTTAAGTTGTTAATAGTGATACTAAAGTTGTTAATATAGATACTTGAGTTGTTGATAACATTAACCGGAGCTCCAACGACTAATATCGTTTTTTTGAATTTCTAAGATTAAAGTTATTAATATAGATACTTGAGTTGTTAATAGCGATACTAAAGTTGTAAACTAGGTATTTGTTGAATATTTCCTAATGAGCTTCACTAGAGCTCCGGTAGCTAATATCTTTTTTTTTTTTAAATTTCTCTAACCAAAGTTGTTAATATAGATAGTCGAGTTATTAATAGCGATACTAAAATTATTAATATAGATACTTGAGTTGTTAATAACCTTCATTGGATCTCCGACGGCTAATATCTGTTTTTTTTTTTAATTTCTCTTACCAAAGTTGTTAATATAAATAGTTGAATTATTAATAGCGATACTAAAGTTGTTAATATAGATATTTGATTCGTTAACAACCTTTACCAGATCTCCGGTGGTTGATATATTTTTTTGAATTTATCTAATTAAAATAGTTAATATAGATACTTGAGTTGTTAATAACGATATTAAAGTTGTTAATATCAAGGTTCATGAACCCGGACCGGGTACTGAACCGGTCGGGGTACTGGGTTAAGGGTAAGTGGATCAGATCGGGGCCAAACTGGAGCTAAACCGGGGCCAAACTGGTGAGAAATTGAAGATTTTGAACTTATTAATATGAAATTCTAAAGAAAATTTATTTTTTTTAAAAAATAGGAACCTGGACCGGACCGGTCTACCAGTCAATTCTC
This sequence comes from Inga oerstediana, assembly GCA_963210345.1. Classification (NCBI taxonomy): domain Eukaryota; kingdom Viridiplantae; phylum Streptophyta; class Magnoliopsida; order Fabales; family Fabaceae; genus Inga; species Inga oerstediana. The sequence goes on from OY723411.1 coordinate 7,686,187, forward strand.
TGGTTTTCGAGTCGGACTAATCGGTCCAGTCTGGGTTCCTGAACCCTGGTTAATATAGATACTTAAGTTACTAATAACTTTCATCAAAGCTCCGGCAGTTGGTTGCCAGCAAGGTCACTGGAGCTCTTGTGACGGCCGTTGGCGTCGAAGCTCCAGCCGCCAGCCGCCGGTAGCTGACTGAATTTTATATTTTAAAAAATATTAAGGGTAGTTAAATAATTTCTCAAATTTTTGTGACATTTTAAAATTTTAAATTAACTATTTTAGAGTTATTGAAATTCAACATAATTATTTTTTTTTACCAATTATGATGATATTTTTCCGTCTTTTTTTCTAGAAAATATATCTGACATCTGAGCGGGTACTTCTTTTTTCGGGAATTTTATTCCCTTGGGAACAAAAGAATGCATGGCCGTTTCTTGATATGAAATTGAAGAATCTCAAGCCGTTTGGAAATTAAAAAAAAATAAATGGAGCATTGTAATCCGTCCAAGGCAGCTTAACTTTAGAAAAGGGGCAAAATAAAAGAAAAGAAAAATATGCTTATTTATTAATTGAACCGAAGCTATGATTTTTTTTATAACCCTAACCTAAGATTCATTTCCCCTAGTTACTTAACACTGAATAAAAAATCAGTCGAAAGAATCTAACGGTTTCAACAAAACATGTGCTCTTGCCTGTTCGGCGTTTATAAGATTATGACCTATTTTATGATTTGTCGGGATTAGTAAAATAGAATAGAACCCCCCATTATTAGCACTTTGTATATAAACTTAATAAATAAAAAATTAAGAAAAGTTGTACCAACATGGGAAAAAGAGAACAAAACGACAAGGAAGGAAATGGAGATTCGATTTGGGGAACATCAAATCAATAGTGGTACGTGCCATGAAAAGACAATCTTCTATGTTATGCTGTGTTGTGACTTGTGGGTGCTTTTGTGTCTTTTTCTTTTTTCTTTCCTCTTTTGGTTTAGTGGGAATTTTAATTTTCTTAATTATTATACATCGTTCGTTGCTTGCTCAAAAAGTGAACCTAAAGATTAAAGTTCAAAAGTTCTCCTAATTTTGGGAGAACTGTGCCTTTTCTTTTGCTGTTGTTCGCATCTTTTAATGAAAAGCTTTCAATTGATTAATAGTAGCTTTGAAATATTGGCAAATTTGTGCGTGATTGCCTTTCTAACTTTAAAATTTATACAGTTTATCATCTTAATTTTTTTCTATTCCTTCTATAAAATAAACAATTCTAATATAAACTCTTGACGATGGTTTCAAAAATACCACACAAAATTTTAGTTATTTGATACTTTTAAAGAGTATTAAATATTTTTTTAAATATATGTCCGTATTTAATAGGCAATGTCTTTGTGAGTTTTTATTTTTAATTTTAATTTATATACTTCTATTATTCCATTTATAAGTTGCTTTCAAGACGTTTTAAAAAAAATCCTGAACTTCATTAGGCTTATTTTAAAATTTAACAACATATCGACTTTGTCCCTAGTTAACATATAATATAATACCTCGTGAAAACAAAGTTTCTATAATAATAAACAGAAGATATAATTATATATTCATATAAAAAATTTAATAATATGATTTATAAATATGACTAGAATATTTTTTTTTCCTATCCTATAAATTGGATAAGAGGAGTACAAAGAAATTGGCTTTATCAGGTAATTTGTGAATATTGTTTTTTAAATGTAACAATTACATAGTGGAATTTTTGTTTTATTGTGTTTGTTGAGATCGATCCATAAAAACAATGCGAACCGATATGCTGAGCATACGGTAAAAATGAAAGCTTATAATGAAGGCCTACTTTTCCTCGTTAAAAAAACATTATTAGTTAGTTAATTATATCCATTTTTTTAAATCAGAGATGTGATTATGGTCAATGATTAAAGGAATAGAACGAGCAAACAAAATCATTTGAAGTGAATTAAGAAAAGTGAAAAGATAAAAATTAGGGGATGGAATTACTTTTTACCAAGAAGGAAAATAATTGTTTCCAACTGAAAAAATGAAAAAAAAAAATGTTTGTTTTTTCACTGAACTAGTATATGTGTGAAGCAAACTGATGAGCACCATTTGGATATAGTTCATATTTAATTTGAAGGGTTGAAATTGAATTTTTTTTTTCAAATTTCCATTTTTTAAGAAAATTATTTTATTGTATATAAAATATAAGATAAATTTAATATTTCGACTATCAGTTTTTTTAAGAATTTAATTTAAAAATTATTGGCACACCACTTTTAGCACATAGAGATCTTTTTGAGTCTAGTTTAAGATATTTTGTTTTTTCCCCACATAGTTTTTATCATAACTTTGTATCAACAACAAATAATTTTACCAAACTGATAATGACAAGAAGAAAACTTACATGTCTTTTACGTTTTTTTAATCTAAGTTCGGTAGAGATGTAAACCATACGAATTTTGTCCGGATTGTTTATAAAATATTATAATTATAAATTATTTAAAATATTAGTAAAATAATTTATATTATAAAAATAAAAACCATCTGGTCTAAATCCAACGATGGATTTATATTGAAAAAAAAAATAATGAAGCATACACATATTATCACAAACACACACTGCATAAGATCGATCCTGCGACGCGCCATGTGAGCCAAGGCTCATTGGCTGTTTCATTGCTAATTAAGCACAATGAACATCATGCTAAATGATTCATATATAATAAAAAGGATTAAACTTATTAAAAAAATTTGAAATTTATAATAAGTACTAGAGGGAGTATTATTTTCTTGAAAAGTGCATATATTAAATAGGAGTATAGTTAAAATGTTAGTATTAAGATAAAGTTAATTAGTTTGAAAGTTTTTGTTGAGTATGATAAAACATATTGAGAGCAACCTATACAAAACCGGAGGGAGGGAATTATAATATTCAGTTTCTTGCATCTCCACTTTTTTATCTTTACTGTTTCCTTCACTTGATTAAAAGGATTTAGCTGCAACTTGCATGGGACAAATTAAGAGGAGAAGAAGAGGTGGCGTAATAATAATTGGTTGATGAGTGGGGTTAAATGGGGCCCATATCTTCCCACTTGTGTGTTTATGAGTTAGTGGGTTTTTTTTTTTTTTGACCTATGAGTTAGTGGTTTTGGACTTTTGGCAAATTAAATGATTGAGATGGTAGGGGTTAAAGTAATACCTTATGGGGGCGCCTTTTTCCTACCTAAACTCATCGTTTTTGTTCAATCCAAAACCTCAAGTTCGATAAATATTAGGTTAAGGTGTAATTTTATTTTGGAAATAATCACTCTGATGTGTTGGCTATCCTGAAATTTATTAAGGAAGAATGTTATCTTAAAAGTGAAAAAAATATAACAATTTTGCCCCTTACCAATAAAAATGTAAATGGTCAATACCAATGTTTTAACACTTTCAGGGTGAAATTATTTCTCAAAAAACTTTCGGATATCCAACGTTTGAGTGGTTATTTCTAGGGCAGAATTGCACATTAACCCATAAATATTTAAGTTGTGTTCATTAGCACAAGCCACATTCTATCACGAATTAACAAAAACTTTAAGTCTCATTGACTTTAAATTAAAATTTAACATAATTTTTCAATTTTACCAATATTTAAAATATACTACATACTTCTCTGATCCTAAATATACTTAGTTTGTTGTGCAATTTACATTAGAAACTATGTCTTACATTTAGGATTGAGGGTAGTACATTATACTCCATGGCAACGAGTACCTTAAACTTAGGATCTAGAGTGTTGAAGAAAAATTTTAGGATATTAGATGCACAAAAATTACTTTATGATACCATGTGTTGTTAAAAAAATAATTTGGAGTTTTGAATGCGTTAAAAATTAATTTAAAATATCAAGTACTACTGGAAAAATGTTTCCAAGTGCAGCTTACTAAATATTATGTACTACTAAAAAAATATTTTAGTGTACTGAGTACACAAAAATATTTTAGAATATCGAGTGTTATTGGAAAAATACTTCCAGATGCTAAAGGTTGTTTAAAAAAAAGTGATCACCCTCACTATTTAGAAGTGTTTTTATACTGTTTAAGATAAATATGTGAGAGGATTTTGTCTCGATAAAAATGATTAAAAGTGTGTTTTTTTGGGTTTTCTGAAACAAGACTAAAGAGAATTGGAGAAAAGCTGAACCCGTTACGTATTCAAATTGGTGAAGTTGATTTGATATCACCCCACCTCGCGCTTTTCTTATTTTTTTTATAATAAAAAGTTTATGTGAGCTGGGTCCGGTAACTCATCTGGGACAGGACATACCTCCTGGCTCAAAAAGTGGTTATTGAGATACTCATAAATCACTCGCTAACAAGGTTCTCATATCAATAGGATTCAAATTCACAACCTTATAGTTATTAGTTAATTCCTACACGTTTCTCAGTTTGATTTTTTCTTTTTCTTTTTCTTTTGTTTCAGTGAGTCTAGTGAGTTTCATCCTCACAATATTTAATGGGACTTTCCCTCTTATAATGAATAAAATGACTACAAATGAAAAAAAAAAAGTGAAAAAGACAAAATTATACTACTTAAACTTCAAAATCTTAAATCAGTCTTATTACCTATAAGAGTATTGGTATTAACTACAAGAGTATAGTAATTAATTACTCATTTTAATAGGAAAAATTGACTTAGAATTTTGAAATTCAAGCAATATTTTCTTATCTTTTTTTTTTTTGTAAATCTAGTTTATTTTTATTTATTTATTTTGTGGAAGACTGAATTTTGAATTCATTGCATTACGTAAAGTACAAGACAAATGATTCATTGTTGGATGGTGAGTGATTGAAAAAATGACTTATGGATTGTGAGCGATTATTATTAATTTAAGAAAATAACTATGGGCTTTCTCGTTCGAGAATCTCTGCCTCCAGTTTCTTCATAGTTGCCTCTTTTCATGTGTTAATAAAAATCTTAAATAATATAAAATTCTGAAGTGGAAAAAAGATAGCAATAACAAAAAATTTTAAATTATTTGTAGCATTATCTGATGCCGTTACAATTTTTGAATATAAATAATTCAATACCACATCATTAAAGTCTTAAAAAATATTCATAAATGCGTCAGGAAAACACATAATTATTTTTTTTAGAAAAAAAAACTACTTATAAATATAATAAAGTTGGCCACAAAGTTGATATTTCGTCAACATTGAGAATGAGGAGAATTTGGAAAAAAAAACAGATATCTTTGGCAATTTGCATGTGTTGTTGTGTTGTGGCCTCATGCTATAGTGTTTACTTGTCGCTACTAAACACTCACATAATCACATTCATATGAGCTTTAAAGAGAGTGTGTGTGAAAGCTTGTTTAGATGATTTCTGCTCTGTCTCTGGAGAGAAGGTTAATAATACTAAGTCTAGAGTTTTCTTCTCACCTAACGTATCGCATGGTAGAAGACAAGAGATTAGTTCGTTTTTGGAGTTCACAGTGACGGCAGATTTGGGGAAATACTTAGGGGTACCCCTACATCATAAACATGTCACTAAACAGACATATAAGTATATCCTAGATAGGATGGATAGGCGCCTAGCGGGGTGGAAGATTAATTGTTTGTCTATGGCGGCTAGGCATACACTAGTCTCGTCAGTCGTCTCTGCAATCCCAGCTTATTCTATGCAATCTTCCTGGTTACCGGCGCACACGTGGGAGGAAATTGATAAACGGTGTCGTCAGTTCTTGTGGGGCAGCTCCGGAGCATCTAAGAAGGTTCACTTAGTGGCTTGGGAGGATGTATGTCGTCGGAAGGATGAAGGGGGACTTGGATTGAGAAGTGCCAGATCACAGAATACTGCATTCATGATGAAGTTAGGCTGGGGATTGGTGAAAAACAGAAACTCCTTGTGGGCCAAATTTACGAGGGAAAAATACAACTGTGGGAATGATACCATTCCTTCTGTCATAAAAAGAAGGGATGCGTCGCTGGTATGGAAAGGGATATGTAAGTCTTGGGAGAACACTAAGAAAGGGATGGGCTGGACCTTGGGAGATGGACGTAAAATTAGATTTTGGCTAGATGCTTGGCTACCCAACCATGACAGGCTGCTTGATTATAGTGTAAGGAGTGTACCGGAGGAGATGTGGGAAACTAAAATATGTGAGTTCTTGACAGTGACTGGCGGATGGAATTGGCCTATGGTAAACATGTTTCTTCCTACAAGCGTAGCTAACGCTATTATCCGATCCTATCCATTTGTACATGCTGGGACGGAAGATTCACCTCGATGGCTTCTTACAAATAGTGGTGCCTTTTCAGTTAGATCTGCTTATGGTAGCATCTGTCACAGGGCTCCACGAACGTCCAGAACCACTTGGAGGAAAATTTGGAAACTGCCTATACCCCAAAACTGCAAAACTTTTCTTTGGCTTACAGTGAGAGGGAGGCTGTTGACGAACATGGCAAGAGTAGCCAGAGGATTGCAAGTTAATGGTGGTTGTGACCTTTGTGTAGGGTCTTATGAAGAAACAATCCATGTCTTAAGAGATTGTAAGGCAGCAAAGGTTTGTTGGAATAAATTATTACCGGTGAAGAACAGGAGCTCTTTCTACGCACCGCAGGGAGCTGCACAATGGGTGGCATGGAATATTACTCAAAAATTTGGAGTACTGGGATTTAGGTGGCCGATTTGGTTCGCTATTCTATGTCGTCAACTATAGTTACATAGAAATGGGAGAGTGTTCAATAATCAAGTTCATAATTCAACGCAGTTAATGGCTCAAACGCACGCTCTTGTAAAGTGGTCAGACACGAAGTTATTGCCGGTAAGACGTGATTCAGGTAATTTCCAGAACTGGTGTCCGCCTCAACTGAATTGGATAAAATTAACGTGGATGGAGCGAGTTGTGGTGGTGGTTTGGTTGCTGGATGTGGAGGTATTGCACGGGATTCGAATGGGGGAGTCCTCGGAGGATTCTTGGCAAATGTCGGACGGGGAAGTTGTTTCCACGCCGAAATCTGGGCAGTATTATGGGGTATAAAACGTGCTTGGGATTGTCATTGGAGGAAAGTTATTATTGAGACAGATTGTTTGGAACTGGTGGAGCTGGTGTCTGGAGGATGGGATGAAGATCATATGGAGAGTACCTTACTGCATCAGATCACATCATGGATGGGAATGGATTGGGAGCTGCATGTTGATTGGTGTCCACGGGAAGTAAACACTATCGCTGACATTTTAGCAAAAGAATCTTTAAAGGCTGGTTGTGGGATTCAGACGTTCACAGTGGCTCCTGATTTTATATCAGAAGCCATTAGATCAGAGTCTAATTTATAGTCTATCTGTATTTCTCTATCAAAAAAAAAAAAAAAGAGAGTGTGTGTGTATATATATATATATATTCGTAAAAAATTAGTATCTCGATTATTTTATTACCCTTCGAATATGTTTATTATTTAATTAAAAAAAGTCTATTGACAAAAAAAAAAAAAATTGCATATATATTTTTTATTCCCTTCTTATTCCTACACATTTTGGTTTATAATGTTTTAGGCATGTGCTAAACAATCTCAAACGTTAAATAGTAGTGCGAGTAATCCGAAGATATGTATCAACATTATTTTTTTAAATTTTTTATTTCTAAAAGCTCAAAAGTGTTGAGAGAAAGTTAATTAACAACTTGCCAATTTGTCAATTGCATCATTGTGTTTCTTCAACCACCTATAAAAGTAAGGATGTATCCAAAGTTAATTATTGGTTTCAATCAATAATAAAAAAATATATTTCATTCTTAAAATGATATACACTTTTTTAATTTATGGGCCCCTGGAATTGGAAAAATATGGCATCCATTAGTGGTAAAGAGTTTATTGTGGCCTCTATTGAATTTTTTCGGTACCAAGAATAAAATTCAAGATTTTTAATTTTATTTTATTAAATTTTTTTATCAACTAATTTGATTTGTTGTTTGTTATTGTGCCATGTTGGCTTGTTGTATTATTAAACAGTGATGTTGGCATTGAAAATTAGGTTATTAGAAAGTAAGTGTGAGTTGGGAGCAAGAAGTTTCATAAAAATGGAATTGGATTGAAGAAAAATATTAATATACACACATACATGAAAAAGATTCACATGTGAGATGTCAAATTTTACTAATATGCTTTTTTCCCCCTAAAATAGGATTTTTCTGGCGTTTAATAGTCAGAGTGTGATGATATTATAGAAAAATACTTAAATAAACAATAAAAATCATAATGATTAAGTTGAAATCACGGTCAATATTTATTTAAATATCTATAAAAATTGTAAAATAAACACAAATTACTCGTAAATAAACGCATTCAGTCTGAGCAAAAAAAAAAAAAAAAAGTTGAATAAACGCATTCAGTGGGTTTTGTGAGTTAAGTAAGTGGGGGACATGTTGATCCACATATGAAGCCCAAAACTGTGACTTGTGCACCAATCCAATTCCATATCATTAAAATACACTCACAACAACAAAAATCTACACTAACCCAAAAGCCAACAAAAATATCTTTTAAAAAATAGCCTTTGAGAAGTAGCCATCATAGTTTGGAATTTTGGATTTCATGAGTGATAGTGAGAGCAAAGATAGATAGACATTAGAAGTGGGCTCAAATTTGTTGTGAGGCTTGCACATAAAAAAATGAATCTTACTTTTTCTTAAATCTCTCCTTGTTTTTTTTTGCTCGAAATATCTCTCCTTTTTTTTCTTTTTTTTTGGACAAAGGAAATATCTCTCCTTGTTCACTTCAACTTACATCATCATTTTTTGAGGAGAGGGCAATATGCGCCATTTTGTTGAAAGGTCCTTAGAATATCTCTTTATGTTAACATTTGTAAAAGTTTCTTATAAAAAAAAGGGAAAATCGCTAGTAAATACTAAATAAGGAAATTAATTGCTCTTTACCACCAACAGATATGAGGTACTGAACTGTCATTAAAATTGAGCGTAGAAAGACAAAAAAGCCCTTAGTTTAGTTTGAAAAGATGATACTATTGGCAGAAGCAAACGATTAATTTTATTACAGTGATTTGTTTGGCTTGTTCAGCTATCATGTTTGGCGGAGTGCAGTAATGCGAGTCTTCTGTTGTGGCCGTCGATATTGTGGAGTCTGCTGGAGGTCGATCACTGTGGATTTGGTGGATCACTTTGAAGCTCTTCTTCATATTTCAGTTTTTGATGGAGGTGATGATTTGTATATTGGTTGTGGAACTTAGTATTATGCATTGCTGTGTGTGAGTAAGGAAATAGTAAATATAATTGGGGGTTCCTTAGATATTATGAGTTTGGCCATTATTGTGAAGTTTTTGATTTTAGTTGATGGGGATTTGTATATTGTGTATCGTGTATCGTGTGTATTGTGTGTAATGGGTATTGTCTGATTATTGCTGGAAGTAATAATGCTGCAATGGAGATTCACATGTGATAGCCATTATATGCAATTGATTTTCCGTTTTGTGCAATGGATCTTTTTCATACGAGAACCAATGGTCATCCACGATATGTGCAAAGGATGATCCATTATGTGCCAATGATCTTCCGTTATGTGTAATTGATCTTCCGTATTGGGTATCGTTGCCTGATTGTTGCTGGAAGTAATAATTTTTTTCTATGTTTGGGTAATATTGCTTGCTGGTTTTGATGAAATTGAGTTCAAAGGCTTTGTCTTTGCAGTGTTGAATGTTTTGGAAAAAAATCTTCAATGAAGCATTTCGAATGTGCATGTTTTATTGCATATTAGTTTATTATAGGTGAAAGTATAATTACATATTGACTAGTTTATTATAGGTCAAACATATTATAAAATTCAGATTAGTTGACATTAAAGCCATGTTGTTGTAGGTCTAGAGTTAATATGATGAATATAATATAAAAGGAAATATATTGCTTCTTCCACATGGGTGGGAAGATTGTCACTGATCAAGGGATGACTCCATATGTGGGTGGGAGAGCAAATGGAAGAATGGCAAGAGAAGGAATGTTGCTCAATGAGCTTAGAAGAACAATATAATCATATCTTGGTATTAAAGGTAAAGCATTACAATTAAGGTGCACACTGTCAACATTAGATGAAAACACTATTGTAGACATTGAGGATGATGAAGGAGTGGAACAAAATAGTAAAATTTAATGACAAATGTGCACATTTATATATAGTTGAAGATGTTAGTGAGTTGATAGATGAAGAACAACTAATGATACTTTCTGAAAGGTAAGTTACATGAATATTTAGTAGTGTTTTGAAGTGGTAGGGAAGAATGAGTTATTAAATGACAAAAATTTTTGATGCAGGTTAGAGACCATGGAAGGATCAGATGGGTTATGTTTTGTTGGATCGTCATCAAGTAGGATATCAGAAGATCTTCCATACGTAATTCAAAGTGCACCTACACCTATCACTGAGCATGGTGCTGAGAAGTGAAAGGAATTGCTTTCAGGTATACATGTTCTAGGTGCGGGCAGGAAGGGCATACTTGAAGAAGGTTCAGGAACCCGAATCCATATTGACCTCACGTTCTTCAAGTATACCAATGACTTTGCATCATTAGTGAGTAAATTAGATTTTAAATGATTAAATGTTCATATTGTTATCTGGCCCCTCAAATGTTTTTGAATTAGGGGCTCAATGCAGTGGTTTATGCATTTTGTAAATGTTGTAAATGCTCACCCAAGTTGTTAATTTTTGGTTGTAATTGAGTACAATATGCTTTATTTTTTATTGTAATTGTAAATATTAATCTTGTATATATATAGTAGCACCATAGCTTGTGCTCACTCTTTGTAAAAGAACTACTATATATGACATAATATGAACGTCTTTACATTTCAACTATACGTTGACAACATAATTTGCATTATTATGCTCACTTGCATTGGATGACCATTGGGCAAGTATGGAAAAGATCCATTGCACAACACGGGAGATCAATTACACATCATGGAAGAGTAATTGCACAAAACAGAAGCTCAGGTGCATATCATGAATGATCAGTTGCACATCATGAAAGATCAATTGCACAAAACGGAAGATCAATTGCACTTCATGGAAGAGTAATTGCACAAAACGGAAGATTATTGGCACATAATGGATCATCATCCTTTGCACATAGGGTGGATGACCATTGGGCATGTATGAAAAAGATTCATTGCACAAAACGGAAAATCAATTGCATATTATAGAAGAGTAATTGAACAAAACGGAAGATCATTGGCACATCAAGGAAGAGTAATTGCATACAATAGAAGATCATTGGCACAATGGATCATCCTTTACACATCATGGAAGAGCAATTGCACAAAATGGAAGATAAATTGCATATCATGGAAGATCTATTGCACAAAATTGAAGATCAATTGTACATCATGGAAGAGTAATTACACAAAACGGAAGATCAATTGCACATCATAGAAGAGTAATTGCACAAAAGGAAGCTCAATTGGACAAAATAGAAGATTGATTGCACATCATGAAAGATCAATTGCATAGTATGGAATATCAATTGCACAAAATGGAAGATCATGTTTTGCACACAAGGAACATGTTTTGCATGTATGTCAGACTTTATCAACATTTGGATGATCTAATATGTAACGTGTAAATTGTACAGGAACTCTTTGTGTAACCAAGTCATATATATAAAGATAGTTTACTTTGTTGCAAAACGAAATACAAACGTCTCTACTTTGTAGTTAAAGCATAAATGAAAATAACTACTTTATCTTCTTCTTAGATCTCCAAACTTCAATGCTACGCATTATCCATCCCCGAAGTTTGTTCTTCGCATGGGTAACTAGCCACCACACCACATCCACCTTCTTTTGATCCATGTCTTCCTGAACATAAAAGTTTTAAGTTAGATCCAATTATATTGTAACATGTAATGTAAAAATTTACTCACATTAGACATTGTGAAACCATTCCACTCAGGCCTCCTAATATTTTCCCACCCTTGTTGCCACGATATCACATATATGCCACAGTCCCATCTACACAGAAATAAAATAGCAAAACATTAACATATAATGGATACATCTATACATACAAGAGTGCCCAACAATTTCACTAACTCACCTATTGCTCTGCTATTGAACAACACCAAATCTAAAATCAAATGCGGGCTTGTGTCCATAGAGATTATGATTCAGGTGTGCGAGTAAATCACAAAAATATTTGCTTTGAAAAATTGCAAAGTTGAGAGCCAGTAAGTTTGCGCATGACAATAAAACAATTGCACACTTTGAAAAGATGCAAGTTTAAATACCACTTTTTGTCCTTTATCCCGCAGTTCATGCAGTGCATATGTGTAATACCCAGAATTTTGAGATTTGAAGCTAGATAATAAGCCTAAATTGAGTGGACTACTAAGCCCCAATTTAGTAGATGACCCAAATATATTCTCTAATGTTCCTTATATCTTTGGGGCATTAAAGAAAATAAAATGGTTAATTTTGAAGAAAGTGATTATGCTTATGGTGAAATCGCCTATGAGGTAGTAAGCTTGTCATATGATTTTCAATGACCAAATGATGACCAAAAATTATGAAATTTTACAGGATGAAAGTAGACATCCTAAGCTTTAATTTGATAGGTCATATGACTCAATTAGAGCTATATACAAAAAGATATGAATTTTTGAAATCAGCAAAGAAAAACTGTGAAATTTCTGGACCAATATGCAAAGATTGAAATTCTGGGAATTTTTTGATTCCATTAAGCAAAATTCTATATTTTTCCTTGAAACTAGACTCAATAAGGGTTCTATATGCTTTCGAATCACTCCAATTCAATGTTTCTAGAATTAGTTATGACTTTTCAAAGTTTGGGCAGAAATCTGCCAAAATTTTGTAAAAATCCGAAATTGGGAAAATTAATTAATTAAATTGGATATTTTATTAAAATCATCATCCTCTTCCTTCAGCCTCATACCTGAAGTGAAATAGCAGCCAAGGAGAGAGAGAAGAGTTGAGATTTTTAGAGAGAGAAGGAGAGGAAAAAACTTGCAAAGGTAAGTGATTTCTTCGGTAAATCGGTTCCTAATGCGTATAATTCCGCTCCTAAGCTATTCTTCTATGTGATTCAAGGGTTGGAAGCTCAAATTTGCTTGTTGAAGTGAGCTAGGGTTCAGCCAAGTCAAGGAAAATCAAGTGGGAGCTTGAGGTAACTTCCAAACTCTTGCATATTAACTATTCTGGCTGTTATAAACAATTTAATCGGTGAAATTTCGCCAGATTGTCTTTGTGTGTAAAAATGGAAAATGGGTTGTGGGGGCTGTTATGCTACCCAAATTGATACTAAATGGTAGTTTTAACCTAATGGAATAGTCAATAAGGTGGTTAGGAATAGAAAGGAACGCGTTTACGCAGCCAAAACCGAAAAACCCCGATTTTCCCTTTAAAACCCATATATTTTGACCAGCATTGTAAATGGGTCTGAGAGTTGGATTTTCAATGATTTGATGGTTCCATTAAGTTCCGGAGGGAAAATTAGGTGGGGTTACAGTTGGGCACTTTTTTGGAAGAAGCCGAAAAAAGTATAATTACGAAAGCGCCCCTAAAACCCTAAAAGTAGGGCTGCCAAGGGCAATTTCGTAATTTGAAATTGAATTTGGAAATTATGAGTCCAGAAATGGATTCCTTAGACGAAAATATGTCAGGATGGCCCAGGTTAGAATTTTGAGAAAAGTACAGCCGGACCGGGTATGATGGGGCCAGGTCCCCGGGGGTATTTTAGTAATTTTTCAAGATAGACTCATATAACCCCCAGAAGCACTATGGAAGTGTCTAAATAGTATATTTGACATTGTAGGATTGAATATAGAGCCCTGAGCTGTTTGCACGTAGATCGAGGCACGCGTTTCGAGGCGGAAAAGGGTTAAGGTAGGGGACTTACTTTACTTGCATGTATTTGATATCTTTGCTTGTGTAATGATGTATGTGATTGCTTTACTTAATTGTGTAGAGCATATTTGAATAAATGAAGCCCTGTTTATGTTTTCGCTGTGGCCATAGTCTTGTTGTATGAAACATTGAGCATGCAGAAATGTCATTATGGGACATACATCTAGATAAAGCTAACATGTCATACACATAGCATCAATCATGCATGCATTATGGTATCTATTTCCTACTGATATTTTCTCGAATCTCATCTTCCCCTATCAACAATTTAGACAGGAGACGACAGAAGATATGCAAACAACAATGCAGAGTACCGTATGAGGGGATTACAGTAGTGGAACGAAGACGGGAAGAAGTCTCCGTTTCAATGGGATAAATTTAGACACCCTAGTAGCCTTGTGCCGCTACCTTAATCGTAAGTATCATGTACAAACCCTTATGGGGAATTTATGTAATTATGCACATATTATCAGTATAGTTATGCTATTCTGTGTTGCCTACCGAGCCGCATATCGTTTTCCACAAATACTCTGAAAAAGGTTGAAATTGAGATAAGGGCTTGACAATATGCGCCACCTGGAGAATTAGAGCCAGGAATACGGGTCGGCCCGGCCCTACAGGGTTGGCCCTTTACGGGCTAGGGCCTAAACGGACTTGAACTCATTTTAATTAAAAAAAAAATCTTTTTCAAGTTTTACAATTTATTTATTATTTTACTTTAAATTGATATACATTATTTTTAAAACTCATAAATTTTTAGTTAAAATAATCATCTAAAGTCCAAATTAGCCTCTTTTTTAAAGTTTAAATGAATAAACTATTGAAGAAAATAAAATAAATCAAACCATTTAATAAGTGTTTACTTGTTATTAATATTTTATTTGGTATTTAGGTGTTTCTTATATTGATAATTTGATATAATGATATTATATATATTAATTTATTTTTAAAAAATATTAAACGGGCCTAAAAGGGAGGGCTGGCCCTTTTAGGCCTACTTCCTGTTTTAGCCTCTAAATCATAAGCCCGACTTGAATTTCCGGCTCCATGGAGAATTGTAGTTGGGCAGCAATGAATCAAGTAAATATACCGTTAATTCTTTCTTCACAAGTATGCTATGCATTAGGAGTTTTACACATGAATAAAACTATTATTTGAATTGTCAACTAATGAAACAAAGAAGAACATGCAGCATGGTGTGAGACCCATAAACAAACACATGATACACAAACGAAATATCAGATATAGATATCAACATGCCAAGAGCAATTGGTTTAATACTATCAAAACAACATATGATAAAACAAATAGAAAACACACAATTTATTGTTGATGTGATCATTCTCATGCCAAAAAGAATTGTCTACATTAAGTCCTATTCTATCTCTCACAGAGCGCTTAATCCCAGCTGTGGGAAGAGAAGAAGAAAAAGAAGCACCCGACGCAAATAGATCCCTCTTCACAACCTAAACTCAATTACATAGTAAGTCATTAAGGAAAATCCAACCAGTGATGTCTCAATCGAACGTTTAAATGCCCTGCGAAAATTAAACTCTAGAATGATTTTGTTTCCATCATATGTAACCAAGGAACGAAAAATCGGACCGGGCAATGAACTGGTCACAGCACAAGTTCAAGGGTTAATGGGTCAACCGGGGTCTAACCGATAGTTGAACCGGTCATATTAAAATATTATAATTTATTAGTAGCAATATATATTAATATATTTTTAAACTTCTATAGATAAAAATGAAGATTTTTAGAAAAAATACTTAAAATCTATTAGTATGAATTATAATGCCTATACTTATGCAATGATATCTCTTTTTCTATAATTATTATATCTTTTTAAATAATTTTTTTCATTATCTTCTTCATTTTTTTTAGATTTATTCTTTCTTTACCTATTTTTCTCTTCATTTTAGTCTTCAACTTCCAATTTTCCCCTAAAAAAAGCAAAAAAAAAAAATTATAAAAAAAAATTGAAACCGGTCCAACTGGTTGAACCACCTATTTTACCGGTTCAACCGGTTTCAGACCGGTTCCTTGGTTTAACCATCAAACCAAACCGGACCATTGGCCTGTTCCTGGTTGAACCGACCAGTCCGGTCCGATCCGATTTTTCGTACAGTGTATGTAACTAAAGCGTGAGAGCTAAGGGCCCATGGTGAATGTAAAATTGAACCCAAAAAAACAAAGTAGCATAGCCTAATTGAAAGTGCATATTTCTCCAAAAGCGGACAAGAACAAAAATATAACCCAGTTTAATCGTCATTATTCGGTTGAGCACGTAGAAATGAACCAATTTAAATGATCAAGCAAGTCATTGCCAATATAGCAAAAAGTACAAAACTCCTAGTACCTCGAATTTAATAAAAAGAAACAAGACACCTTACCTGAATAAAGAAGGCAATTAGGTTGGAGGAGCAAGCGACAGTCGCTCGAGGACTAGGCGGTGATGGCGGCTGCTGAAGGAGCAGCCCTAGATGACACTACCGAAGGACACAAGCCAAGGAGACGCCGGTTGTTGGAGGAGCACCCGGAGACAACAAAGCCGAAGGATATGAGCCAACGAGATGGCGGCCGCTGGAGGAGTAGCCGGAGATAACATTGCCCAAGGACACAAGCCAAGGAGACAGCCAAGTGAGGGGAGAAGACGCTGAACTTCTGTAGAATGCTGAAAATGGAAGAGGAAAAAGGGATTCAGAGGGTTTTTCTTGAAATTTCTCACCAAACAAATAAAAAAAAGACAGGGATTTAGAGGGTTGCTGGGACGCTTGAGAAGCCTTGCACTTTCTCCTTCTTCCCACCTAAAATTGTCTTGTCAAATTAAGGGCTTTTTTGTCTTTCTATGTTCAATTTTAATGGCAGTTCAGTACCCCATGTCTATTGGTGCCAAAAAGTAATTAATTTCCTTATTTAGTATTTACTAGCGATTTTCAAAAAAAAAAAACATTTGTATAAGTTATATCAACACAGAGTTAGTCCAGCAATGCAAGGTCTTGCAAAATCTTTTTTGATCTCGAGTTTGAATTTTAGAGAAGACATGTTTTGGAAAAGGTAGGCCTGAACCCCGAACCAGATACTGGATAATAATATAAAAAAATTTGTAAAAGTTATTTTTTTGAACATCTATTCTCCTATTACATCAATTTGTAAAAGTCAATTGATGTAATGTGATTTATGTTTGAATAAGTTTTTATAAAAAAAATTCAGTTTGACAAAAATTTATTTGCATGATACACTGAAAAGTTATTTTCAAAATATTCAAAATTGAAGAAAAGTTAAGAGCTAAAAGTCAAAAGCAAGAAAAAGTTGTTTCAACTTTAAAGTAACTTTTAGACAGAAGCTCATTTGTTTCTTTCACTATTCCAAACATATTTTTTCCCCCTCCAACTAATACCTCTAGTCCTAATTGTAGTTCCAGGCAATGTAAATTTGTCTCAAACATGCACATGCAAGTAGTTTACTAGTACTTTTTATTCCGTCATATCATCCTCACTAACCAATTTTATTATATTTCTAATTTTCTCTCTATTTTTTTTTGACTTAAAGAGACAGACATTGTCACACCCTTAACTTATTTTCACCTAATTCAGAGTATTTACGAAAAACGATACGTAGTTCGGTGGGCAACACAGGAATAACATAAATATACTGATATTATGTGCATTATTACGGAAATTCCCCATAGGGGGTTCGTACTTGATAATTACAATTAATGTAGCCTCGCAGCGCTATGTGGGTATCTAAACCCGTCCCAGTGAAACGGAGAAATCTTCCAGTCTTTGTTCCACCACGACATTCCCCTCATACGGTTCTCTTCTTTGCTCTCAGCGTAGCTTCTGTCTTCACCTGTCTAAATTGTTGGTAGGAGAGGGTGAGATTTGAGAGAATTCCAGTAGGAAAATAATACCAATATGCATGTAAGATAAGTATTTAATGCATGACATGCTTGCATTACATAACTCATGCTCACACAATGATATATCTGCGTGCTCAATGTTTCAAACAACATACGTATAGCCATAACATAAACAGAAACAGAGCTTCAATTATTTATATATGTTTCACATAATCAAGTAAAGAAATAACATGCATCAATACACCATCACAAATATCAAATACATGCAGGAGAGATAAGTTCCCTACTTTAATCGTCCTTCCTTGATCCTTGAATAACTTGCCTTGATTTGCGTGCCAATCCCTCAGGCTCTCTATTCATTCCTAAAATGTCTAATGTACAGTTTAGACACTTCCATAGTGTTTTTGGGGGTTATATGAGTCTATATTGAAAAATGACCAAAATGCCCTCGGGATCCCGGCCCTGTCGTACTCGGTCCGACTGCACTTTTCCCGAAATTTTGACCTAGGCTATTTTGACATATTTTTGCCCAAGTAATCCATTTTTTACCTCAGTTTTCTCAAATTCTAGTCCTAATTATGAATTTACCCCTGGCAGCCCCTATGTGAGGGTTTTAAGGCTATTTTTGTTATTTCACTTTCTAAGGTTGTTCTCACTTCGCACCCAATATGAACCCTACACAATTTTTATTCTAAACATAACAGAATCATTAAAAACACCAAAATCCATTCCAAACACAGCCCAAAACAGATCTGAACAAAATTCTATAAAAATTGGAGAAAATGGAGTTTTATGATTTCAATCCATAAAACACCTCTTTATCACCTTTAATCACTTGTTTACTACTTAATCACATTCTAAACATGATTATTCTAAATTTGGGTAGCACCTCCCTTTAGGTTTATCACTTTCCAAATTTACAAATTCAACCAACCAACACCAAACCAACCAAGAACAAACATAGCAACAACTATAAACCACAAGAGTTGATGTTCTTGAGATTACCTTGGTTTGTTTCACTTTCTCTCTCTAAAAACCGTCCTCCCTTTCTCCCCTAAACCTTGAGATTTTGCTTGCTACACCATGTTTTCCATGAAGATCAAAAGGTTAGAGGAGCTATTTGACAAAAAAGGAAGCTTAATCACAAGATCTACAAGACTTACCTTTGGATTTTTGCTCCTTTTTCTCTCTAGCTTTCCTAAGTTTCTTCTTGAAGCCTCTCTCTCTCTCTCTTTCTCTATGTTTGGTTGTGCAATGAGAATGAGAAAGATGAAGCATTAGCTTCATAAATATCTTCATATTTTTACTCAATTTACTTTACTTTCAAAATTAAGTTTTATGACCTCACCTTTGTACTTTGATCTTATCCCTCTATGACTTGTGTCATACACTCCCATTGAAATTGAATCAACCCCTTCATCTCCTTAAGCCCATTTTCACGCCACTTTGGGTTCTTCAATTAACAATTGGGTTTTCTACAATTATCTCATTCCTTTGGCCAGCATAACATATTTTATTGCAATTTAAACATGTGCTCCAACTTTAGTAATTATAATTTAATCTCTTGGCTTTAGATGATACCATTTGGCATATTTATCTTCCAAGTAAATATTTCCCTTCTCCAAACTCCATTTGATTTCATCAATGCACCATAATGTGACACTTATCACCACCCATACCTCCTTCATATCACAACTCATACCTCCTTCATATCATGACACACTTACTCCATTGGGCTTCCCATTGGTTTTCAACTAACTTCCTCCCTCTTGCTCTTCTAACCAAATGAGTGCTCTTCCAACTAAACCAAACTTGCACTCAAGGTAATTCCGACCTTACACTCAAGATAATCCTTACCATCATCAATCATGATTGCTATGTTCATGTAGCATTATTTTAATGTAATTGAACATGTGCTCATCTTCATAAATCATAATCTAATCCCCTCTTCATATGATCATGACACTTGGCATCTTTAATTCCATTAATCAATTGCTAACACATTTTATTTTTAATTTTCAGAATAATGCCAATTCTGGTAGATTTTCTGCCTTAACTTTGCAAAATCATAACTAATTTTGTAAACATCATTTCAGAGCGATTTCAAAAGCTGTGGAACCCTTATTGAGTCTAGTTTCAAGAAAAAATATGGAATTTTACTAGCTAGAATCATATAATTCCCATATTTTTCATCTTTGACCGCTGCTCCAGAGACTTTCCAGATTTTCTGGACTAAATTCAAAAATTCATATCTTTTTGTACATAGCTTCAATTGACTCAGATGACCTATCAAATTAAAGCTTAGGATGTCTACTTTCACTGTATAAAATTTCATAATTTTTGCTCATCATTTGGTCTTCCAAAATCACATGATAAACTCACCGCCTCACAAGCGATTTCACTAAAAATACTATTCAACTTTCAATATTTAATTCTTTTGGCCTTAAATATTCACCATTTCATTGAATGTATAAATTCATCACAATATACTCTTGGTGAATAAAATTTGGGGTGTTACAGACACTAATAGCTTAAAATTACAAGATAGATCCCACAACCTCCTATTTATAAAGGAGATTTTATGTCACCAGGTTAGAAGACCATTGGCATATTTCTACTTTTCTAACTCCTCCAAGAACATGCATCCAAAAATGATGTATAGACCAACAATAACAATAGGTCAAGTGGAAATGATTTGATTCCTCTTTATCACTAGTTAGTAAATGTATGAGTACATGTGAGGCAGAGTCATAAATACAGAGAATTGAAGGTCTGCAAATTGGGGTTGGTAAATGCTCAGAAAATTAAAAAAGGAAGATGCCAAACATACATAATGAACACTGAACTACCCAACAATATATATAGTGCTGTACTACGCAACCAAGCTAACCATATAATTTAGAGCTGATGTGATTGAACGAAACCAGCTTGGCTTTAAATCTAATTCTGGGATTCAGTTTTGGCTTCTACGCAGTACTACTTGTTTTCTCAATGATATTCTGAATCGTATTGATGGTGCATATATAAAGAACTAGTCGCTTATAAATATCTATTGACTTGAATAATGGAATGTGGGGAAGCAAAATGGGAACGTTGGTTGCTTCATTAAAAGGTTTTGGTCTATTGGGCCATTCTCTTTGTTAGGTTGGGATTCTATTTTCACCCATATATTCTTCTCCCACAATACTCTTTGTTTCTTAAATTGAGAGGGAACAAAACAAACATATAATAGAGCATTAAATTTAATTAGGAGCTCATTGAATAATGAGTACCATATTCTGATGACTCCCAGTTGGTTCCGTTTCATATCTCTCAAAAACTGATCTTATAATTTAGTGACACGAAAGTTTTTCTATAAATAGGAGGTTGTAAATTCAATCCTACTTATAACCGTTTGGCCATTAATATCCACCTCTCAATTTTTTTTTAAAAAAAATCTCAACTTGGTGTAAATAATTTGATCGCTTGTATACTATACAGCTTTGCAAGTGATTGTTGCCTACTCTTGATTTGCTACCCTCATTACCATTTCCCCATCACATCACGCAATTCACTACTCACTAACTTCTTTTCCTTTTTTTTTTTTTAAGATATACTCCCTCCGATTCTAATTATAGGACATATTTATCTAACTTTAAAGAAATTAACGATAGTGGTTATATTAGTTAATCATATATATTTTCCTAAAATACCCTTAAAATTTAAAATGACATTCAATTACGTTGATTCTCTGTTTTTTTTTTGTACCTCTTCTACCTTACACACGACTTCTCCAAGCTCTCACACAATCTGGCGTCATCAATCTCCCTCAATAACTTCCGATATACTCTTATTAAATTATTATTGTGTTTAATTATTTTTGAGAAAGTATCAATAGGGGTATTTTGGGAAGAAATTGACAAAAATTAGAACTTTGTCTTATAATTAGGATCAATATCAACTCTCAAATGTTGTCCTATAATTAGGACCGGAGGGAGTATTTAACTATAATATAGTGTATACTAAGGAAATTAGTTAATATTAACTGATTCCTTAAAAATTATCCCATCTTTCCAAAAATAATTTTAATTAAAATAATTCTTCCTTTCTTAATTCCTTACTTTCCACCATATATTATTAATTCATTTCATGATGTAATAGCCGTTAAAAGTGATGATAATAATAATTAAGGAAACTAGAAATGAGAGAGGTGATTCTTTTTAACAAATAATTCAAAAAAAAAAATGGTGGTACAATTGCGATTTGCGAGAGTCCACACATGACACAAGGATAGAGTTATTAGTTTCGAAATTTCAATCATTATATATTTGAAGAATATAACTGCTTACCCTCTTCACTCATATATATACGAGATTTTTGGATCACACATATCAATTATGTACTCTATATTGCTTCTTAAAATTCTTTTAAATATTAAATAGAAACGATGAAAAACTGATACTTCAAAAGAGTATAAACATAATATACATATTATATTTCATGATATGTATCACATATTCTATCTCTTGTATCACTTTGTTTTTTTATCAAGATATTTTTATTCGACTTCAAAACGTTACAACTTACAACAACTTAATATTATTAATTTTTTGCCATAATATTTTGATTAATTATTATAAATATTTTTATATTGCTTGTTTAAAAATTAAAACTCAAGATTCTCATATTCATCCTCTTGTGTGTTTTCTTCATCGGTATTCTAAACTATTAGCATCTGTCTAATTTGATTCGTGGTAATATAGATTCACAATGGAAGAACCTCGTTACCTTTAAATAATATTCATTCTCTTTTCTTATCTTTATCCTAAAATTTTTAAAATTACCGTATTTGACGTATAATAATGTATCTGTATGATACCTTTACTTTAATCTATTTTCTAATTTGAAAAACTAGGGAAAATCCATTTATAGGTATCTATGTTACCCAATTTTTAATTTGGTATTTGTATATTTTTTTTAATTAAATCATTAATTGTACTCTGTTAGTATCGTTAGCTCCTATAATTTTTCTCTATTAGTATTGTTAGCTCCTGTACAGGAGTTAGCGTTAGCAATGGAGCAAAATTAAAGCATTTTATTAAGAGCATGTATACAAGTTTCAAATTAAGAATGGAAAAAAAATACAAGTACATGCAAATGGATCCCAAGAAATTGATCAATGACAATTTATAGAGTTCTCCCTCTCTATGACACATTGACACCTCGAAACTTGTTTGATCTACAACTTTTTACCCACAAATCAAATATTGAATAGAAAAAGCAAAAAGAAAAGGCCAAACAAGTAAAGTAATAATGTGAATAGATTAATGAGGAGAAGTGACACTAGCGTTCACCTGATTTTGTCCTTTAGCTCTCATTCTCGCCACTTCAAAAATAACAACACGTGGTTTTTAATTAACAACTCCGTATTCTTATTTCACAACTTCCTCATTTAAGTTTTAATGTCAATAACAACACCTCTTTTTTTTTTTTTAACAACACGCCCTCTTAATTAACAACTCCGAATTCTTGATTAACAACTCCGTATTCTTGATTAACAACTCTTTTCATCTTTTTACTTTCACAATAACAACACCGGTGTTGTTATTAACAATACCATATTCTACATTAACAACTCCCATTTCTTGTTTCACAACTTCGTATTTTAAGTTTCAGGGCCAATAACAACACCTTTTTCTTTATTAACAACACCGTTTTTTACATTAACAACACTATATTTTTGAGATGCGAATATGTGGAAGAATAAAGTGGAGTTGTTAATCAAGAATTCGGAGTTGTTAATACAAAATACGGAGCTGTTAATTAAGAGGGTGTGTTGTTAATAAAAAAAAGAGGCATTGCTATTGGCCTTGAAACTTAAATGAGGAAGTTATGAAACAAGAATACGAGTTGTTAATCAAGAATCTGGAGTTGTTAATTAAGGACCGCATGTTGTTATTTTTGAAGTGGCGAGAATGGGAGTTGAAGGGCAAAATCGTTTTTTGGCGCCACCCACACTGTTCATCTATACTGACGCGTGACTGATCTGGATTTTTTGATTTCAATGTACTGATTAGGGATTTCCCTATTTCAAAGGTATTTTATAGAGATTTTCCCTAAAATTAAAGCATTTTATTAAGAGAAAAAAAAACATGTATACAAGTTTCAAATTAAGAATGGAAAAAAAAAATGTGAGTACATGCAAATGGATCCCAAAAAATTAAATGATCAATGACAATTTATAGAGTTCTCCCTCTCTATGACACATTGACACCTCGAAACTTGTTTGATCTATCAACTTTTTACCCACAAATCAAATATTGAATAGAAAAAGCAAAAACAAAAGGCCAAACAAGTAAAGTAATAATGTGAATAGATTAATAATGTAGAAGTGACCCTAGCGTTCACCTGGTTGACGGCCACGTGTGATGACACTAATAATGTACTTATCACTGCCTAATTACCGGTTACAACTTACAGCCACTCTCAGTTACTATATTATAAGCAGTTTAATTAGAGAAAAGAAATAATTGATCATTGATAGAGGAAGAAAGTAGGAGCACTAAGAATTTTCTTCTTTATTTATTGACTAATTCTATTAAGAAAAATTCAAGGAAAGGACAATAATGACCACGTTGGTGGATCATTTTGGATTCAAATTGAACTCCACCTCTTTGAAATACATGACTTCAATTCTCTATCACATGATGCCAACCTTTGTCCAATTCCTTTTGTTTGTTTTTTGGATTCTTAGATAGGTTTTCTCCTCCATCACTTCTTTAATCTCTATCATATCATTTCCTTTCCTTTCATTTCTAAATCTACTATATCTGTCGTCTTTTTCAAGCTTAAAACATGGGCCTATTTAGATTTTAAAAAAAATTTAGGGAATAGCAAAAGAGAGTGAATTATACTTTTTCTCTTCTTCTCGGGAATAAATTGTGTGGCTGTTTGTGGAGAGCGTGGGTTCAAGCTAAAACAATATGACTCAGCTGCTTCTACTTGAAGGGTCATAAATAGGGATTCTACCCATCAAGCTTTTGCTTTTCATTTGAAACATTATACGCCCTTCCTCTTAAATATTAGAGCTAATAGATGGAATAACTTTAGTCATTAATATACAAAGTCCCAGTACACTTTATTTCACAAATTTATACTCATTCTATTTCTTAATATAAGATTCAATTGCCTTTTTAGAGAGATTAATGACTAAATAAATTACTTAATCATATCATATGTTGTGTATCATTAGATTGTATATCAGTTTATAAGTTAGGAAAATTAATTTGAAGAAAAAACGATAAAAATACATATTTTAAAGTAATTTATTTAGTTTCTTTAATTTCTCCAAAAAATCCAACTAAGTCTTGTAACTCACCCTGTTAATTACAGATATGAAGGGAGTTTTTCATCAAAGAAGCTATCAACACCCGTTTCTATTTCGATATACGTAGAGTAATAGAGACCAAATTTCACAGGCATATAGAAAGTACATGTACACTGATAAAAGTATTCGTTTATAATCCAGAGTCGTCCATACATAATGCGACAACATTTACAACTATTACAAAATATTCAAAAGTATTTCAAACATAAACTAACTATAACAACTTTGACTTTGCCTTGAGACACGTGCCAATCACTTCCCTGTGTCTACGTTTTTGCTTTTCGATCCACTGGCACCCGCTGAGATGTTTGTTTAGAAAAAGGAGTGAGATTCCAAGGAATCCCAGTAGAAACATGCTATCATTCGTAAAAAAATGCGAAATGTGCGCCATGTATGCACCAATTAATGAACAATATAAACACATCACCGTCATGTATACATAAGTAGGGCTCATCCCCACTAATCGTACACTGGTTGGATTCTTACCCAACTCCTAGTGTAAGTGCACCTCCGGCACTAACTGCCTTTCTCTAGGCACACCATGTTGATTAATATAGCACATTTATAAACAATGGCATCCACACAATCATATAAACCATGACATGATGTATGAAGGAAAATGTTCCTACCTCAAAGCTCTATCAACCCTTTTTCATGTGTCTCGTAAAACATGTCAACTTTCGGCTCCCAACTCGATCCTAAAATATAAAATGTATAAGAAATAAGTCATAACCTATCCAATTATCATTTTCATAGTGTTTCTTGTGGTTATATTAGCCATTAGTGAAAATTTACCAAAATGCCCCCGGGACCCCAGTCCGACCCAGCTGTACCTGGCCGGACTGTACTTTTCCCAAAATTTTGACTAGGCCAATTCTAACATATTTTCGCACAAGGAATCCATTTCCGGGCTTAGAATTACCAAATTTAATGTCAAATTATGAAATTACTCTTGACAGCCCTACTTTTAGTGTTTTAAGGGTATTTTCTTAATTATGCTTTTTTCAAGCTTTTTCGAAAAAGTGACCAATTGTAACTCCATCTAATTTTGCCTCCTGAACTCAATGGAATCTTTAAATCATTAAAAATCCAACTCCTTTGTAATACCCCAAATTTTGGGATTGGAAGCTTGGGAATAAGCCTAAAATGAGTGAACTACTAATCCCCAATTTAGTAGATAACCCAAATCTATTCTCTAATGTTCCTTATATCTTTGTGGCATTAAAGAAAATAAAATAGTTAACTTTGAAGAAAGTGATTTTGCTTACGGTGAAATCGCCTATGAGGCAGTGAGTTTGTCATATGATTTTGTATGACCAAATGATGAAAAAAAATTATGAAATCTTATAGGGGGAAAGTAGACATCCCACACTTTAATTTGATAGGTCATATGAAATCAATTAGAGCTATATACCAAAAGATATGAATTTTTGAAGTCGGCACAAAAAAACTGTGAAATTTTTGGAACAATATGCAAATATTGAAATTCTGGGAATTTTGTGATTCCATTCAGCAAAATTCTATATTTTTTCTTGAAACTATACTCAATAAGGGTTCTATAGGCTTTGGAATCACTCCAGTTCAATTTTTCTAGAATTAGTTATGATTTTTCAAAGTTTGGGCAGAAATTTGCCAGAATTTTGTAAAAATCCGAAAATTGGGAAATTATCAAATAAATGAAATATGATATTAGATATTAAAATAAAAGGTCATCATCTCCTTCCTTCCTTCAAAACTGACGTGAAGTTCAGTTTTAGAGAGAGAGAAGAGTTGAGATTTTTGGAGAGAGAAGGAGAGGACAATGCTTACAAAGGTAAGTGATTTCTTCGGTAAATCGATTCCTAATGCGTATAACTCCGCTCTTAAGCTATTCTTCTATGTGATTCAAGGGTTGGAAGCTCAAATTTCCTTGTTGAAGTGAGCTAGGGTTCAGCCAAGTCAAGGAAAATCAAGTGGGAGCTTGAGGTAACTTCCAAACTCTTGTATATTGACTATTCTGGCTGTTGTGGGCAATTTAATCAGTGAAATTTCGCCGGATTGCCGTTTGTTTCATTTTATGAAAATGGGTTGGCCTAAGTGTTATGCTGCCCAAATTGATACTAAATGGTAGTTGTAATCTAATGGAATAGTCAATAAGGTGGTTAGGAGTAGAAAGGAACGCGTTTACAGAGCCGAAATCGCAAAACCCCGATTTTTCCCAGAGAACACCATAATTTCGGCCAGGGATGTTTGAGGGACTTAGAGTTGGATTTTCAATGATTTGATGGTTCCATTGGATTCAAGAGGGAAAATTAGGTAGGGTTACAGTTGGGCACTTTTTCGGAAAAGGTCGAGAAAGTATAATTATGGAAATGCCCCTAAAACCCTAAAAGTAGGGCTGCCAAAGGCAATTTCGTAATTTGACATTGAATTTGATAATTCAGAGTTTGGAAATGGATTCCTTGGGTGAAAATATGTAAGAATAGCCCATGTCAAAATATCGAGAAAAGTACGGTCGGACCGAGTACAGCGAGGCCGGGCCAGGTCCCCGGGGGTATTTTAGTAAGTTTTCAAGATAGACTCATATAACCCCCAGAAACACTATGGAAGTGTCTAAATAGTACATTTGACATTGTAGGATCGAATATGGAGCCCCGAGCTGTTTACACGTAGGTCGAGGCACACGTTTCGAAGCCAAAAAGGGTTAAGATAGGGGACTTACCTTACTTGCATGTATTTGATATCTTTGCTTGTGTAATGATGTATGTGATTGTTTTACTTGATTGTGTAGAGCATATTTGAATAAATGAAGCTCTGTTTCTGTTTTCGCTGTGGCCATAGTCTTGTTGTATGAAATATTAAGCATGTAGAAATGTCATTATGGGGCATACATCTAGATAAAGCTAACATGTCATACACATAGCATTAATCATGCATGCATTATGGTATATGTTTCCTAATGAGATTCTCTCGAATCTCACCCTCCCCTACCACAATTTAGACAGAAGACAACAGAAAATATGCAAACAACAATACAGAGTACCGTACGAGGGGATTATAGTAGTGGAACGAAGACGGGAAAAAATCTCCGTTTCACTGGGATGAGTTTAGACACCCTAGTAGTCTTGTGCGGCTACCTTGATCGTAAGTATCATGTATAAACCCCTATGGGGAATTTATGTAATCATGCACATATTATCGTATAGTTATGTTATTCTATGTTGCCTATCGAACCGCATATCGTTTTCCGCAAATACTCTGATAAAAGTGAAATTAAAATAAGGGCATGACATCCTTCCCCCCAGAACAGTGTTGGCCGAAATATGTCTAAAGAAAAGGGAAAAATGCACTTTTGTGTTTTAACATCTAAAGCTTATGCTTTTTCACTTATAATCTCTTATTAAGTCATTTAAACACATACTAACAATTATTCAAAAAAATTTGGGTAGCATAACCCCTGAGGGTTAGGGCTTTCCAAATTTAAAAACTCAATCAAAAATCATCAAATCCAACCATAAACATCAACAACAACAATATACTGATATGAATTTGAGATTTATGAAGTTATCTCTTGAGTTCTTGAACTTTCTCTCTCTAGGTGTCCTCCTCTCTCCCCCCTTGAGCTCAATATTTTCTTGCTAAACTATGGATTTCATGGAAAGGAAGAGAAGAGCTTATGGAAGATTATAAGAAAAAACCTTAAGAAATCTCCATTTACTTTAAGCTTTCTCTCCTTCATTTTCTCTAAGCTTAGGATTTTCTTTAGCTCTCTCTCTCTCTTCTTTCTTGTTGCTAGGTGTGAAGATGGAAATGAGAAAGATGAAGCTTGGGCTTCACAAGTATCTCACCTCTTCCCTTATTTAGCTTTATTCCAAAACTAAGCTTTTATGACTCCTATTTGTACTTGACTTTATCACCTTCCAAGTTGTGTCATAA
Source organism: Inga oerstediana (assembly GCA_963210345.1). Classification (NCBI taxonomy): domain Eukaryota; kingdom Viridiplantae; phylum Streptophyta; class Magnoliopsida; order Fabales; family Fabaceae; genus Inga; species Inga oerstediana. Next base: position 7,715,223 of record OY723411.1, read on the forward strand.
ACCTCACTTAAAGTTGAACTAATTCTCTCCCTTGGTTAGCCTATGAAAATGACGCCTAGGAGCCCTCTTCCAACACCAAGTTGGGCTTCAATTCCATTAGTTAAGCTACAAGTGCACAATATTATATTTTAATCAAATTTCCACATGTGCTCATCTCTAATAATTCTAATTTAATCCTCTTGACTTGGATTAATGACACTTGGCATATCTTAATCCCAACAACTATTTTTGGACCAATTATTTTCTCTATTATTTCTCCATTTTTGGACCTTAATATTGGGCATTTTAAATTACCCAAATCAATTCCATAATTATTTCATCCATTTTCCCATGAATATCAACATTTCTAAAATTCATAAATTTCAAATTCATGAATATTCACCATTTTATTGAATTTCAAATAATTACAATATATTTGGTGAATATAAAATTGGGATGTTACAGAAGCAGTTTCGAATCTAGATTATTAAAATGTGTACTTAAGAAAAGAGTAAAATACTTTAATCTCCCTTTTGTATTGCTTTAAGGTTTGTTTGGGAACACGTTGGAGGAGGAAAAAAGCTCATCTTCCTGCCAAAAGCTTAGTTGAGACGTTTAGCTCTGTTTGGGTTAGCGTTTTGTTCCACTGAGCTTATTCAAAAAAAGGAGCTTTTGACAGAAGCTCATCCGAGTCGCTTCCACAGCTGAAGAAGCAGCTTCTGCTGCGTGTGTGACCGTTGGGGATAAAACTCGTCCAGATTTGTACTCCCATCTTCTCCTCAGCAGACTTCCTTCCCTTGCGTGGTTCATTGGTTTTCCTGTTCTTTTCCTGGTTCGTTGTTTCAAGGAAGAAGACGTAGCTTTGGTCAAAATACAAACTTTAGAAGTTCTCAAGGAGGGATTACAGTGAAAATTTGTGAAATATATGAAGGGAATTGTAATTTATGAAACATTTGGGTTCTTTTATGTTATTTCCACGGTCCTTGTTCTTCATTCACTTGTAATTTTCATAATTTCTAGGGACCTTTTCTGTATTTTTCCAAGTTCTTAAAATATTAATTCTGTAATTCCCCCAGTTTTTTCAATAATAATTTCATCTTTTTTATTTCATCAATTTTTTTTAATATTTTTTTTACTTCAATTATCACGGTATATACAACTAATATATATATATATATATATGTAGTATTCAATAAGATTCATGCTCTTTTTAATCATTTTTCATCTAAACTTACTTCAATTATCACGGTATATACAACTAATATATATATATATATATGTAGTATTCAATAAGATTCATGCCCTTTTTAATCATTTTTCATCTAAACGGGCTTTTCAAACACTAATCCAAACAAGTTTAAGGTTAAAAAAAAGTAACTTCTGCCACCACTAATCCAAACACAAATCACATCTACAATCTGACTTTTTTTTCTATCTAACTTTTTCAAAAACCCATATGCAAAAAAAACTCCTTCTCTACCGCTAATCCAAACATGCACTTAATTACACAGACCTCTCCTCTATTTTAAAAACTCATATAAACCTTCATGAAAACCAAAATATATGTTATACAAACCTCCCTCATGTTTTTAAGATATTTTTTTCCTTCCATCCAACCGTTAGTGAACTGTCAAGTTTGACTGTCAAATATTTTTGACCAAAATACCCCTCTTTAATATAAGAATTATTCAAACATTTATATTTGTAAAAAAAAATATAAAAGCAAAAAAATAATTCGAACATATATTTTTTCAAAATTTCTAAAATATTATAAAATTTATTAATTTTGATTATATTATAAAATTTTATAATTTTAATTTCTCATCATATTTATTGAAACATGTTTATTTTGAGGGATTTTTTTAAAATGAATAAACACATATTTTCGTTATAATAGAGTATATTAATAATTTATCGCTGCGGCCAGGGATTTTTTTTCTAAAGTTTGCAAATGTTTAACAATAAATTAGGGATTTGATATGATGAAGAGTAAATTAGTAAATACTATCTCCGGTCTTAATTATAAGACAAAGTTGACTTTTTTTGGAGCGGTTAAGGAAATTAAATAAGTTACTTAATCATATCATATATTATATATATCTAGATTATATATCAGTTTATTAGTTAAATTAATTACTTTGGAAAAAAAATAAAAGTATAAATACTTTAAAGTAATTTAATTAGCTTCCTTAATCTCTCTAAAAAAATCAACTTTGTCTTATATTTAGGATCGGAGGGAGTAAAATTTATTTTAACATAATTTTCATAAAAAAATATTTTTTAGAATCTTTTTGAAATATTCTTAACAAAGTTAAAGGATTGAATTTAAGTGTATGTTTTTAAAATAGAGGGAAGTTCATGTAATTAGGGTGAAATAGAATAGTGGTTAGAGTATTTTACTGTTAAAAGAACAAACACACGTTTTCTATTAAATAAGTCAGTAACTTAAAATAAACTTTTAATCTCTAAAAATAAAAAAAAAATAAATGGAAAAAACACCCCCAATTTATACAGTTTTGTGCTCTATTTGAGCCCAAAAATCAGCCAATCCAGTCTGTTTTTCATATTATTAATTTCGCATTTGGGTTCGCTCATAATTATTCATCTCATTTTTTCTTCAGAATACCATCTCAACCCTCAAATTAAATAAATATATAGTTCAAATTTTATATTTTATAAATGTATTATTTTAAACATGAATAAATAAATTTAAACTGTTAAAATATGATCTATATAATTCATAATGATAAAACAAACAAAATTTTAAAAAATTAAGTTATAAAATACTATAATAATAGCTTTAGAAAATATTAAATCTGAATTTTTTTTTTTAATCTAAGGATGGATTAAGATTTTGAGAAGAAAATGAGAAAAAAGATTGAGATTAATAGTAACCATGAGTCCACAACAATGATGCACACTCCTGAAATAACTTCTCATCCGTTTTATAAATGTTCTTCCCCTTTAGAAATAAACAAAATCATTTAAATAGATTTTATTTCAAAGTTCAAACAGGACATATTCACTCAGGTAAAACAAAAAAAAAAAAAAACATATTTACAATTTGTGGGCATGTGGGCACCTCTCCAAAGGATAATTCCAAACTTGATCCTCTTTGTGTGGGGATTAGCTAATTCCGCTAGACCAACCCCATTACTAGTTTCCTTAAGCATTTGAACAGCTTTAAGGATAATTTTTAAAAATTAATTTAATGCGTCGGGCAAACAATTAATTTGATCACATTAGGTGTTAACCAGTATTTATCTGACAAATAAATTCATGAGTTGAGAATCAATCACCTAAGCAATCTTTTTTTTCAACATCGTCTGTGACTATTGTGCAAAAAAAAAAAAAAAAAAAAATCGCCTGTGATTATTTAGAATCACAACAGTAAATAGCTCTTGCATTGTTTGAAAGGCAGCCTGGCAGCCATAGCAACAACATTGTTACCCTTGTTATGTTTTGTGAATTATTTTTCCTCTTATATTACGAGCCTATTATCAGCTTTACATAGATTGTGAAATTTAATTAAAGTTAATTAATATTTTTAAATTTTAAAAATTAGCTTCAATAGAATTTATTAAGGGAATGTTAAAACAAAGGGAATACACACACACACGTGTGTGTATTATAAAAAGGGTACTTATATCAAAAGACTAATAATTTAGATAAATGACCTTATAATGGGAAAATTGAGGGAAAATCCCTATTGATTTTTTTTTGGAGTGAATCCTTATTGAAATTTTAATTGATGAGGATGACATGATAAATTTTTATATATAGAAAGTTTGTGTGATTTTGACCATTCTTTTTAAAAGGAGGGCAAAATGATTCTTGGGCAGCTTTGGGCGGGCTAATAACCGAGCAGGATTGGGCATCGGGCAAGAGGTGCTGCCCTGCCTATTTGGCCCTGCCCGGAAAATTATGTTCATTTATTTATAATATAAAATTTCATATCAATTAAATATTATTTCATATATATATTTTTATTTAAAATCTATATTGTCTGTTGTATAATACTCTTCTGGTCATCTCTTTTTTGCCTTAGTCACTAAACACTATTTACAACTGGATTTCTTCCTTCCTTCTTTACTTTGTGATGTATTAAACTATAGTTGCTTTTATTTATTTATTTTCCAAATGCTTCATCATTTGATCAACTTTTGGGACATTGAATTGATCCAAACTACTTTGACTTCACGGCTTTAATTACAATTATTTTGTTTCCTTATTTATAATGGATTATGGATGTTGTTTAATTTTTAAAGTATGGATATTTGTTAAGACATATGGTAGTTTTTAAATTTCAAGACTCAAGTTATAGACTTATTTTGAAATATCCCAAGACGTGGAATTATCAAATGTATTTGAAGTTTATATTACTTACGGCGAAGTTAAAATATATGGTATTGGTAACTACAGGAATATTCATGAAATTTACATGGAATTATTTTTTTTCATATATGGACAAGACAAGGCGTTATCACTTAGACAGGGAAGCCCACCCTGCCCAGCCCACCCTTACCCAGCCCAAAATGATTAGGCCTTCGAGCTGGGCATCGGGCATGGGTCTCACCCTGCCCAACCCTACAATTAGCCCATGTAATTTCGTTTTGTTTGAATAGCCCATATACAAAAGTTAATTGTAGTAATAGAGTAATATTAAATCATTTAATAATGTTAAAAAAATATACTAGCACCAAATAAAAATTGAACAAATTACAAATGCCTTAAAAATGGTTTTTCAGATTAGTGAAACAGTTTAAAAGAAGCCATTTATTTGAGCAATGCACTTCATGAAACTAATGAGCATCAAACACGTAACATTGATGCTTCCTTAAAATTTGCAAGAAGCACATTTTTGTAATACTCTATACGTGAAAAATGCTAATCCTATGAAGCTTTTCAAACCACATGTAACACCAAAACCATTAAATTTAAATATACATATATATTGCATGGTATTCAATTTATTTTTATGAACCATCACACCTATGTATTTACCAAATAAAAGAATATGTCTATTTATAAATATGTATGTATAATATAAATTGAATTTCCAAGAAAAAAGAGAGTCAGAACAAAGGTTTTAAAAAGAAAAAAAGACAATGCCACATTCAATGTTGGCATCACATGTAAGGCTGAAGGCCCAAGCCAACCTCTTCATCAGGCTCCATCCCACCTAGATTAAATTAAAAATTAGTAATGGTAAAATGAATTTCCCCCTTATTTTGAAATATTTAACTTAATTTTTTTTATTTTCAGTTGGGACTCTTTATGGGCCAGTGATTGGATTGGGCCAATTGAGAGGCCCTAAGGTAAAAAAACCTCAACGGTTGAATCTTTGAAGGAAAGGCAAACCGGACATGCTCGGAAATGGACGTCACATTTGGGGCACAAGCACAGATGCCGACACGGCAATACCACCACCGAAGCTACCCGCCGGCCACACCCTCTGCATTTCGGTCCTGTCGGTTCGACTCGGTCCGGGTCAACGTAAGCCGACTCGGCGTCGTCGGCTCCGGCGGCGCACGATAGTGCATCGTCGTCTCTCTTTTCTAGGGCCGTACCGTTCATCATGGCCTGTTGCAGTTGGGCTTGCAAGGAAGCTGCGGTTGCTTCGTGTGCTTTTGCCTTTGCCTGCCAAAACTGTGCTTCGGAGCTGAGTTGAGCGGCGCGTGCCTCTAAGTCGGCGTTCATGCGCGTGACTTTCTCCACCTCCAGGTCTTTCTCCCTCAGCCGCCGCGCCACGGCTTCTTCCGCGGCGGTGAGAAGCTCTCGGTAATGTCTCTGCCTTTTCTCCGCTAATGTTCGACGCAATTCCGCTTCCTGTTATTTTCAAGCACCATCAATGAATCTGGATCCTCTGAATAAATTGTGGCGGAAAAAAGAGATTAACGATAACTTGAAAACAATTTTAGAGAGTAACCGCCTCAGGCCATGAATTTCATGAAAATAAATTGTAATTTTCATGATGAAAAGCAATACCTGTGCTTGAAGGAATTGGTTGATCTCGTCTTGTTGTCTCTTGATTTGGGAGACAAGATAATCTTGAGAAGAAAAAACTGATAAAGTAGAGTGATGAGATGGGGAGGCATGTTGAGATGTTTGTTGTTGTTGTTGTTGGCTGTGGTGAGGTAAGTGAGGTGGGTTTTGGTGGTGGGCGGAGGTGGATAAGCGGAGGCCGGTGGAGACGCTATTGTGATGATGTTGGTGGAGGTTGAGCAATTGAGGAGATTGCAGAGAAACAGAATTCACAACAGTTGGTGGAGGTTTAGTAATATCTGATGAAGCGATCGTGTTAGATTTCGCCTGTGTAATAATGGTAACTATTCTAAAAATCAGGGAAGAGAGACAGAGTAATATATAATACCTGGAGATTGATGAAGAGCTTGTGGAGGTGGTAACGAAGATTCATAATCTGCTTGAAGGTTGCTGCGAATGGAAACAGAAGAAAGTAATGAAGGGAATTGATCTATGAAGAATATATAATAGTAAAGAGGAAGAGATATAACAAACATACCTGGAGTTGTGGTGAAGGAGGAGAATATGAGAAGGATATTGAGCCTGAACTGCCATATCAGAAATTCACAAACGAAGAGAAGGATGATGTGATGATTTGAGCAGGAAACGGAGACGCAGAGAGACTAGTGTGTTTCTCAGTTTCCATCTAATTTATTTAATTTGTAAACCCCCTTATTTATATCTAATTAATTAATTACTGCACAAGAGAGAGAGAGGGTTGTTGATGTTGGAGTGCGCTTGTTTCATTTGTTGGGGAATGGCCCCTCCACCACCACCCTTTTGTTATTATTATTTTCTTTCCTATTTTTGGATAATTCATCCCCAAAAAAATTTACATTTACTTTAATCAAAAATACATATTGCTTATCATTTGAATTTGAATATGTCCTCTACTAATTAATACTAACATTAAAAATTGACGTTTTCTTCTTCAACCTACTCACAAAATGTGAACGTACGGATCATGGCATGCCAGAATTTGTAACAGAAATACAATATACTAGCTTAATTTTAATATCTATCTATCTATCTGTTCTCATTATCTTTATACATTTGCACCCTTTTTATTTTGTTTTTTGGGCTCAAAGTATAAATTGTGTGATCCAAGAACCTTTCAAACCATACACACACATATATGGTCAAATTATTAAAATCACTTAAATAAAGTTTAACAAAATTACAAATAATATCGGTTCCAATTGTCAAACCATGTGATTTACATGAAGCTGGCATGATTAATAGTCTTTGCATGCCAGTCTCTGTATATAGTAAATATTCTTCAACCTTATAGGTCTTTTAATATATAATCTTTTCTTAATAAATATTTTCTTTTGTGATAATATTATTAGGGAGATCAATCTTCCAAAAAAAAAAAAATTCTTGCTTCCCTGAATCGTATTGCTTCTAATAATGTGGATCGAACGGCCATAGCATTTGGAAAGTTACGGTAGGTTTGTTAATTTTGCTACTATCACTGATTTAATTTTTATTCCAAAGTGAAAAAAAAAATTAATTTTACTTCTTGGCGGTGGATATTAGATAAACTTAACTCGTGCATATCTCCTTCTCCCAGCTTTTTTTTTTTTTTTTTTGGTTCAGACACATATATTCTATGCAGATTTATTGGTATATTTCGAAGCAATATTTGAAATATAATGCGAAGTCCAAGAATTAGACGACAAAACCAGTGAAATCACAAACTGGAATGTAGGAAAACGCCATTTTGAATTTTTCATATGAATCAAGCATAAAATTAACTAAAATCACTTAACAAATATATTAAATTAAATATCACGACTTAATTATACCCAACTCCTCTAAACCTTATTATATCATGCATGTGCAGTTAACAAATCCTCTTAAACTCTTATATTCATGTCGATAAACTCCTTTGTTATTATTATTTTTTTTCATTCCTTTATGTATACATACCAACTAACAATTTTCACAAACCAATAAAAATAGTTAAAGTCATTAAATTCGTCCTAAAATTTAAGTAATTTCCAATATTACCCCTACTAATTCTACTAAACTCTAATATGATATTAATTATCACTCTCACCCACTACCCTTATTAATTATGGGTATGCATGGAAAAAAATATTTAATACTCTTTGTAAACAAGCAAGTGCCTTATAAAAATGACCAAATACACTTGTTAGGTAGTGCCTTATAATAAGGACCAGAGGGAGTATCACACATACTTAAATGTTTCAGGTGGCATGGTTTATTATTAAATTTTAAATTTGATGGAATTATCTGCATATGTTTCAAAATTCATGAGAGTTTTGTGTAATTTAGCCAAAATATAATTTGTTACCACCAAACACTTTTTCTCTCCAAAAAAAAAAAGAAAAAGAAAAAAACATAAACACCAAGAACCCCATCTGTCACTGCTGATTAAATATAAATCTTAAGTATTAATACTAATCAGGTAATCCGATTGAATAGAAGATCAAGTAACTCCCATATATATGAATTAGAATAAGCATGAATCAAATTAACCAAAAAATAAATATTTTTGGGTCCTAAATCACACAAATTTGAATGATTTGTTTTTTTAATTAAATAAAGGTTAAAAAAAATTTCCTTGAATTTTTTAAACTCATTATTGCTCATAAAAAAACAATAATTATACATTCTCAACATATCTGAAGTATACAATATTTAGTTGTATATATGATTTGAAGTGGTTTCATTATATATTGGTGGATTACTAATTTGATATATGTATGGAATATTTGGTATATGCATCTAACTTTATGGTTGGTGAGTGTGAAAATCGGTTGCAGTATAAGTAAAGGATAAAGAATAGAAGAAAGAGACTGAAAGGGGAATTCCCCAATAAAACAAGAAGCATTTCAAAAGAGCAAAAAATATTGACAAAAATAATTTAAAAGTAATAATAATAAAGGGAAAAAAAAAAGAAAGTTCTTGGAATGGCATCGTGCAATCTAATTTGTCTCTGGTTTGGTCCCACTAATAAGAGAGTTGATCAGCTAATCCTCTTTAATTTCCCCTCCTTATTCACCCATATAATTATTTATTCCTATTAAGGGGTATATATCAGTTAAATGAATATGGTATATCTTAATTCTTAATCATTCCTGATTAATTATTTCTTAATGATATTAACTTAATCAAGACAAGATATCTCTCGTCTAGTTTCTTTCATGTTTTTTTTTTTTATGTTTAATTAATTTATTTTTTCAGTAGCCAGTGCTTGTCCAATGAATAGAGCAACAATCTTGCCTTTCCGGCCTTGTGAATTGGGATTGCCTTATTCATGCCTCCATTGATGTGATATTAATTGGATGGTTGTTATAAAAATAAATTCATAGGAATATAATAAATTAAATTTTATTATTACTTATAATATGGGGTTGACAATAATTGCCAGGAATTATGGAAACTAATTGTGTAGTTGGACCACATACAACAAAACAAGCTTTGTGTGTTGAAGACGCGCAACTTAAAATCAAATCAATTGCTAGGCTACGTAAAGTGAACCTAATATATATTCGTTTCCCATATTCCAATGTTACATCTTCACTTAATTATATTAACCATTTTATTTATATAAATTATAAACACACACACACACACACAGAGATCAAACTTGCTGGTTTGGCTTGGCTTGAGATTCAACCAACAAAATCAATTCATTCATTGATGTTAATTAATTAATATAATTGTTGATTATGTAAATGAGATTACATTGATGACGAAGGGCCGTGTCAGATGAAAATGATTTTATTAATTTATACATTATTAACGCATTAATCGATCATTATATTATATTACTATACATATGCCATGCAAAATGCTTTATTGGTTTTAGCATCTTGAAACTGCTGCAATTGGGAGATTAAAAAGTCATCGTCTACAACCTCATGAGTATTCATTTCCTAAATATAATGCTCCAAAATGTTAAAATTAAAACAGAAATTTATCAATTGTTTTTAACAATGTATACATATATAAATAATAATTATTGTTATTATCATAGTCATTAGTTAAATTCCTTCGTACCCAGCCAAGTGTACGTTTCGTATATTCTACTTATTTTTATTTATTATTATTTATTTATTTCTATTTTTTTTAATCAAAGTCTTTAAACTTTTCTAGAGGGCCATGTAATATATTTAAAAGAAATTGAGAAAACTACAATTAATCTTTTCATGTATGTGTTTACACGTATATATACTCAAATATTATTAGTCTTCACGTTCCTTCAAGAAACGTCATGAAGGTGCTAACCCAAGGGTTTCACAATCAGCCATTCTCTTCACTAGTTTTTATTTTATTACTTATTTTTCCTAATTAGCTATGAAAGCATCAAAAGCTCAACGATTTAATCCATATATCATTTTATATTTCTTAATTCTTATGTAATTTTAGATCGAAGACAATATATATGCACTATCTTTATCTGGTTTGTCACAGTTGGTTAAGGTCTTACCACCTCAATCACAAGGGAGTGTGTTCGAATTCTCGGATCGATGGGGAGACCTCGTTGCTAGACGATCTCGTAAGTCCCTTGTAAGGGCTTGAAGAACCCTGAGGCCGTGCCCTGACCTTGGTAGGGGATTGATGCTGAACCTACCTAAACTTTTTATTATAAAAAAAAAAAGAGAGAGAGGTGACTCATATTAATTTGTCTGTGTCCGATTCGGACGTAATGATTTATCACCTAAACCGAATTAACAAAGCTACACTCCCAATTAATATACCGCACACATTATATATATATATATATATATATGTATATATGTGTGTGTGTGTGTTCGTTCTTTATTATTATATATATAGCCATATTATCTTCGCTTTCACTTTATTAACTGTATATATCTTTTTAAGATCAGGATGAGAACTTGCAAATATATTGGCAGGTGATGGATGATAATTTGGGGTTTGGATTTTTTTATTGTTAAAAATACATTATGAGACGTTGCTAATTTCCTATTCAATGCAATCAATATATATCACATAAATCGCATTGTTTTAATAAATTATGTGATTTCTTGTTGGCCAAAAAAATGATGTGATTTCTTAGAGATTTTATATTGTTCATGCACGTACCGGCGTTGATTAATCTAAATTAGACCATGAGTGTAAAGCTTATTGTATGGAAGTAATTAATTTTTTGAATAATGGATAATATTTTTATCCATCATTTTTATTCACAGTTTAAAAAAATTACTTTAGAAAATTTATTTGTAAATCCCTATAGTTTCACCTGATTTTTAATCAAGTCCCCTAGTTTTTTTTATCAAATCCTTATAGTCAGTTTCATCTCATTTTTAATTATGTTCATATATAGTTTTTCCCTCTTTATCATTTGCTTAAAAAACTACACTATGCGGACTTGATAAAATAAATTAGGGATAACTGATTAAAAATTGTTTTAAATTATAAAGATTTGCCGATTAATTTTTCCTACTTTATAGGGTATTTAAATAAAGGGTTAAGGAGTAAATTTACCAACGAAGTTTTGTCCGATAAGCGTCTGACACAAATATGTTTTAGAAGGGGTAAAAATACCAATGAATAATTAAAAAATGGCATACAACACAAAAACCACTAAATCCGTACTAACGCCGTTAGTACGGAATTAATGGTTTTTGTGCCGGATGCTCCTTTTTAATTGTTCATTAGTATTTTTGCCTCTTCTAAAATATATTTATGCCAGACGCTTCTCGGACAAAACCTTATTGATAAATTTACTCCTTAACCCTAAATAAATGAAGAAAATATTTATATAGAATTAATTAACCACAATACAAAGACACACGCATATGAGGAATATCGGCTAATTATTCATAATCCTACGCTCCTAATCAATCCATTTAATTATTGACCAAAGCTATATATGCGAGAGATTAGAGGTAACACACCTACCCACATGAAAATAACTTGTTTCGGCTAAAGTAAAATCCCATCATCCCCTCTCTTTTTTTATTTATTTTTTTTGGGGCAATGCATTTAGTCTTGTCGTACAATTAATAATCAATTCCACTAAAACGTTTCTTTCTCTGTGTCCCAAAAAAAAACCTCAGAACATGATTCGTCCCAATCGAAAGGCATCAAACGGTCGAATTCATAATATATACGCATAGTTTTTCTTTAAAAAAAGTGATTGATCCAATGGGAAATTAGTAAAAGTTTGTAGAAGATGAATATACATATAAATATATATAGGTTGAGAAAAGAGAAGTGTGTAGATATATATATATATTAATGGCATTTGTCAGTGTAAGATGGGGAAGGTGGTGTGGGTGGTGCTATAATTTATGAGGCTGTGTCTGTGTGTGGTCTTTGTGTAAGTACATATAACACATTTGGCCTCTGCTTGCTTCTGAGCTAGCTTGATATTGATAATGGCTGTCACAAGAAGACGCAGAGAAGAGAGAGAAACCAAAAACAAACACACCAAACTGTGGCCATCCTTACTGGTGGGTCTGTGTCTGATCTAATCATCTCTGCATATCTGTGTGTATTGGTTTCCATCAGAAGAATCAGACTTAACCAGCTCTCTCTCTCTATATATATATTCTCTAATTTCTTCTCTCTCTGCAAGTCAATATTCATGGTGGCCACGACTTTACTTTGCGTACAGGTCCCATGCATACATATGCATGCGCCTCATATTCTACAGATTTTTATGTTTCAAATTAATTATATAATCTCTGGGTTGGTTGGGCAACTTCTGATGATGATATTTTGTTTTTCTGAATGATTCGAATTCAAATAAACGTTTGGTTTGGTCCATAGTTAAGTTTGAAGTCAATATATATATATATATATTCTACGTCACTGATTGCTATAACTGAACATCATCAAATTTTGGCACAACATTAAATTTCTCTTGTGTGTGTGAATGTGTGAATGATCAATTATTCGGTAGAACAAATCAATGCGGGTCCTTTGGGGCCAAAAAATAAAAATATTTTATGGGAAATGCCAACTGGACCACAAGAAAAGTTGAATCCTCTTCCCGAAAAACAACTCTTACTCTTTTGTATGTGTGTTGGGTGTAACAATAATTTAATAACTTTTTGGAGAGAGAGAGAGAGAGAGAGGATAGGTTAATTAAGAAGAAAATGAAGTAGGAAAGTGAAGAAAAACAAAGAGGAGAGAGTGGTCCCCTTAATTAGATAATTAATTCAAAGGATTGTAGCTAATCAGTTTCCTTATTCCATGTAATATCACTATTCCCACTAACCCATCTTCCTTCACTTTCTTTTAAACAGGATTTTGGGGGGGGGGGGATTACTCAATCTCTAGGCTCTTTTAAATTACCACATTAAATTTACCTACACATGTTAATGGCCTTGTAGCCTAATGGTCTCCATAAGTGGGAGATTGAATTAGGGGTGTTAGCTTTCATCCCGTCCTGACTGTCCCATTCCGATCCTAGTCATTTCGGCATGCGACGGGATAAAATTATTATTAGAGGCAGAACGGGACACGGGACAAATTAAAATGTTTTCCCTTAATATTTTTTGAAATTGGAAACAGGATGGGGTATCCTGGTCCTATCCTGTGAACACCCTTGAATGTTGTCATGAGTTTGATCTTGTTTAATTAATTAATTAATTAATTAAACGCTGATTTGGGGTGTAATTCTGCATGCAAATCGACATGATTAATTAATTAATTAATTAATCATGTCCTTTGAAAATGACTCTTTTTAATTATTTTCCCACGTCAATATATCACAATCTTGTTTTGTTCAACCCTTACCAGTGGCTTCAAGAAATTAATAATCCCATACGTAAGAATTAAGATATTTTTTGAAAATGCCATTCTTGGCAACGTCCTTGTTTAATTTTCCTTCATTTCAACGAATTAGTAAAAGTAAATTAGCTACACATATATCAACACCGACACATATATACATATAGAGACAGCGTGAAAAGGATCGATTTCGGAATTTGTCGATGTATAATGTATGTAGCGGTGAACAAGGAATTAGAACCAGGAAAAGTGGTGCCATAAAAAGTTGACATTATTAATATTCCTCAACAACAATACCAAGAAACACTACACTTGTAGCATTTGTATATGGGACGGCAAGTTCAATAATAATTTAAGTAATTAAATATCAAAATCAAATAATAAAATCATACAATATATTACCCTCACAATCTCATCTGATCCATTATATTATACAAGTTCCAATTTTTATTTATTTATTTATTGTTTTAATTTCCTTGCTGGCTACTCATGTTAGCTTTAATTATTGGTCCTTTGAAGATATGGATAGAACCAATTTATATGCAGCGTCTTGTTTAGAGTATTATCAAAGAGAGACATAAGCTATATATAGATGAGGTACAAGATTGGGCAATTGAATTTGTTTTTATCAAATATAGGCCACTCTTTATGACTCTGGGAGCAGACAAGTACCCCAGAAAACGACACCTAGTGATACAAAACATACACATGATTATGATACAAGCCCCAACATATTATATATATAATATATATGGTTGAAAATGGGGAAAATTACTCAAAAATCTCCGCAGCAAACTTTATTTCTAAAAGTACCAGAAATTTGTTTAAAGACCCGTATAACGTATATTTAGAGGATGCAACTTTTTTTTAAGTTGTATATGACTTATCTTTAATTATTTGCACATTGCTGAAGATATATTGCACAAGGTTAAAGAAGAGTTGCGCCAGCTTAAGAATTTAGGTTCCTAGGCGTTTTTAGATACTACCTCCGGTCCTAACTATAAGATAAAGTTGACTTTTTTTTGGAGAAATTAAGGAAGCCAATTAAATTACTTTAGAGTGTTTATATTTTTAGTATCCTTAGATTATTTATTATTTTATTAGTCAAATTAATTAGTTTGGAGAAAAAAAAATACTCTAAAGTAATTTAATTGACTTCCTTAATTTCTCCAAAAAAATCAACTTTGTCTTATAATTAGGACTAGGGAGTAACAAATTTTATAATAAGAGACCTTTCAACAATTTTATCTTGAACATGGGATAGTGGGGTAGCTAATTAGGTGGCTATCTTATTAAAAAGTAAATGGTAAGCTATATATTGCCTCATTTTAAGGTAACCCCAAGTGAGGGGAGGAGCCAAAATATCACTACATTAAATTTGCTTTATATATATATATATATATATATATAGGTTCGCCCACAATTAGAAGCCACCAAAAATAAAAAAGAAGGAACAAAGAATTAAAAAGAAAAATACCTAATTTTTTTGGCTAAAGAAAAAGACCCAATTGATTAATTAATCACAAGATTACAGTTAGATGGTTATTTTTTCTATTGATTTGTTTCTCCATTTTATATATGTGTGTGGAAAGGGTTTTTTTTTTTTTTTTTTTGGGTATATGGGGACCAATAATGCATATGAGAGGAATCAAAATTAACCCAAAGAGGCATTCATTATTTTAACTTATTAGGCAAGCTGCTATATTACCTTTCAAAAGTTAGATGCCCATTCCATCTCAAATTAATATTCTTTTAATTATCGCGCGCGCGCACATATATATCTTTACCTTTTTTTTTTTTCCTTTTTTGCAAATTGAATCATCCACATGTATATCTCCAGAAATTCATAATTTGAGAAAATAATACAATACATACACGTAATTATATGCGATACCTTGCATCTTATACACCTTCATGCGTATTTTTTTAATTAATTCTCTGCAAAATATTATATATATATATATATATATACATATACATATACATAAAGACACACACACTCACTAATGAGTGTAGGAAGTTTTGGGTGATTTGTTGTGGTGCTGCTATTCCATGTGGAGAGAAGGAGAATAGTCCCTTTTACACACAAATAAACTTTTTCTGTCTATGTTTATTGAAGTAAAGATATAACAAAGAATTTAAAAAGAAGGGATGTGCCAAACCTATTACTTTTTCAGTTTTGAATTTCATATTATAATTATTAACTGATGAGCATATATGCTAAAGTCAAAATGAAAATATTAAACATATTTATTCAAAAGAAAGATATTGCACACGATGAATTACCAGAATTATGATTATACCTGATTTTTTTTTAATTTTTGCAATTGCATCAGAGCATGATCAGGTAAGTTGGAACCAAAAAATAAATAATGTTATTTTCATAAACTTAATAATTAAGGAACTTTCTTTTTGGCAATGTCCAGCCATTGATGTAAGGAGTATAAAAATAAGGGGAAAATTCATTATCATCAATATAAAATTGTATTAAGGTAATTTAAAGTAATGTGTCAGAAAAATAAATGGAGGGAGACAGACATATATGGGGTATAAAATGATCTTTCAGGTGCACTCAAAAAATTCAACTATTAGAGAGAGTTTCACTCTGTGGAACTGATGAGTCTTCAATTTGGATAAGATCCATTAGATATGATCTTTTATTTAGTTAAAATTAATTTAATTGTTATTAAATAAAATACTAATTAATTTAATATTATTCATAGATTAAAAATACAAGGGGCACCCATCACATGACAAATCGAATGCGTACTTACGTATAAAAATTATGTTTTTGTAAGGTGAAAAAATACCAAGTTAAATTCATTTAGGCTCGTCAAGGATTGGATGCCACTATATTTATATCAAATTAATTAGTCAAGAGTTCTTGTTGATTATTTTTGCATTAGTTACAAGGTAAATGCCATGCATATCACGTTATCATTTTACTACTAACTTATCGAAAGTCCACATTTTTGCATTGTAAAACCAAAAACGTTGATAAACTTTTTAAGTCCTATGAGTTACTATAGTTCAATAACACTGAACTAACTCCTTGCTCCATGAATATAATCAGTACGCGAATTATGACTAAAAAAAGATTTTGAAACTTCAACTAAAAAACTTCATTAAATTAAATTAAATTGATTATATTTTTTTCGAAAGAAAAGAAATTGATCCCTACATTTTGTTTTTGGGGATGAAGAATTTGAATTGAAATAAAATAAAATAATATAAAGATATGTATTTAATAGGGGTAAAAAAGGAAAAAAATAGTTTAAATTTTGAGATAAAAAATTATTTATATTAAAAACCAACCCCAAAAGAGAGAAATTTATTTATAAATACAATGAGACGGAGTAATATATAGGATAGTAAATTAAATTTTCCAATACTAAATCTGAGAAGATTCCTGTAAATACTGTGAAATTTCGACATCACTTGCTGTTGAAGCATCCGTTGCTTGCTATATTCTTCCCCATCTCTATATATAAACTCATAACGAACAAAGTCAAGAACAGGAGAAACTTGCACCCTAGTGGCATATGTGATAGGTGCAAAAGGTCTACAGAAGATGTTTTACATGTTCTAAGGGACTGTGAGGAGGTCCGCACATGTTGGGAGTCTATTATTGCTCCCTACTATTATTCAAGATTCTTTTCTTGCAATACTAGTGATTGGTTCAGTTTTAATATGAAGCATAATGTTCGGCACAAGAATTATTATTGGAAAGGCTTGTTCATTGTTATTTGCTAGCTGATCTGGAGAGATCGAAATGAGCTTGTGCACTCAAATTCTTGTACAGGTCTCAATACTGTGTTGGCAAGGGCCGAGGCAATAATGGGTAGTATGATCAAAGCTACTGCTAAACTTAAAGGGGTGAACTTAACTGAGAATCTAAGGAGGTCAAATCTCCATCATGTTCCTTCTTGTAGAAAACAAACGATTATTGAGACGGATGGAGCTTTTTCCTACAAGAGCCGACACCTCGCGTGTGGGGGTGTAATAAAGGATTCACAAGGTCATTTAATGGAGGGATTTATGTTGAGGCTCAGTACTGGTGATGCATTGACTGCTGAAATTTGGGGTTGCCTTATGGGCATGAAAAGAGCTTGGGATGGGGGGTTCAAAGATGTGTTGGTTAGGTGCGACTCCTACGAAGTTATCGACCTACTTCAAAATGAGATCCCTGATATGCATGAAGAATGGCAATTGCTTACAGAGATTAAAGCAATGTTGAAACGTAGCTGGAATGTAGAGTTCCAATATATTAATAGAGACGATATAATAGTATGGCAGACTCGTTAGCCAAACAAGCACTGAGTTCTTCTCATGGGCTTCAAATTATGCCAGTAGATGCAATCTTCTCGGTTTTGCATACGGATGACCCGGGCTAGCTTGCTAATATTGGTTCTCTTGCTGTATTTTGAATTTCCAGTATATCAAAATATATATATGTATATATATATATAAGAGCCTTCAACTGAATAGTAAGATTCTAGAAAATAGTTAAACATAATAATTATATAGAAAATTTATTTTTTTTCTAAAATGTCCCTATTTCTATTTATGAATGAATAATAATAAGAAAAGAATGAAAAAGAATGTATATAATATAATAATTAATTAAAGATAAAATATGAAAAAAAAATACATTTATTATTGAGATAAATTCAAAAAAAAAAAAACTTACCTTTAGAAATAAATCCACTAAAAACAAATGGCTGCTGTATGTGAGGTCGGGCGAGTATAATTCCGATCTTATTTATAAGTTTTTTTTTCTTAAAAAATTTAGTCTTATTTATAAGTCCAATTTCAGGATAGTAAATATATTTTGTATTTTTTTATTCCTATTAATTACAATAATATAAAAGAATTTATTTATATTAATTTTTAAAGTCAATCATAAATAAGAGTGAAATTAAAAATTCAATCATAATTAATCTTATTTCTACCTAGGAAAACGAGAGGCATTAAATAAGGCAGGTTCATCCGTCACTTACTCGCATCATTCCAGCCAACGAAGGAAATGCCACTACCCATCTTTCTCTCTCATCAATTATTCTTAATATTATTTCTCACTCACACCGCCTCCCAAACAAACAAGCAAACAAAAAACACAATAATAAACCCCTCCAAAATCTCTTCCAAGTTCCAACACAACATGCAAATCTTGTACTACTACCACCCTTTCTTCTTTCCTTCTTTTTCTTTGTTCTTTTTTTGGTAGAGTATCCGATATTCTAGACCTATCTCCTTTTAACTTAAAAGATTTATCGGGGGTTTAAACTAATCCAGATCGAATTGGATAAGACTGCTGCTGCGTTCTTAGAATTAGAACTTGAAACCTCTGGTTAAGCTAGTATGACTCTTTACCAGTTAAACTAAATACAGTTCTTTCCTTTTTTTTTTCAATACTATGGGCGGATCTACGTATAGTTCTCTCGTGCCTAGCCCTTGTGAAACACCCTTGTGAATTGTGTAGATCAAAGCAATAAGATTTAATTTTTAAAGTTTTTGTTGATGAGCTTCTCTTGTTTCTCTATTTTGGCTTCATTATATACCAAAGCCCTTTGTACTATTGGCCTCACATGTTTGGTTCCACTCAATGTCTTGGAAACATTTTATTCCACAAGTAGAAATTTATATACTCTCCCTCCCTGATTCTTTTTATAAGAGGCTAAAATTTAAATTACCTTAATTTTTTTATAAAAACCTAACAAAAGTGGTTTGAACATTTAATAGGGTTTTTCCATTTTCTCCCCTCATTAATTCTATGTATTGTATTAATTTAAAGGTTGATAATACTTATATTTACAATATTTCTTTCTCTTACTTGCACTCATAAATAAGGGCATAATTGATTAAAAAATTTATTTTAGATATACTTATTATTTTTAACTAATTTTAACCGTTTTCTTAAACTGTGTAATTTAGTTATTGAGCTCTTGTAAATAGGAATTAAGGGAGAACTTCATATGTAAGCACCCACATATATATGCACTCCTTTGAACCTACCACTATAGTCCTATTTATAAGTCCAGTTTGAAAAAAAAAAAATTGATCCTTATTATAAGTCCGTTTTCAAAGTAATAAATGATAATGTTATAATTTTCCCTTCTTAAAGGTGTAGAAAGAAGAAATATAATAGATAAAAAATATCCATTCATAAATGAAGGTAAAATTAGAAAAAGCTATCAATTTTGTCCATATTTATTGAGTTAACTAACTTTCCTTAGTATACTAGAACTAGGTAATTTGGACTTATAAATAGGACCAGAATGACATTTATAGGTAGAGAGAGAAGTTTTTTAAGTGGGGAGAGAGAGAGAGAGAGAGAGAGAGAGGTGTTTTTCTTGTTTAATTTATAGTCATGGCATTAAAATTTTTACATGAATATACAATTTTTCCCTTCATAAAATATTTGTCGAATAGGAATATAAGTTGAAAAATTATTAAATTTTAAGATAAAATTGATGAGATTTAAGGTTTTTATTGATTTCAGTAAAACATGTTGGAAGTAACTTACAAGTATGACCCTTCGAGTTAACTATGTAATTAAACCTACACACAAGAATGAGTGCAGGTGGGTTTCTTTTGGGTTTCTAATTGATTAAAAACTTGTGATTCCTTTAGGGTAGTATGTGGTATTGTCCATACCAAGGTTATTAAACCCGAACCGGCCACTAAACCAGTCTAAGTAGTGGGTCAGATCAGAGTTAAACCAGGGCTGAATCGGTGCTAAACCAATGAGGAAATAAACTTAAACGATAATATTTTTTTGGAATCATTTTGAAATTTGATAATTTTTTAGGATCAAATGATAATATTTTTGAGTGATTCTTTTTTTTATTAGAGAGTAGACATCACAAGCTTTCTATAGAGTTCTAATTTATAATTTTTGGAAATATGTATAATTAAATATGAATTTTTGAAATCACAAAAATCAAAATAAATATTGAACTAGTCGGATTGGATCAGGTGGATGGCCGATATGACGGTTCCCATGGTCGAACCGGCCGGTCTGATCTAATTTTGATAACCATGCTCCATACTTAAATTCATCCGTCAAGACAAAGAAAGAAAACAGAAAAGAGAATTGACCTAAACTTGTGTTTATTAAAAGAATGAAACAAGAAATATGGGAACACATTAGATCGTGTCCTTCAATTAATGGTAGTGATGTGGCTCGCATTATTATTATCAAAGCCATCCAAACTTTTGAAACAGACCCATTCTTTTCCTTTAAACCTAACATGCTTCATTCCCAACATTTGAAATCTCTAACTAATACTAGCCAATGAATAAATGCACACATCCCCACACACACACACACACACAATAATGTGAGCTTGCTTTTATTTTTTCTTCTCTTTAGTGTGGGGGTCCATATTCCATATACGTACGAAAAGGAATATTAATTTCCAATGTGTATATGTCACACCTCTAGAATGATACACTAGTATTTTATATTGACCGTGAAAATTACGTGGATTATTAGTACAACCACATGCACACACATATGTGTGTGTGTGTGGATGTACAAATTAATTAAAGAGAGGTGTGAGAGTAGTGTGAGTATTATTTGAACATGTTTGCTTTGCTTGGCATCCACGTTGCTTTGTTGGACCCTTTTCTTTTTCTTTCCTCTTTCTTTGCCATAATTCTTGGCCTCCCCCTTTGTTTAATTTCCCCCACTTTTAGTTTTCCCATCTCCCACATAAATGTATTTTCTCATAAGATCGAGGTCATTAATCTTTTACTCCCTGTATAGTTTCATCTTGACTTTAATTAAATTTCGGTAGTTTTTCTTTTTCTTCTTTTTATCATATCTTTATTATTTCATGTGTTTTTATTCGGTTCCTTGTAATTTTTTTATTAAGTTTTATAGTTTCACTTATTTTCAAACAGATCCCTATAAATTTTTCCCTTTTTATTATCAACTTGAAATTATTGGTATTTAATTAAACATCAAGTAAAACTATAAGGACATGATAAAAGGGGGAAAAACTACAATGACATAGTAAAAAGGAAAAAAAAAACTACAGGGACCTAATAAAAAGAAAACAATTATAGGGACATGATTAAAAATTAATTAAAACTATAAGGACTTGCACATCAATTTAATTAATTACCCTTTCTCAATAAGTTGACTGGCTTATGTTTATATATATGGTTATCTAACTTTATTAAATTTGGGTTTTGTTAGCCAAATTAATGAGATACTCCTCCAAGACCAATCCTAAATATAGACATAGTTTGTAGATGAATTTCCATAATAAATGTAACACAATTTCCTATTCTATATTATATTTACTATTTTTTTTCAAACTAATTTGCTTAACTTTTAAATAGATACATAATATAATGTTAGGTATAAATATTTTAGAGAGATTATGTCACATGTTATAATTGAGTATATAATTTATTTAGCTTTCTTAATCTCTTCAAATTAGATAAATAGGTTTTACGTTAATAAATAGAGGAGTAGTTATTAAAATGATTTTGAACTAATTAAACTTAATACTTAGAAAAAAAATTGTAATCCTATTGAAAATCATAAAATAAAACAAAGTAAATTTTTAATCATTTATTAAAACACGATAAAGTTTCATTTAATTAAATATTTCTGAAAAAACTTCTAAGATTTAACTTACTTATATTAATCCCTTAGGCCTTTACCTTCAGTTTTTCCTCTGGCATATTTCAAGCTTCCCAAGCTTCATTTCCCTGACTTCCATTCACAAGCACCACATACCACCTGTTTGAATTTTTTATTCGAATAAATTAATTAATTCTAATTATTCTAGATGCTAAAAGTCAGGAAGAATAAGAATAAAATAAATAGCTAGTGGCCTGGCTTATGTGTTTATACTAATTGACATATGCTGACTAATTTCTTTACTAAATATGCATAACTAGAAAAAGGGGATCCAATTAAGTTCACGCTAAGTGAAATTTTAATTGAAAACCCAATGTTGATGGATCATTTGATATACTCCTATTAATTAATTAATTAATTATATTGTTGAATCTAGTAATTAGTTGTCCCTTCATTTTATTTTCCATCGCTATCGGGGCCCAACTTCTTGCCTCCATGCTTGATGGTGTTTTTAATATCCTTTTCACCCTCTTTATATAATTATATATTATAGGCCACAATTCAAATTTTTTAATTTTTTAATTGTGTTCTATATTCTAATATTGTCAAACTCACAAATTTAAGCAAACTCATGACAATGACGTAAATTTGTATAGTGAACTTGAATCGTAAACTCTTAAAAAGTTTACTTTTATCATTAAATGTATATTAATAGTGTATAATTCAATAGTTAAAATATAAAAAATGACAGCAATTTGATTTAAATATATTTTAAATCCATCAACACTCATAAATGATCATACTTAACAAATAAATTTTTATAAAATTGATATATAAATCTATTGAACATGATCAAATCAGAAAAATTAATACAAGTTTAACAGCGAACTAGTGTAATTTTGTAAGGTAAAAACGGTAAACTTGTAAATTTAACCGAGTTTATAATTTGCACGAGTTTATCTACAACTCGACATGATTTTATAAACTAAAAACGTAAAAACGGTATATTTAGATAGTTAACTCGCGAGTTTAATAATAATACTTCTATTCTACTTTTTATATTGTCTTTTTAAAAAAAGTGTGAATTAGTTAATTGAGTGGTTCAAAAGGGCCTTTGATCACTCCTCCTTCATTTAACCAACCCCAAAACGAAATATTATTATTTGATTAATTACTTCTCGAAATGAATAAATTAATGAATTAAAAGATATATTATTTGCTTAATTTCTGTCAAATATAGCTTTTGAAGCAGAATCTTCAATGGCTCCGAAAGTAACTAAAGAAATTCTACCTCCTTCCCTTAAAGTCACCGATGACGGTTGGATGCTCCTTTTTCACAAGCTTCAAAGGCCATCCCTTCATAGAACTTGGATTTGTTTTCAACGAACAATAATGTGATTATCAACCTCCAAGATTCACCATCATTATATTGGCAATATCCAGAGACTTGGTACTCCTTCTTACTTCATTCTCTGATCATGTAATATGTTGAAATTATCCATGCATGTTTAACTTTCAGTAATATATTGATCTTTTTATCGAAATTAGTAGTAAAGAATCAAGGCTACCTAAAGGAAAAAAATAACATGGAAAATGGTAATATCGAAATTAAAGATTATTTCTTAGCCAGGTGAACTTAAAACACAGAGCTTTATTCATATCCATCAGCTTGAAATTTAAAATGGTACCGTCTTTGTATCCTTTTGGACTTTAGACACTACATATAAATATGTGCATGTTGGCAAAAAAGAAGAAGAAGAAGAAGAAGAAGACCTAGACGTCGATGCTCTTCACAATGATGAACATCTAGTTTTTTATCAGTGATGAGATCTCAACCGTTTAAATTAAATCTGAACAGTTTAAATTTAAAAAATTTAATATATGATTTTATTAAATGATAAATTCATTCTTATGAGAACTGATAGTTATATAATTATCTTTATTTTTAATTTAACATATATTAAAATAAAAAGTTATTTAAAATAAAAAAAACTAAATTAAATTAAATGGAACTAGTTTTCAACGCTCATCACTATAATAAGCACTGAGAGCTATTCATTGTACTATTGTAGTGACATATGCATAGTTCAAATAAAATTTCAACGGTTTATATTTAAAATTTTCAACGAGTGATTTTTAAATAAAAAATTTATGGTTTTTTTAAAAAATTGACAGTTAAAAGATTATCTTTTTTTTAGATTTTGTATATGTTAAAATTTTTTTTTTTTTTTTGAAAAAATTGAAAGTTGACAGAATTCAATTTAAGTCATCCAAATTAGATCTGAATGGTCTAAAATGATGAATAGCTCTCTGTGCTTAATATAGCGATAAGCATTGAAACTGATTCTAAATTAAATTTGGACCGATAGAAATCAATCTAACGGTGTAAATGGATGATGAGCACATTTTTACTCATCAAAGTGATGAGCAGAAAATGTACTCCCATGCGACACATCAATAAAGTCACAAACAAGTTAAACCATAATTAATTTCTTTGGCGTGTACATATAGAAGTAGACTCTATATAATGTAGTTGGCGTTGTTGTTCAAGTGACTGATCTCCTTTTCAAAACAATTTTCCCCTTAAAATTTCATGTGTTAGTGTCAATCAAACCTCAAATATATAATCATGTCTCTTATTTCCCAAGTTAGGTGGAATCTAAACAACTTAAGCTTAACTAAAGGAAACAAATTAATGGAATCTGAATAAGACGACACAAGAGGTCATATATACACACAATGGCACCATACGATAATTAATTTAATAAAGCATGGTACCAAAGTCTTTGGCCAACAATATTATCTATCTTTGAGATATATACTACGAAACACACTAATAGTCTCATCTAACAAAATCTTTTACTTTGTTGGCGATCGAAGATCACATTGTGGCTTCAAAATTTATTATTATTGTTGTTGTTGTTGAGCCCTTTTTAATAAGTAGCATGTTACAAGAAGAAAAAGTAGTGCCCCCACGAGGATGAAATTATATTCAAAATCATAATTAAGAAGTTTCAAATCCTTGAGCAACCAGCGGATTATGCTGGAGAATCTTGAAATAATTAATGTAATAATATATATCATTTCTAAAATCAATTGCACGAGTTATGATTATGATATATACGAATTAAAAAAAATGATCAAAGTTGGTCAAATCATCTGGGAAATTCTTTTTAGGTTGGGGGTTGCGAAATCGTTATCTCAATTGTAAAATATCTTTTGTCTTTGTTTGCCTTTAGGTTTGGGTCACAAGGTTGCTTTTACAAGAGGGTTTCTGGTTTGAATTATGGATATAGCGAAAGTTAAACCCAGATGACACACACACACACATCCTAAATTTAACTGTTTGTTTAATTGAATTATTATAGATTCTTGTAGATTCGCAAAACTATATATTCTAAATCCATTGGCACACAAGAAAAGGGTGAGAAAGGCCCATGGAATTGGATTCAATCGTGCCATTATTATCGTCCCTATTATTATTATTATAATCGATTATTATAGAGATTAGTGTCAGCGATTTAAAGTGGTTGAATTGAACCATGATTGATTTGGAACTATTCTTATCTCATACTTTGTGAAGTCTGTGTGTGTGTGTGTGTGTGATGGGGTTTTCAAATTTTAATTAATATTAGTAACTGCCTCCTTTGACTAATTAATCTCATCACATATATATAATTCCATCGTGTTAATGAATGATCCTCCTTTGATTAAGGAATTTTTTAATAATTAATTAAGCATTTTGTAATTGATCCATGTTTGATGCATGATTAAGGCAGCCACTCTCTTTATGTATGGTCGTTTAATTTGGAAAGGACATTTTGCAACTATTCATGAATTTATTAGATCGGTAGGGACCATCTAATATCATGAGATGTCCTTGATTGTTTTGAATGTGTGTGGGAATTTTTTCCATTTTAACTGATCTGTGTTGGATGTTCCTTCCCTTCCTTTAAAATGTATCAATTTGTACAAATTTTTTTGCCAACAATTTGGACAAAATTTAGGTTATATAGTTACTCTTCCACCACATTTATAAAGTATTTCTGACATATCTCACTCGAATCAATAAAAAAACCTTAAAGTTCCTTAGTTATGTTTTAAAATGTGTTCTTTCTGGTCCTTTTTATTACAATCATTTTTTTCAGATAAAATTATACACTCATATTATAAATTTAATGATGTTGCATATATTAAGATAAAAATATGGAAGAATTACACTAAGGTTCGAACAAAGGGATTTAATTACTAAAGAGTTCTAATGACAAGTGAGCAGTATAAATTTATGATTATTTCCTATATTAAATCTTATCATTACATATTCTTTAGTTGTTTTGGGACTTTTAAGTGATTAAATCCTTTCCTTAAGACCTATAATAATTCCAAAAAAAATATTATCTCTATGCCTTATAAATAAAATAGGATGAGTAATTGTAAAAGCATTTAATTTATTAAAGAAATTCTATAATTAAAATACAACATATTAATCTTTCCTTTTTATAAAAGCTTAATGATAATACTCCCTCCGGTCATATTTATAAGAGTCCAATAACTGAATTACGCAGTTTAAAAAAGTGGTTAAAAACTTAAAATTAGTTAAAAGCAATAAATGTATTTGAAATAAACTATTTTTTCAAGTATGCCCTTATTTATGAAGGGCAAGTAAGAGAGGGAAGTAGAGTAAATATAAGTATCATCAACATTTTAATTAATACAATTTATATAATTAATGAAGAGCATGAATGAAAAATACTTATTAAGGCTATGTTTGGCTCAACGGAGGGGAGGGGATTGGAGGGATTGAGAGAGATTTTCTCTTACCTTATTTGGATTGACAAAAAGAGAGGGAAGGAAAGGGATTTTAATATGACCATGTTTGGTATAAGAGGAGAGTTGCATCAATGATCAAGGCATATGAATCTGTGACTTAGTTTTGTGTAAATAATAAGAAGGGTATTATAGGAATATTTTTAAATAGCATGGATGTATTAGTTAATATAAGCCCAAACATTAACATTTCCCTTCAAATTCTCCCAATTTTGGAGGGGAGGGTTAGGAGGAGAGAAGAGAGAAAATTTTAGCCTCCTAAAAATTTTAACTATTCAAGTAAGGGGAGGGGAGCAAAATCTCCCCTTTTCCCTCCCCTCCCCTCATACCAAACAGACTCTAAATGTTCAAACGATTTTTATCGGATTCTTACAAAAAGGATCAAGGCAATTTAAATTTTGGGTTCTTATAAAAAGGATGAAAGGGAGTTATTTTGAATTGGAAAAATTATTTTATTGTTGGAATTTAGTGGTCAAAACTGTATTTAAATCGATATATAGTTAGGGTCAAGTGTCAATTTTGGACTATTTTATACCTATTAATTATATGAAGCCAATTAAGGTCATACTAATTGATTAAATTGGCACGCCTCCAATTTTTCTTGAATATTACTGCCTCTTAATAACTTCCATTTGATCATCCGATACAAATTAGCCTGCCGCCCAACATTTTAAAACACGTTTAATATATTTAAATGCTTTCGAGTTGACTCCAATTAACAAGGGTAGATTCATACTGCATATAATCTTTAGTCTATATGATTGAGAAGGAGCCAATAAATAAATGACGTGTAAATATTGAGCACATAGTACTCCCTCCGGTCCTAATCATAGGACATATTTACCTAACTTTGGAGAAATTAAGAATAGTAGTTAAATTAGTTAATCTTATTTATTTTCCAAAAATGCCCTAACTTTGGAATATTAATTGGAGCACTTATTGTATTTGAGGAAATTGTAGTTAAGGACCTCAAAACTCATTGTTTGATTAACAAAGTCAGATTTGATCCATTCATTACAAAGATTGAGAATTAATTTCTCTAGCTAGTGCCTCTGAGAGCTAAGAAAAAACCACAAACAACGTGTATTACTCTCTATTTTAAAAGACTATCAAAATGCGTTAACTTAAAATTTCTCAGGGTTTCAAAATTATTTTATTAAAAAAAATAAAAGAAACAGTAGAATTGAGGTGTATGTGACATTAAGGAGTTGCAAGTATTACTCATTTTATAGAATACATAGGTGTATTATAAAATTGTTATTGTGTTTCATTATTATTGAGAAAGTATCAATTGGAGGTATTTTGGGAAGAAATTGATAAAAATTAAAATTTGTCATATAATTAGGACCAAAATCAACTCTTAAATGTTGTCATATAATTAGGATCGGAGAGAGTAATATAAAAGAGGGAATTAAGAATTTGAGAAGATGCATGAAGAGGGGCTTCAACTGTGCTTTTCTTTTTTTAAGGAAAAAAATTAGATACTTAAATTTACCAGATTTCCCAAAAAGTATATATACTAATATACTCTAATTCATTAAATCAAAAACATGTATTCCTTCTATTCATATTTATAACTAACATTTTAGATGTTCGTTATCTTCTTGTTTATAAGTATTTTTCAAAATCTATGAAAAATAATTATGGTTAGAGAGAAAACCAACGAGGTCTGGCACAATTGGTAAATAGCTAAGTTAAAGAAAAATATCATTAGGGGTTCGATTACTGGCCATGTATATGAAAAAGATCTTTTGTAATCTCTATGGTCAATTGAGGGGTACCTTGTTACACACACACAAAATTCAGTAAACATTACATTAAACTCCCTTCTGTGTGGAAAAGATAGTCAAGTTAATATCTGATTTTACCAGTGCCTAAATGACAAAGTTTCAACTTATATTACGTTATCTTATATAATTAATTATTTTAAATGGGGTAATATTGAAAAAATAAAACTTAATTGATACCGCATCAAGTGACTTGTAACCACGATCATTTATCTCTTCTAAATAAAGGTGCCTTGTAATAAAGAGATGAGTTAGTATATTCTTTGAAGTTTCTAATATTATTTTTTTTTTGTCAAAAGAGAAGTTTGTAATATTATTTATACTTGGTTTCATGAAAAATATGACAAAAACACTTTTCACATATACCAAGAAAATAAAAAATAATCTAATTTTTGCAAAATTAATTTAACATTTTTCTAAAATACTCCTGGTGTTCTTTAAATAAAGATTATTTGCATTAATAAGTAGTAAAATAGGAAATAAAGCATCTAATACCTTCTTAAAATATAAAAGTGACACATATAAAACATAGAAACTAGTTTTTTTTTTTTTTTTGTGATGTTTATTATGAAATGGATAAAGTATTTGGTAACAAAAGTTTCTCCCATTTTGTCGTTTATATTAGATGATGAAGGGAGTACAATGTTTTTTTTTATTTTGCCAAAAGTACAATGTTTAAATTTTATATTTTATATTGACATATTTATATTTATATTAATTAGAATTCTTCCTTTATTCTAAATGTAGGAGCTAATTGATGGATGTGGTTTTTATCCTACATATAAGACCTTGATCTTTTTTTTTTTTTTTCAAAATATAAAAACCTTGATCCAATGTCACGCTTATTTAATAATTTTTCTTATATTATCCTTATTGATTTCATAGTTTATCTCAGTTTAGTTCTCTCCCATGCATTTAATACCTTTATTAAAAGAGGTATTGTAGGGAAAGTCACACAAAAATTTTACATAATAAAAGCTTAACTATTTTTTCAAATCCTGCAAATTAGTTAAGCACTAATGAATCTTATTACTTCTTTCATTTTACAATATAAGTCACTTTAATTAATTCATTAGAACAAAGAAATGAACTCATTGAATCTGAACTCAAATGAGAAAATTTTCAATATTACCCATATTAAATGAGATTCTAAATGAGAGATAAAAATATAATGAGTTATATTTAAACATTAATTATAGGGACAAAACTGAGAAAAAATATTAATTACTTTTCAAATGACTTATATTGTAAATCAAGTCATTTTTCTAAAAGCAACTTATATTGTACCACTTTGGTCATTTTTATAAGTTCAATTTAGAAAAAACATTTGGTCTTTAACTCCTTATTATAAGTCCACCAAGAGAGTAATCAATGACTGTGTTACAATTTTGCCCCTATTAAATGTAATAAAAAAAATGAGTTAATTCATGTTGGAAAAGAGAAAGATAAAAGATATGGTTGAGAATACCATTTATAAATGAAGGTAAAATTGAAAAAATGCATCAAGTTAGAATATATTTAATAACTTAATTAACTTTTCTTAGCATGCGAAAATTAGGTAAACTGAATTTATAAAAAGATTCCAAAGTGGTAGACCGGAGGGAGTATCTAGGATTGGAAGAGTAGTTTAATTTTCCTTTTCTTCCCTGCCATTAAAAGCTTTGGCTGGAATGCACAATCCAAGGACCTGTAAATGCATGGGAAGTGGCATCTCAATCAGTCTTGCAATGACAGAGAAACACATAATTCCAATAACCAAACATATCCTTATTCTTAATTGGAATATGCCCACTTTTCAAAAAAAAAGTGGGTTTCTAAATAACCAATCCCTGCCAGAAAATGATGTTTACTACCTCCCCATCTCCTCATTAAACAAAGCCAATAATTTAAGATTTTATTTTATTTCTATTACTATATTTTCTTCTTCTTCTTCCTTCAATTTGATCCCCTTGGGAAATCACCATTTCCATGTCACATTCTTTTCTTTTCCCCTATCCTTATCACATCACCAACACAATCATAGCCTTTTGGCCTCAACCAAACATTAAAACTTGGTGAATTTTCATTACTTCCAGATGGATGGCACGAAAGATAATGTCCTATAAAGTTGAAAGTGATTTGATATGGGAAGGATTTTTAATTTATTTATTATGTCATAAAAAAAAAAAAAAAGAGTTAAATGAGTGTGCTAGCGTGCGTGTGTCTCTATGGACACACAATTAAAGTCAGATTGAGATTTGATTACATGATGTGAGCATTTTCCCACCCAAGGTAGGCTCTTCTTTTAATTGTTTAATTTGATCAATCACATTAGAGAGAATCATTATCATGATCAAAGGGGTTTGAGAATCACAAACACTAGGCGTGATAATTGGGTTTTTATACTTCAAATAAATATAAACAAAGAGCATTGAAAGAGTCATACAAACAAAGAAGTAAGGACAGACTCTCTGTTTTTGACAGGAAAATGTGCTTGAAAGTTTCAAACCCACCACCAAGAAAGTGGTTGGTGGTGGTAATGCATGAGAATAAAGCAAGAACCAAGAAAAGCCCTTGTCCCTTAAGAAACCCACAAAATCTTCAAGGAGATGGATATATACAGCAGACGAGATAGATGGAATTTTATCTGTCATGAAGGTAGGTGTCCCTTTGGAATCAAAACAAAAAATATAATGCAAGTCCTCATTTAAAAAGATAAGTTATGCAATGTGGTAGGGCACATACACCCCCATTGGGACCAGAATTTACTGGAACTCATGTTTGTAATTATGTTTGATTGCCTGGAAAAAAGGGAGAAAGAAATAAAGAAAGAAAAGGATACAAGGGAAAGAAGAGCACATATTCCAAAGAGGGTTTCTTTCTTTCTTCAGCTGAAAGAGAGTGGGGAACACAGCAATCCAGAGAGGGCAGGAATATGTACGGCCTGCTTTTTTTTCCATAATCTTTATTAGAGCATAGTCCCACCCACCACCATCTTCGTTCCATGACTCAGGCCAACCACCTTTGATCTGTAACTTTCAAAAGTCAAATTCAGTTCAGAGAAGCATTGAAATGGAGATGGAGAGCTATTCTGAGTTCTCACATTACCTCTTCTTCAGGTTTCAACTCTTCCCCATCAAATGAGACCACCAACAACAACTATTTTACCATACATGGTCAAACTTGCTGCCTGTGTTTTCAGATCAATTATAAGGAATCAAATAATCTTATCGGGAATTTGACTTCTTAAACACAACTGTCTGCAACAAAATTTAAATGATCATAGTTCTCAATTCAAGACTGTGCCATCAATTTGATAGGGAAAAAATACCCCCAGATCAGTTTACAAGTGATTGTCTTGCAGCTCATGACACAGCTGATGTCATTAGTGTACAACATTAAATTCTTTAGGCAGGTTGTGCTAAAGATAAACAAACAAATAACTTAATAGGATTTTGCCTAATCATATTATGGATCAGCAGACAGACAATACAACAACATTCGGATGTCTACTCCTCTCTAGAACTAGAACCTAACGCCTAACCATTAAGAAATACTAGTATTGCCTCACAAGTCATAACTTCTCCACATGCTCAAGAGAAGAAAAGTGCTTGTCTATGATCCCAAGAGTTTCTTGATCAATTTCGGCAGTGCCAACCAATTTCGGTAGAGAATAGTCTATTTCTTTTACGGGTGCAGTATCATTTTCATCAGTCTGATTCTTTGGCGTTTCATTATTGTCTTCAAGTTCCATTGCGTAAGAGCCTTTGTCTGAATTAAAAATCTGCAACTTCATCTCTA
The DNA here is from genome assembly GCA_963210345.1 of Inga oerstediana. NCBI lineage: Eukaryota > Viridiplantae > Streptophyta > Magnoliopsida > Fabales > Fabaceae > Inga > Inga oerstediana. The sequence continues at coordinate 7,747,959 of OY723411.1, forward strand.
GGCACGATTTCAAATCATCCTCATTTCGAGCTTTATTGATTTTATCTACAAGATCACTTATAACTGACAGTCTTTCTGTCCTGACCCTTTTTGAATCTTGATTAGGTTCTTCTTCATCAGTTGATTCATTGATGTGACCATCTAATGCCCACTTTTGAGCCTTCTTTAATCCCTCATCCACAATTTGTTGTATTCGTGTTTTCATTCGGTCACTTCTGATTGATGTTGACCTCAGCTGCAACTTCAGCTTCTGGATCATGGTTTCATTATCGTTCTCCATTGAAATTTGATTAGAATCTGAAACAGAGGGCGTGTTGTCCTCCATGGACTCTACAAGCAATACTTCCTTCAGTAATTCTACGTTCTGCATATAGTGGTCAAAAGCTTCATTTTCCACTTCAATGTTTCTCTCCTTGTACTCCCTTAACTTGGAAAGTCTCCACTCATTGATAACTGCAGCATCCTGTAACAATTCCAAAAATTTTACAGCTACACAGAACAAATTAATCTAAAACAAGCATTAGTTTATCTGTGCACCTTTCTAGTCAGTGGCTTCCTTGATCGAAGTGAGACGTGCAAATTATTGAACTGGGAAAAACTGTTGGAAAGTTGTCGAAGTGATGCAGCTCTACTTACATTCCTGAATTACATTAAGAGAAGAAAGATAACAACCAATTCAAACGAATAACAAGAGCCTGAAAGATGGTTAATGTAAGTTATACAACCCATGATTCAGTGAATGAATCAATGAAATCACTAGAAAGGAGGTGAGAAAAACATGCTTGAATGTCAAGGGGAGAAAAAAAACGGCATTAAGAAAGCCTGACGTTAAACTCACCGAGATAGAAATTACAACGTTGAGTATATAAAAAAGAGGAACTCTGAAGTTAGAGCCTCTTCCAGTAAACTAAAGTCAGGTAATTTTAGAGGCTTAAAACTTTGCACCATTTATTTAGAACAATTGCTGAATAGCACACTTCATGTTAGATGAAAAGTGAACAAAATCCCAGGACTGCAGGGTCCAGCCATGTTTACAACTGAGTAGGAATGCTGTTCTTTGTTTTTTTTTTTTGGGGGGGGGGGGGGGGCTTATGTTTTTCTCACCAATGTCCTCTGATCTTCTTAAAGTTTTGATAAATATGAGATTATGCTGATACAAAGAAACCTTTTTTTTTTCTGTGGGTGTGTTGGGGGGGGGGGGGGGGGGGGCGGTTGTTGTTTTACTTACAAAGATTGGGATGGTTCTGAGGATGGCTGATCCAGGGGAGCAGCAGCAGAAGCTGAAGTCTTCTCGGAATGACTTGAATTTGTTTTCAAAACTGCATTTACCACCACATGGAAAAATAAATAAAATCAAATCTTGTCATGTTAAGAATAATTGGAAAAACTTGTAAACAAATTACGGAAAGTAAACATAAATTCTTCACTCTGCCAACAGAAAAATATCTTATAGTTTGCTTCCTATTTCATGTTTTTGTAATGCAGGAAAGTAAAATTGCATTCATGATGCCACTAGTCTGAAGGGCTTCTACTTTGTTATTCCTTCAATACAAATTCAATGTAATCATGGCTGCCAAAAATATCTATCTTGACAAGGCAGATCGGGTTATCTGCATATATTCGGGTGCTATACTAATACAACCTTGCAAATTTAACAAGAATATTCTAATCTCCATAATTCTAGATACTAGATGTCAAATATGAAGTAACTCATTTTATAACTATAATTGGGCGGGGCTGTTTTGTAAATGAGATGCGCCTGAAACACTATCAGTTATTAAAATGGGTAATAGCAGAAACCCAAGGGCTTCATCAAAAGCAGGCAATTCTTAGCATCTTGATAATAAAATCTATATTATTCCAATCTAACTAATAAGCCAAATAAATATTAGATATAACCTATTCAGATATAATTTTAACACTGATGTGAAACCTCAGGATGAATTGAAATCAGGTTCATAAATAAGAGATAAACTTTTGACAAGCACGGCATTAGAAAATTCAACACACCGTGAATGTGACAAGGATTTTGATTTCTTGAACAGCAACTCTTGCATTGTTCATATGGACACCTACAGAATTAATTAAAACTCATCAAAGGAATGTCATAAAAAGAATGGATTGTAATCAGATTTCCAAAGTTGTCTCTCTCCTTTTTCCAAAGTTCAGTGAATCAGTTCATCATGTATTTACGAGATAGCTATGCACAATTCAAAAAGACTGATTCTTAGTAGTGCCTAATGACAAATAACTAGTATCCAACTTGACTTTTTCACTTATCAAGGATACAAATGAGGATGGGCTAACCAACTCAACCATGCAATCAATGGCATGGCTCAACAGAGAAATATTTAATCAACACCATGCATATACTCAATGAAAACGGAACCATATTAGGAACATGCCATGAAATTCATATTGTGGCCCAAAAAATATAAAATATATCATTTTAATATGACCCTGAGGACTTGGGGATTTGGAAATGCTACCTTCACCCATTACCTACACTATATTTTCAGTAACAAGTGCATATGGTTTCATACATCAAATAACTCCCGACTTAATGATTTAAATTTCCTCTGCATCAAATTCAAGCTATTGACCCACTGGAGACTTTGAGAAATTAGTGATACTATTTCTCTGGAGTCTGGACCCATAAGTATGAAACAATAAACGACAATATTTCGAGCATGGTCAAAACTCACAAAGTTTTCTCTAGATCAAATTCCAACATGAAAATCAGATAAAGAATCAAATGCAGAATTTCGTGTCTCTTGAATGAAATAAATGTGAGAGAACACCTGTAGTTTCCCAATTACTTTTCACCCTATTATGCAACAAAACCATAAGCTCTTTATTATACACCGTTGCCTGCAAGTCATCCGGCAAGTTTGTATGCATATATCATATAATTTAGTGAGCTTTGCCTTTTATTGTTCATCAATGTAACACCAGCTCTAAGGCTTCAAACCCAGAAACAAGCTACCCCAAGACCGAAATTTAGACATAAGCAAAGCCACGTAACTAAGGAGACCTTCTTTCTTCAGGCAGGTAACAAGAAAAGTACAACACACAGATCAATTAGACAAAGGAATTCCTCGAAACGCGGTAAATGAAGAATAAAAATTGAGAAGAAAATTTACCTAGAACGAGCAACATTGCCACACTGTCTACACTTGGGCTTATTCTGTCCACGTTGGGATTTTGGAGCGGCGTCCGTACGATTGCCCGAGCTAGCAGCGGCAGCCAGGGGTGTTGTTGGCTTGGCCGGGGTTGTAGCGGCGGTCGAGATCGCATTGCTGCTATTGTTGTTAGGTACCGGCGAAGCCGTCGCCATAACTGCGACTACGTTCTTCGAAGACGCGTCCGAGAAATTGGAAAAATCTCGGATGAACCAAAAAGCGAGTGAGTGCTAATTCGCTAGCTCTTTATTTTCCTATCCTCGGCACCTGAGAAAAGCAAATCGTGTGCTTTTTTATTGATTTATTTTTTTAATTTCATCGCCGGGAGCTCAGCAGTCTTGGATTCTTGGACGACGCAGATCGGGACGCCGGAGACGTTTTGTTAACGACCAAAGGGATTTGATCGACTAGGAGCAGAGACTACGTTAAAATTGGGCCACGCCCTAACCTGTTTGTTCCCAATTGGGCCAGGCCCTTAACTGTTTGTAAATTATTGGGCTAGTCCGTTAACTGTTTGTTCACAATGGGCTAATTTATTCCTTTTCTATTTCTTAAGAAAATCTATATATGGGCCTGTATATCACATCAAAAATCATATGAACGATCCAGCTTCACAGATTTGCAATAATTTTATATATTGGTCTTAGTGGTGGTGATTTTTGTAGGATCACAATTTTTTTTTCAAAAAGTTGGTCTAATTGCGTTTTAGTGTTTTTATTTTTGGAATTAATATTTCATCTTAAATTTTACTAAGATTGAATGAACTTTTTCAATTCATATTTTATAACAGACGCAAATCGATCTCTCCTAAAATAAAAGATAAGCTACACATAAATTGCCCTTAAACTTCATTATAAAATTTCATAAAATTCTCATATATTTTAATTGTACATAATATTCTCTAAAGACAAAAGGAATGGTTGTATAATCAATCTATGTTTAAATTTTTGAGATATTTAATAAAGAAAAGAATGATATATAAGTTGAACAAAATTCAAGAGATATTAAAGTATGCTCTTTACATTCGCTTTGGTTGAGGGGGGATATTTTGGTGGCGTCGTTTGAGAATCTTCTTGTGCGATTGTTAAATATCTAAGGGGGAGATTAGATATGAAAGTATGGGACAATGATAGATGAATCTCTTCATGGAAGTCGTAAATATCCATATTGAATGGGTTTCGGTGCTTTGCCAAAATATCTAGTGGGAGGGGAGGGAGTATACAATGCATATCAAAGATAACAAAACTAATTTTCATATTATGGCCTTGAGATAGTCAAAGATGCCAATATACAAAATATGGCCTTGAGTTCAAGTTTATACTAGAAAATGCCTTTTGTTCGAATATGTCTTTGTAAGATAACTATATCAAAAAAATTTATATATACTCTTCCGGTTCTTAACGTATGATCTAATTGGATTGTTGATCTTTGTCTTAAATGTAATATTACCCCCGGTCATAAATATAAGTCAAAGTTGACTTTTTTAGAGAGGTTAAGGAAGCTAATGAAATTACTTTAGAATATTTTTATTTTTTCTCCAAACTAATTAGTTTGACTAATAAACTAATATATAATATAAGAATACACAACATATGATATAATTAAATAACTTATTTAACTTCCTTAGGGTATGTTTGGTTGAGCGATTCGATTGCTTATAAGTTGCTTTTTAATAGTGATTTACGGTATACGAAGTAAGTATGTGAGATGAGTTGTGTCTCGATTTACGTAAAAAGCAACTTATAAGTTTTTATAAGTTGAAACAAACATGCTTTTAATCTCCCAAAAAAAAGTCAACTTTATCTTATATTTAGGATCAGAGGGAGTATCTATTTCTCATATTTATCAATCTTTTCCTAATTTACCCTATTGATACTCCCTCAATAATAATTAAGAGAGAGATGTCTACTACAAAACAATTAATTTGTAGCGATTATTTTAATATTTTTGTAACACTTTGAGCTATAAAAGCCTGGGTCACAGTAAGTTTTTATAGCCCTTGAAAAGCGCTACAATTGGTATTTTGTAGTGCTTTTTCAAAACAGTGTTACAATAGATGGTTTTTTTAAAAAAAATATATTAATTTTTTGTAGCACTTTGTTGAAGTAGTTATTGTATACACATATTTCTTCAGCCACCATATCTAACAAATTTATATCAAACAATCAATACCAAAAGTGTAATACAATTAACTTTCAATACGAATACCATATGTATATCAGTACTTGTTCAGGAAAAAAAAATCTGTAGTAGTTTAAACACAAAAGAAACAACTTGTCAATAGCTTTAATCCATTTCACTTCAATATAAGAACCAAAAAGTCTATGCCCAGCCCAGTGTTCTAAGCCTGAACCATTTTACACAGAACTGGAGTCCTACTCATTGCCATTATTCTTTCAAAGCTCTACAGAAAACAGACAGAAGCACTACAGTAATATGTGGGAGAAATACCATAATTTATTCTAGTTCTTCCTATCTTTCAGTATTATAATTTAGTTTTCCTCTGTGAAGAAGGAAAGTAGAAAGCCATTCAGTATGACTCCCACAATAATACAACTTTTGTTTTCATTAAATAAATGATTTGCCAAACAAGACTGACCCAAAAAATTACAAACATCCATTAACTTTTGTAGGGGAAGAAAAAGGTCTGAAAAGGAAAGAGATTAACCTGATTTTTAAGATGAGGAAATCATGGTATACGTGGTACCTGATAGCTTTTTACTTGGCCCAGAATATTCTTTATTTCAAAACATTCATGATTAGTAACCGTGTGTATTCTAGAATATGTTATTATTACTTGGAGTATTTGTTAATGGTTAAGATATAGCGTTCATACCATGCATGAACATGGGCCATGTAATTATTAATTATCAATAGTAATAAATAATTTGGGGATGACACATAGCAATATAAATCTTTAAAACATTATGCAACAAAGTCTCATATATTCCTTAAAGATAAATTCAAACTTACTTGTAGATTCTTCAAGCTAAGTCAAGATGATCATCATTGAAATAATGTGGCTGGGCTTAGTTCGGCTTCATTATAAACAAACAATGTCTTCAATGTGCTAGATCCCCACCTTGTAGTTCGTGTGTTTGGTTTGAGGGGAGGGAGGGAAGAAGAGGAGGGGTAAATTACTTTTTTGGGTTGAACATATTTAAATTTTGGGCGGGAATCCAAAATTTAAAAGAAATGAGAGGGTAAATTTAGGCGGGAATTCAAAATTTTAAAAAATGAAAGGATAAATTTTGGGTTTCTTTTATCTAAAATTGTAATTTACCTACCCTTCCCTCCCCTCCCCTCAAACCAAACACACCCTTAAAAAAAAGACCTTTAACACTGTACACTTTTATAAAGAAGCTTTCACTTTGACTTCAGTCACACAGATCAACACACAAAAGCAACTAATTAAGGATGACCATAGATAAACACAAATACTTTTGGATATTTAAATTTGAATCATAACATAGAGAACATAAGTACTAAGTTGAGCAGGAAAAGAAAATGTATTATATAGTGCATTCTTGCACTGGAATTTGAAGGTAGACAGGTATGAAGCAATTTAATTACATTCACTAAGGGAATCTTACACCTTTGTTGTGAGAAATCCCTGACTTTAAGAAAAGATTTATGTGCAGTAATAAGTGATGAAGGCAGCTGACAAGTGTCAAATTAAAAGCAATTAAAGCTTAGATCACTTCTTATAAATAGAGAACTATCCTTTACATATTAACTTCTCATAATTAATATGTCAAGTTGACTGGTTTATCATTACATTTTTCACTCAAGTTGAATGTCTACTGAAAAATGATTAAAAGATAATAATCTTGCTAACAGTTCATTCTAACTAGGTTATATACCATGAACTTGCTTTTAGCATACAAAAGTAAAAAACATGTACAAAGTAAGTTATTTATGGGACGGTTTTGAAAGTTTCTTGGAAGCTTTAATTAAATTATATTATGTGGACGAAAAGAACTACTTTGCCGAATGGGAAGAGAGAGAAATATCATACACTGCGTTTTTATTACGGAATTTGAAGGCAAATATCTCAGAACATATTTTGCTGGGATTGGGCAACATTTTGAAGCAACTAAAATGCATCTTCCTCTGTAAAGATCTTATAATAGTTAAAATGAAGAGATTGTTTGTCATCTGTCTTAAACAAAAGGATAGGATGTGAAAAAAAGCTTACCTTGGTAGATGCAAAACTTCGACAAATGCACAATCCTTGATGGCGGAATAGAGCTTTGAGACCACAAATGGTGTTGAGACACACGAACAATGATGCCGAAGAAGTAGAAGATAAATGTGAAAGAGGGATTTTGAGTTGCTGGTGTCAAGAAAGAAGAACAAAGTTTGCACCAAGAAGAGGGAATATTTCGACCATTTGAGCAAGTGGGGCTAATGGGGTAACAATGCTATTATAGCAATGCTATTGTTGCACTTTTTCCATGAAAGGAGCTATAATAGATCATTTTAAATATAAAAAGAGATATTATAGCTCTTTCTTAAATAAGTGTTATAATGGATAATTTTATTTTAAATATTTAAAAAATATTAAAAATATATTAGAGTATTTGCACAAGATTTCTCTTAAAAATACATGACTTTGTTTAAAAAATAATTGATTTTCTTAAAAAAAGAAATTAAATCTATTGTGACCCTTATTTATTAAAGCGCTACAGTATATGTATAAATTGTTAATTAAAGAATGATCATGTAGCACTCTCTTAGACAAGAGCTACAATAGATATTAACCTACGGTAGCACTCAAGTTACTAAGAGCTACAATATGTTTACTCCATTACATTCGTAGCACTTAGTAGAACAAGTACTACAAAAAGGGTGCTACAAAATCCCTCTTTTGTAGTAGTGATGGAGAGAATTATAAAAGATAATTGGATGTTTTAGAAAAAGAAACATATCATATAAACTAATTTAACTAACTTCTTTAATTTAATCAAATTAGGTAAATATATTTTATATTAAAGACTGAAGAGAGTATAAAACAAGTCCAAAACAGTCAAAATAAAAGTTTTTTTTACCTAAAAACAATCTCACCCTAATAAATACAAATCAGGTTATTGAGAAGTTTTGCAAGATTTGTTGGATTAATATAATTTCTGGTCCCTCAAGTTTATGTTCATTCTAATATTGGTATCTTAAATTTTAAATAATAAGTTTTAGTCACTCAAATTTCATTCCATTGAAGACATTGATCCCTGAAATTTAATAAAACTTAGATCATTTTGCCTCTTAAATGACTAAAACTTATGGTTTGAAACTTGATGAACCAAAACAAAAATTAAGGCAAATTTAAAGGATCAATGATTGTATTAACTTGTTTTTTAAAGAAAAAAGTTTAGGTTAATTGGATCATCAAGACACATCAAAATCAAGACTTATCTCCAAAACCAAATATGAAAAGCGCTTATGAAAATATTTTACAAATAGCCTGCTAACAAAATTTTTATATCAACAAGAAGATTTAAACCCATGATTTTGTAGGTGGTAGGTCAAATTCTTACTTAGACTATTATTATTTGAAAGAATACTATTATCAACCCAAAAATACTTTTAGGTATACTGGTCTAAAAGTATGGTATTCATTTTCACGGCTAGAAGACTTTTTAAATTTGCGACCCTCGAACCATTTCTCAAAATCCTGAATAAAACAAGAAAAAAATTATATTCAATTCCTAAGAAAGAAAAAAAATGGTCATGTCAAATTTTAAAATAAATAAATAATCCCATTAACAACACCAAGTAAGGGTCATTAGCAACTCAAAGAGTGCTATTGACAAGTTTATGAGACCATTTTTTTATTTTAAAATTTTAAGTGATCAATTTTTCATTTTTTTTTTTGACTAGGACCTGAGTATAATTTTCCCATGAAACAACCTTTCTCATTTCTCCACATCGTGCAATTAAGTTACGAAATTTGTGTAAAGGGCGGCCAAGCTTTTTTTTTCCCCCCACGAGTACAAATCACATGGCATGCGTCCAAATGGGTGCATGTCAATTAGGGGTGGGCATGGGCAGGGTGGGGCAGGGCGAGACCCCTGCCCGATGCCCTGCCCAAAGAATGAACGGGCTGCATTTTGCAGCCCGATGCCCGGCCCTACCCGCTAAAAACCCTAATCATTTTGGGTTGGGTAAGGGTGGGCAGGGTGGGTTTCCCTGCCCAAGTGATGACGCCTTATCTTATCCACTTATGAAAAAAATAATTTCTTATGAATTTCATAAACATTTCTGTAATTACTAATACCATATATGTCTTAACTTCGCCCTAAGTAATATAAACTTCAAATATATTCGATGATTTCACATCATGGGATATTTCAAAATAAGTCTATAACTTGAGTTTTGAAATTTAAAAAATACCATATGTCTTAACAAATATCCATACTTTAAAAATTAAACAACATTCATAATCCATTATAAATAAGAAAACAAAATGATTGTAATTAAAGCCGTGAAGTCAAAGTAGTTTGCATCAATTCAATGTCCCAAAAGTTGATTAAATGATGAAGTATCTAGAAAGAAAATAAAAAGCAACTATAATTTAATAAGCACAAAGTAAAGAAGAAAGGAAGAAATCTATTTGTAAATAGTGTTTAGTGGTTAGAGCAAAAAAGAGAGGATCAGAAGAATATTATACAATAGACAATATATATTTTAAATAAAAATATATATATGAAATAATATTTAATTGATATGAAGTTTTATATTTTAAATAAATGAAAATAATTTTCAGGGCAGGGCCAAATGGGCAGGGCAGCACCCTTTACCCGATGCCCGGCCCTGCCCGGTTATTAGTCCGCCCAAAACTGCCCAAAATCTTTTCGGGCCACCTTTTTAGGGCTAGGTTAGTCAATTTTTTATAGGGCCAGGGTGGGCGCACCGGGTTACTGGGCACCATGCTCACCCCTAATGTCAATAGTACAATTTCTTTGTCATGTGACATAAGCTGATTAAACAAATTGTGAAATGGTTATCATTGTATATTATTTTCAAACAAAATATTAAGAATTAATAAGGTCCACGTGTCTGTATGTCCCTTCCATGGTTTGTTGCTACACTGAATTGAGTTTTGTTTCTTCTTTATGAGAGGCTTTCAAAGAGAGAAACAGAAAGATAAGATCTCATTTCCTCCACAAAATTTGTACTAGGTAGGCCAATCAATTACGTGGAGAAAGCCAAGCTCAATATAATGACGCCTCCACTTGACTAAGCTACAAACCACGAAACATCAACCACTTTAAATTGTAAAATATTCTCTTCAAACCTCAAAATCCTAAAAGAGGAAGAGAGAGAAATATATACCCTTCAGTTTTAAATATAGGAGCTAGCAAGAGGTTTTGATTTTCCAAATTTATAACTTAATGTACCATCACTGTTTGTTGAGTAGATATAATAAGAGAGTTTCATTAAAGGATAGCTTAAAAAGGTTATTTAAAAAAAAAAATCAATACACACATTTTACAAATAACTTAACTAATTTTCTTAACCTATATAATTTAGTTATCTAACTTTTATATGAAGGATGTGAGAGAGTTATAAGCAGGGTTATGTAACCCGGACCGGACCGGCAGGTCCCGTCCGGGTTACTATTTTAAAAAAAAAAATTAAATTTTTTCTTTAGAATTTTCAATTTTTCATCGGTTTGGTTCTGATTTAGTTTCGGTTTGACCCCGATCTGACCCACTGACCTTTAACCCAGTACCCTGACCAGTTCAATACCCAGCCCGAGTTTTAATATCTTGGTTATAAGTTTCAGGGATAACATTTGGTCTTATAACATATTTTGTCTTGTGCTCTTATAGCATATTTATCTCCTACTTGTTGCTCAATCACTTTAAAGGGTTCAAAGTATAGAGACTCAACCCCACATTTTTCGGAACTGAAATCTCTTAACTTCAAGAAACTTTCTGCGTGTGTGTGTGTGTGTGACAAAAATTATTTATAAGGCACAGAATATTAATGCTTTCACTGAAAGAAACTTGGGTAATTCTCGCATTTTAAAGAATCCACTTGCTGATTCATTCAACGGCATGATTGAGCTGAGAAAACAAGGTCCTCCTAATATTGTCGAGAAATTGTATGGAAATTTCTTGGTTCATGACAAAATACACTTCAAAACCTTATCTTTAAGGACTGTGTAGAATCGGCCGTCACCAACGAAACCGCTATATTTGAATAGTTACCAAGAAGAAATGGATTAACATGTTCAAAACATGTTGGAGGAAAGAGTTCAAAAGATTAATACTGAAACTAAAGACTTGCTCAGAACCACAGGTTGTCTCCGGCTAAAGAGGACCTGTAGCTTTTTTTCTTATCCAAACAGCGAATTCAATCAGAACCAATAGAATTATTTTTGAATAATATTCATTTTTCTGAGATGTTTTTGGTCCACGAAAACTATTCTTAATTTGTAGGATCTGCAAAATCAATGTCATTCTTGGTCACTTGGTGGGGTTTCTCAACTTTATTTGCTGGCAATACAAAACCACTCATTATTTATCATGCCAGATTTGCACCAAACAAAATATATACACTTCATATATGCAAATTAATGCCAGCAGTTTCCGTAACTGGATAAACTCATAAAAGATGGTAACTTTACCATAAAAGCCTGCTTTCTTTCTTCCTTCCTTCATCAATTACTTTCTTTCACTTCCCTCCAGTTCTTTTTCTCCAACCTAAGGAAAAAAGACATTTACCAGAATCTGGTGGGGGCTATGAGACAACCAACAATATAAAATATAGGGATTAAATATCAGAAAAATTGTGTGGAAATACGATGTATCATGTATCAGTTTCTTGATTCTAAGCATAGTCACATGATTTGCCTCGTGTATGCAATTCAGAGGTTTGAGAAATTAATGAGCTTCAATAAAGTCCTACAGGTGGGTCCCCATTATTTAAAAAAAAAAAAAAAGACTGAAGGCTAATCAGAGAAGAGAAGATGCCTATGTTTGAGTAATTAGATAAGATCGGATGAGGCGGATACACGCAAGGGTCAATGTGGAAACACGTAAGGGTCGTATGTCTGTCAAGTGGTATAAGACAATCCGTTTTTTGTTTTCATAATTTTTTTTGCACTTTTGCACTTTTAAATCATACCCCACCAACAGTCAACCTCATCTCCGCCCTATAAATTAAACCAGTCGACCCATCTCCTATTACTACATTCATATATTTCCTTCCTCCATCTTCAACTACAGCCAGAACCAGAAAGAAACAGAGAGAACAAAAAGACGAAGAAGAAATGGCTTTAACACTTCGTTCTTCAAATTCCTTCTTTTCTCAAATAGAAACCCAAGTTTCCAGACCTCGTGAAGATTACTTGTCCTCCACAGTTTGCTTTGCAAGGATCAAGTCATCACCATCATCATTCCATCTCAGAGCAAGCCATGTTACAGACGCCGGCACCGGCAACAAGGTAACGGGCTTAGAAGCAAGCAAGGAGGAGCTGCATCATCCTCCATTGGTGGCTCCTCATAAGCACGATGATTCAATGAAAGTGCCAGTGTTTGTCATGCTGCCATTAGACACGGTGACGATGGGAGGCACTCTGAACAAGCCAAGAGCCATGAACGCTAGTCTAATGGCCCTAAAAACTGCAGGAGTTGAAGGAGTCATGGTGGATGCTTGGTGGGGCTTAGTCGAAAAAGATGGCCCTATGAGCTATAACTGGGAACCTTACGCTGAACTTGTTCACATGGTACAAAAACATGGATTAAAGCTTCAAGTCGTCATGTCCTTTCATCAATGTGGAGGAAACGTTGGCGACTCTTGCAGGTGTATATATATATACATGTTCACGTATATATATTTCTATCCATATATAGCTTCAAGTTACGGTTACATTCTCTGTTTAGTAACAGTTTCGTTTGTGTTTCGATTTTCAGTATTCCTTTACCTCCTTGGGTGCTTGAAGAAATCAGCAAGAATCCTGACCTGGTTTACACAGACAGATCTGGGAGGAGAAATCCTGAGTATATTTCTTTGGGGTGTGATTTGATTCCTGTTCTAAGAGGAAGGACGCCTCTTCAGGTGTACTCTGACTTTATGACTAGTTTCCGTGACAGATTCAGAGATTACTTGGGCAGTGTTATCCAAGTAAGTATAACGCGTAATCCTCCAAATTTGATTGATGCAGAACAATGAAATAAGGTTTTGGGTTGTGTAATTTAATAACCAAGTTGTGTTATATATGCAGGAAATTCAAGTAGGGATGGGTCCTTGTGGAGAACTCAGATATCCATCTTATCCAGAAAGCAATGGAACTTGGAGGTTTCCAGGAATTGGTGAATTCCAGTGCTACGACAAGGTACAAATAAAAACTCATTCTGTTTCACCCAAAAAAAAAGAGAGAGAGAAAGAGATTACTCAAGAGATCTAGTTATAGTCACCACCTGGCAAAGGACTCGTGTTTTGATTTCTGAATTTTGAATTTGTGATGATACAGTATATGAAGGCATCGTTGGAAGCAGCAGCAGAGTCGATTGGGAACAGAGATTGGGGGAGAAGTGGGCCCCACGATTCTGGACAATACAATCAATTCCCGGAAGATACGGGATTCTTCAGGCGTGAAGGAACATGGAACTCCAATTACGGAAGCTTCTTCCTCGCCTGGAATTCCAACAAATTGATCGAACACGGTGACCGGATCCTCGAATACGCCAGCCGGATATTCCAGTCGACTGGAGCCAAACTCTCAGCGAAAATCGCCGGCATCCATTGGCATTACAATACAAGATCGCACGCCGCCGAGCTAACCGCGGGCTACTACAACACACGATCCCGCGACGGCTACCTTCCGATCGCACAAATGCTAGCGAAACACGGAGCGATCTTCAACTTCACGTGCATGGAGATGAAGGATTCGCAGCAACCTCATCACGCGAGTTGCTCGCCGGAGGGACTGGTTCGTCAGGTGAAGATGACGGCGAAGACGGCGAGAGTACAACTGGCGGGCGAAAACGCGTTGGAAAGATACGATTGGGATGGGTACGGACGGGTAATGGAAACGAGTAGATCAGATTGCGGGAACGGATTGATGTCGTTCACGTATCTGAGGATGAACAAGAGGTTGTTCGAAGAGCAAAATTGGCGGCAATTTGCGGATTTTGTGAGGAGCATGTCGGAAGGTGGCCGGAGACAGAGACTTCCCGATTATGATACGTGTGGGACCGATCTGTACGTTGCACACATTACAGGGACTCACAAGCACATGCAGGTTCAAGAGGAAGCTCTGGTGTGAATTTCATTTTTTGTACAGTTATTTTCTCATATAAGGATCTCAAATAGTATATTTTAGCTATTTGTAGTGTGTAGTAGAGTACACAATATGAGCACCTGAGATTATGTAACAATTTTTGTTTTAGAAACTAATATCAATCCAGATTATTTAGCTCCTTTGATTTTTTTTTAAAAAAAACTCAGATTATTTTGCTCTTTTGTTCGAAAAGGCAGAGGCAATAAGGTTGGAATAACTATTGGACACTATATTGTCTCTCTTACTTTTTTAATAACATCCGAAAACATAACCTAATGAAACGGTTATAAAGCAATACTACCCCAAGGGGATATAAAACCAAAACTCAAGGATCCATCTTGATCTACCGCCTCCGTAAAAGAAACAAGCTGTTGCTCGAGGATCACAAAATTTTCTGTCATAGAATGAGCTAATCTGGCTAAGTAATCAGCCAAAGTATTCTCCTCCCTAGGAATAAAAGTAAGAAGAACCCGCCAATCCTTTGCCATCCAAAAACGTGCATCATCAATAACATCCCTAAAAGGATGATCGCTATCAGAACCCCTCATGATTAGACTAATGGCTTCCAAACAGTCGGTGGAAATACTAATATTCTTTAAGTTCATGTTCCAGCATAACTGGAGACCCTGAATAATTGCAAGGATCTCAGCCACTACAGGGGGCACCTGAACAAGTCTGCTAAGGTACCCCTTTATCCAATTGCCCTCTTCATCCTTGATAGCTCCTGCGCATCCTGTCGCACCCGATTCCAGCACTGAGGCATCTGTCTCCAATGAAACATAACCAGGTCTACCCCTTAAGCTGCTCTGACTTTCCACCATACCACTTTCGTAGAAGTGACATGAGTTTTTTAAATCCATATCCCAACTGGCTCTAAAGAAACTTGAATGACCGTTCTGATGTTCCCTTTGATGATCGTCCCCAAACACCTTCGAGCATCGAGCAACCCATATGTCCCAACACACATAACCGAACAAGATTGGCCAGCTGACTTTCTTGGTGAAGTTTCTCCCCGCCTCATTCCTGAGATTCCAATGTATCCACTCCGGCCCTTGTAAATTAGAGAATTTATCCCACAGAATTGGATTGATTAAGGAAATCCATCTCTCCTTTGCATTGACATAATCCCTTAGTAAGTGTATGATATCCTCCTCCGCATTACATCCAAACGCACAGAACGCATGCTCCAGCAATCCTCTCTGTAACCTCATCTTCGCCGTATGTAACCTTCCATAAACTGCAAGCCACATAAAGGATTTAATCTTCTCTGGAACCTTCCACCTCCATAGCATTCTCCATCCTGAATGAGCCTGGCTCCTGGACCCTGCAAAACAAAACTTATATGCAGAACTAACAGAAAAACAACCATCAGTAGCCGGTTTCCAAAAATATTTATCATCCCCTCTATCCACACACGGTGGATGAGTTTTAACAATTTTCTCGATAATCGGCCACTGGAACCACATGCTTAACTTTCTAACATCCCAATCTCCCCACAGATTCATAAATTCTTGGACCTTCTCATCTATATCCATGAAGGCTTCCATGTGCGGAACCAATTCAATCAACGGTTTATTTAAGTCCGACCAGTTGTCGTACCAAAAGGAAGCTAGAGTACAATTTCCAATTTTAATTCTCACCCCTTTCTAAAATTTCTCCCATATAGAACAAACACCCCTCCACGTATAAGAAGCCTTCTTCCTCGGTCTCGGTCTATTCATGTGATCCCATTTATATTTCCCTTTTAGAACTCTCGTCCATAAAGCATCTTTATTAGTAAGAAGATTCTAGCACAATTTCATCATGAACGCTTCATTCTGTTTACACATATCCCTTATGCCTAGACCACCATCCTTCTTAATCTGATCCCAAGAAATAAGATGTAATTTTCTCTGATCGTCCCTCTCATCCCATAGAAAACTCATGCTTTTCTTTTCCAGATCTCTCAGGATGCCTTTAGGAAGCAGCATGGTTTGCATATGATAAGCGGGAATGGCCGATAGCACAAATTTAATAAGAGTAATTCTACCCGCCATGTTCAGACACCCTCTCTTCCATCCAGATAATCTCCTCTGCGTTTTCTCAAGAATAGGATAAAACAAGACCTTAGAAACCCTTTTATGAAATAAAGGAATCCTAAGATATTTACCCAGATCTCCCGTTAATTGCACTCCTATCGCTCTACTAAGCCCATAAGCCCTGTTGAAATGAACATTTTTAGAAAAATAAACCCGAGTCTTTCTTCGGTTTACTTTCTGCCCAGAGACACTACAGAAGGCCTGTAAACAGTTTAGCATACCATCGACCTAATCCTGAGACGCCTCACCAAACAGAATAAGATCATCCGCAAAGAATAAATGAGAAATTGGCGGACCACCTCTATTCAAACAAATAGGTTTCCACAACCCAACATTAACAGCATCTTGAATAAGGTGACTCAAACGCTCCATGGACAAGATAAAAATGTACGGGGAAAGGGGGTCTCCTTGTCTGATTCCGCGAGAAGACTTGAAGGTAGTAGTAGCTTCTCCATTCCACAACACTTGGAAGGAAGGACTCGATATGCATGCCATAATAAGATCACAAATTCTCCCTTCAATACCCACCGCTTGAAGTGTATTTTGTATGAATGACCATTCCAGACAGTCATAAGCCTTTTCAAGATCCACCTTTACAGCCATCCAACTCTTCTTTCCCGTCTTTGATCTCATCGAATGAATGACTTCCTGAGTAATAATTATATTATCACTGCTCTGACGCCCAGCGATGAAACTACATTGATGTTGCCCAACCAGTTTCCGCATAACCTCCCGAAGACGACAACTAAGAATCTTAGTGATAATTTTGTAGCTGACATTACACAGCAAGATGGGCCTAAAATCTTTAATGCTCTCCGGTTTTTCCATTTTTGGTATGAGTACAATATTTGCATTGTTAATGTCTTCAATTCGATCCGGATTTTGGAAAATGTCTTTCACCAAACTCACTATATGCTCCCCAATAACTGACCAATACTCCTGATAGAATACCGCTTGAATACCATTAGGTCCCGGGGCCTTGAAAGCCCCAATATCAAATGTTGCTCTTTTGATCTCCTCTTGTGACACCTCTGCATTAATATTATTCATATCCGAATCACTCAAGCTTTGAAACCCAGTACTAGTATTAAGCTCATTACCATTTTGAATGTCACTCTGGAAAAGATTTATATAATAATCAATGGCCATACTTTTAAGCTCATCCTGATCAAAAGTCCATTCATAATCATCCTTTTTCAGGCCTTCAATTCTATTTCGCCTTTTCCTGATAGTTGCAGTAGTATGAAAAAATTTGCTATTTTGATCACCCCACTTCAGCCAATGACATCTCGATTTCTGGTACCACATTAATTCTTCTTGAGCAAGAAGTTTGTTGTACTCTTTCCATAGTTCATTTTCAGTCTGGATTAAATATTGGCTATCTCGCCTAGCCCTCACTCTCTCAATACCTTCCAGCCTTTAAAGAGTCCTCCGTTTTCTTTCACTAATATTGCCCACTCTTCCTTTATTCCAAACTCTCGCCTTATTAGTGAAGTTAGCAATTTTTGCATTCCAGTGTTCCCCCCCTTCAAGCTTCCTCCACCATATCACGAAATCCTTCCTCCAAAAACCAAGCTTCTTGACACCGAAAAGTAGGATTTGGCCTTCGGTAATCCGAAGGAACATATTTCAACAGAATAGGACAATGTCTCTCTTACTTTAGTTCGTCACGTGGAGAAACCAAGTGCTTTCGCAGAACTCAATCCATTGGTACTTAAACTATTGATATTTTTCTCAAGGCCTCACTAAGATCATAATGAGAGAGAACACTCTCAGAATTCTTTTTCTTATTTTTTTTTTAAATTTTATCTCCACCCTTAAATCAAAAAATGAATGGTTTAGATTTAATATTTTCTAAAACTATAATTATAGTGTTTTATAAATTAATTTTTTAATTACTTATATTTATATTACAGTTATAAATTGAGTAGATCATGTTTTAACTGTTTAAGTTTATTTATTTATATTTAAAATAATAGTTTTATAAAATATTATATTTAGATCATCCATTTTTTTTAAATCTGATGGTGGAAATGAGATTCTGAGAAGAAAAGGAGAAAAAGGATTTTGAGAGAACCCAGACCCATATCATAACATATATCTAGGTTTAAAGAACATTCATAGAGATATTTATAAATCACCTACTAATAAGGTCCTTATATAAGTGGGATTTAAACTCACAATCATATAATCATGAGACTACGCATTTACTCTGCACAGGAATTATGTTAAGTAATCGTGTTTACCGACTAAACGTGGGTACATCTACTATTCGGTTAATTGAACTGGTTAATTGAACTGCTGTAATGATAACAGGATCAATCAACACACACTTAATTGGTTTGGGCCTACATAATCTTGGGAGGCCCATCCTAATAATTAAAGAAAAAGGATCCGTAAAACTGTCTTTCAAAAGCCTGGACCAAAAGAACTATCCCACTGTGTGTGTGTGTTACCCAGAATACTAATGAATATATAAATAAAACCTTTTTCCTTATGTTTTAGAATCAATTTAAAAACCTATTGAAAGCCGAAGGTGGGAGCAAAGAGCCAATAAAAAATTAAGCTGTTTATAGAATCGGGAATCATGCAACTTATTATGTGTGTTTGGTTGGGCTTATTTTTGGACAATAAGTCCTTATTACGCAAACTGATATAAAACCCCTCTTACATACTTACCTCGTATATCGTGAATCATGATTTATAAATATTTATTATCCAAAAATAAGTTATTCCAAACGAACACATAAACTCGGGCTTTTTAGATTGATGCGCTTGACTTGTAAACTCTGATATATTCATATGCTCGAATCTAATACAGGTGTGAAGGCAATATCTGCGTCTGGAAATTAAAAATATCCATCCTAACCTCAAGCCTGAGATCATCAATGACTGAATGACGCACTAGAGGCGTATAAAGGCAATATCTCATTCAAAGGTGATAAAAGGGTTTTACACTTATTTTTTCATGTTTTCTACCAAATGTGAGCCAATAATAGACTCTCCCTTTCTTTTTCATACACAAACACTCCTGTTCTTTTTATAAAGTCTCTCCCATTTGACTTTGTTGTTGAACTCCTTTTCCTTGTACGAGTATTAAACCTACCAAACACTTTTGAACATTTGGTCAATTGTGAGAAAAGCGAGTCTCCACTTCCACCTTTCTTCACTTAATTTCTTTATTATTTAATTATTTTGTAATAGTTTAGATTTATTCTGTAAAAATATTATTATCATTTAATATTAAAATAATATTTTTAATATAGTATAAAATCTTTACCATTAAAAGCCAAACAAAAGATGGAGAAATTAAGTGAAGGGAAGGATTAGTGGAGATCAATTGTATATAAACTCTAAAGACTTTTCAAAATTTAAATTTAATCTCCCTAAAGTTTAATTTTTTTACATTAGTCATTAAACCCTTGTTGTTAATTTTATTATTATATTACTAACAGAAACTACCACTTTAGATTAATAAAGATAATATGACATTATATAATTAAAAAGAATCTAAATTTTGTCATTATGAGCTTACATGTAGCTATGCTAAATTCATGGAAATTTCGTAGGCTATATTTTTTTTAATTTATATATGATGTCATGTCACCTTACTTAATTTGATGTGGCAATTTTTATCAGTATATTAAATTAATGATAAGAGGGTTAACTTAAAATATTAAAACGTCAACAGGTTTAATGTAAAAAATTAAAACATCATGATTTATATGCAACTAGTCTAAAATTCATGAAAATTTTGTAGATTTTAGCCTTATATATATATACAATATTCACAAGTAACAAATAATATCTTTTTTCCTTACAACTTTTACCATTTTCATTTTTTCACCCATTTCATTGGATTTTGTGTAACCTTTTACTAATTCGATGCTCCTACTTTTTTAACATTTCAATATATTTAAATATTAATAAAAATAAGTACAACTTTTAGTGACAAAATTATGGTGTTATGAGTAATATCTACGTTGACCCATATCAGCATGACATCATTATCTAGTCAAACCAGCTGAAGTATGTGGAATCCGGGTCGATCTTGTTCATGACTCACTCAACTCATTCATTAGTGTAAAATACTAATTTAACTATATGATTTTGTATCAATTACTTGAAGAATAGAAGTGATAATTCATGTGATATAATTTCGCTTCTGTTTTATATGTAACTGACGCTGTAATATATAATATGACATCAGTTACTTGAAGAATATAAGTGATAATTCATGTAACATAAGTTCGCTTTTGTTTGAAGTGTAACTAACGCAATAATGTACAATATGACATCAGTTGTATATTCAATTGATGCCATAATTAAGATGTTATGACAATAATAATTATGAAATCAGTTTAGGAAGCACCAGAAGCCATAATTAATATAAAGTTTTGGACTTTAATTGTGAAAAAAATAAATTTGAAATATAACATGTCATAACTGTAATTAAATATTATAAATAAATTTTAAAAAATATTTTTTTCCAAAATATAATTATATTACAATTATATTATAAATGACTTTTTTAAGTGGGTCATTTATAGCTCAGGACCATCTGGTTGAAATTAGTGAATTTCTTTTAACTACTGAACTATACCTAGTTAATTATTAAACATAAATGGATGATCAATTTATGGGTGGAACTTGATCCATAATTTCATAATTTATTTACAGAGCTTACTTATAGCGACGGATCCTATAGGAAACCAAGGCTTTAATTATAACCCACATGGCTCTAAGGAAGTTTTAGAAATATATTAACTATTTTTTTCTAAAGCAGAGAAAATATTGCATCGGTTCCCACTTCACTCGACGCCCTAATGCCCTCAACAAAAACCTCCACTACTCTGTTAACTTCATGGCTTCTCTATATGAATTTCGCTCCAGCTTTGCTAACTTTACAACTTCCCTTCATTGTTGTTGACGTAGCGGCGTCTAGATAGAGCACTACAAAAAAACACTCAATTTCTGACATAATTTGCCACGAAATTTTTTCCGTGGCAAATTCTGTCGAAAACCCATCAGAAATTTCATTGGAAATTTTTTCGACAGAATTTTTTCATGGCTAAATTTTTCACGGAATTAACCATAGAAAAGTTTCGTGGTCCATTGCAAATTTTGTAGGAAAATATTTTGCCACGGTGCCATTGAACTTTTCAGTGGCAAATTCCATCACAAAAATTTAAAATTTATACAATTTTAAAAATAATATTATTAAATAATTTTAATTAAAAATAAAATATCATTAGTAATGAATATTATATTATTATTTATTAATATTATATTTAAAATTTTTTACTAAAATAATATTTTTAATATTATTATATTGTTTGTTATTTAATTTTATTTAAAAATAAATTATTATTTATTAATATTATATTTATCATTTTATATTAAAAATAATATTTATAATTTTAAATTTGTTATTAAGTAATTTAAATTAAAAATATATTTAGATTTATAAAATTGATTAAAATATAGTTATAAAAATATTTATTGAAGATTTAAAATATATTGAATTTGAAATTAATTAATCATAAATATATAACTATTTTTTTAGAATTTTTATTTAATTTAATTTATTTTTAATAATATTATATATATATATATATATACACATAATTAATTTTATATTATGATAATATTATATATATAACATTATGTAATTAAATAATGCAGGTTCATCTTGGTGCAACTGTCAAAGGCTCGAGAGCGAAGGCACTAGGAGCATGAGGTCGTGGGTTCGAATAGAAAGGGAACGTGGCAGCAGAGGAGGGACACGTGGCAGTGGTAGGATGAGGTGGCCTCCTACTGATATGACATGTGATATTTGAAAATTTTAAAATAAAAAAATATCCAACCTACTGACATGACATATCCAATAGATTTGGAAATTCATTAGTCACACATCTATTACGGCGTCAGTTTAGTTACAATGCAATACTGTAATATATTCATACTGACATTTTTCGCTACGGTTAATTCCGCTACACCCTAAATGCCGTAGCGAAAATGTAATTTTAACTGATGCCAAATTAACTTTTTGCACCAGTGATTCCACCGATGCCATAACATTATTTTATTACCTTCCAATTAACTGCCTCCATATAGTTGACGACTACGTATTATGTAAACAATATTGGGATTTTCCATGCCTTATATATTAATCCCGACATAACAAAAAAAATAATCTCACCTCGTATAAACAAAATTTAATATCTCTCAGACAGCACCATGAGTATACAATATAAATAACCTACCAAGCTTGCGTCTAGTCAAATCCTTTCCCCTATTATACATATCAAGTAAACTAAGGAAATCCTCAGCTGCAACACCGTTTCAAAGAGTAAATTATAAATACACAACAGGAATATACTTATTCTCATCAATGGCTTCTAGAGGACACAATGACAGGATCTAGCAAATAAAGTTAACCGAGTATTCTCCTCTCCTCGCTATAAGATTTGAAGTTCAATCTACAACAAATCTTAAATGAATTGCATCAAGGAAAACCGGTGAAAGCAAAGACTCAAGTTGTGGCATAGCCTATATGTATAGCCTCATATTCATCTCAAATACTCAATCCTCTAATATTTCATTATCTGAGCAAAAAGTATTGGAAGCCAGTGATTTGTAAAGTAGGGACCGGACTTGGCTTTGTCAAACAGAGTCCAACCAACCAACCGCTCAAAACTCCAGTCCTACAGAAAAGGAAAATCTACAATATCTCTGACTTTCCATGCTTGATAATGATTAATCGATCTCTGGTGATGCATAAATGATCTTATTCCACATTTTCACGTATGCTTTACACAAGACAAATCCACTCTTTGCTTCTCCAAAATCCACTAAGTTATTTACCTTTTCGAGCCAAAGCAGATCGAGAAGATTCGGGAGCTGCGCTCTGAGAAGTATTAGAGGTCTCTGAAACCTGCAATGCTTCCTGCAAGCTTTCCACTATCTGAGCCATCGTTGGCCTGTCATTAGGGTTCTTACTTAAACAGGCGTCGGCCAACTTAGCAACTTTGCGAACTGCGCCGGGAGAAAAATGGTTTCTGAGACGCGGATCGATGATCATGCTGAATCTGCCAGTGTCAGCGGGATACTGCTTAACCCAATGTAGAAGTTTTTGTTCTGCAGCTGGACGGTTTCTGTCTAATGCTCGCCTCCCTGTGATGATCTCATACAGTACCACTCCAAAACTGTAAATGTCACATTCAACTTTGAGATGCCCTGTGTCTACATACTCTGGGGCAGCGTATCCTTGTGTTCCAACCACCTGATCATACCATAACATCACGTAGTATCAACTTCTAAAAAATTTTCTAATACAAGAAAGGCGCTGCTGCTTAGATCATAGTTTGCTGGTTATTCATGAATCAAGAAACTTAAACAAAGCATAATAATTCCAGGTGTCCAAAGACATGCAATTAGTGATACGTGAAACTAATAAAAATTCTCAGTTCATCTTACCGCAGTGGATACATGAGTTTTATCGCCTTGGGGGCCTTCCCTCGCAAGACCAAAGTCTGAGAGCTTTGGGTGGAAGTTCTCATCCAATAGAACATTTGAAGTTTTGAAATCTCGGTATATCACCTTAAGATTAAAAAAAAATCGAAAATATAAGCAGCAGAAACAGGTACCGAAAAATTTGATGAAGCATGAATTTGGGTTCCAATTTAGCCTGAAATATCATCCTCAGATATATCAAGAACAGTTTTCATCGCCTACTACATAATGTTTTTGTAGTTCTTACCATAAAGAAACCAATACTATAGAAACATCCCATGTGTATGACTTCAAGTTAAACAATGCATGATTATAAAAGATGGTTCAACTCTAACTCCAGAGGACAAAATGAGGTACCTGAAATTCCAATCCTTCATGTAAATAAGCCAATCCTTGTGCAGCACCGATCATGATCTGCAATCTTGTTTTCCAAGGCAAGGTGGGAAGAGAAGGACTAAATAGATGAGGTTCTAAGCTTCTATTTGCCATATACTCGTACACCAACAACCGTTGGATCCCTCTTTCGCCATCAACTGAGCAGTATCCCAGAAGTTTTACCAGATTCGGATGATTTACAACGCCAAGAAATTGAACTTCAGCAAGCCATTCTTTGTGACCCTTTTAATAAATTTTAAACAACCGTTAGAAACAAGTGAAAATACGCATTGTATATTTTATCGCGTGCAGCCACAAACCAGTAAAAACAAATGCAAAGATCGGGAGCCATGTCCAACATTTAAGCCAGGAATAATCAATATCCAAGATAATGTTGTTTATCAAAAAATATCCAAGATAATGTTTATGAATACCATTTTGAGAATACTCGCAATGGAATATTCATTGTTAAGCAATACTGAACATTCTCTATGTGATGTATTATTCTGTAGAAACGAAATGCAGAACAATGATTGAGTTTGTTTATGAACACTATAGTTTCACTGTTTGTATCCGCCACCGACTTAGTACATGGGAATGAGAACAATTCTTATGCTTATCCAACAAAATTAACATGCATTTTTAGGCATATCCACGACGATAAAATTTCCCACTGGATGTACAAAGCGCCTATAACTTCCTGTATGGATTTTAACAAAATAGTAATAGAGAATAAAGTATCATATAATTCGCAACAGGAAAGGCCTACAATCATTTCTTCACCAGAGTTACCAAATAAATAATAGTTACAGAGAGGTTTACCTGAAAGCCATGCTTGTTGAGCTTTTTTATGGCTACGACGAGCGGATCGCCTCGTCCCCCGGGAGGACTAATCGTACCTTTATACACGCTCCCAAAGCCACCTTCACCGATCTTGAGCATCCTATTGAAGCCATTCGTAGCTTGTAGAAGCTCTTGCAAACTAAAAACTCTAAAATCGTTCTCCTTGGCTTTCTCTTTGTACAACTCTGTCAGGCTCCTCGGCGACGGTATCGAACTCGTCGACTTGCACACCCGGTTCACCGCCGGGTTGTTTCCCCTCCTCTCATTTTGCAATTCCGGCGCCGATTGTGCCTCTCTCCTGCTAATAGATTTCTTTTTGAAGAAGAAACAGCTCATTTTCTAAGCACTCATATACCTAAATCCCCAATCCAACACTCCGATGACGGTCCCTCAAGCACTCAGGCGATCGCGCCTATTAAATGAAGTCGAGGCCGGGGTTGAATGGTCGATTGCCCAAAAAAAACAAGAGAGAAGAGTAGATATAGATACACAGAGAAGACTAGAGAGATCGAAAATTGAGAATTTGGAAAGGTATAATTACGTGAAGTGAAAGAAATAAGAGAGAAGTTATGAGAAGGGAAATCCTGTGGGAAGAAGGAAGAGTCAGGCAAGGAAGTTCTGAGCGCGTGGAGGGAGGAAGGGAGAGAGACGAATGGATAGGGATAGGAGTGTAAAAGAAGAAGGACTGAGACAGAAGTGAGAGGCAGCTTTTATTTTATGGGTGTGAACAGAGAAGAAGGCGAAGACCAAGTAGACCTTTCACAAACATTGGAAGATCCGTTGCGCGGATTCAGATCACCCAGTCGGCAAAATTTAATTGAGCAGGGCCATAACTTATGTTTGGGGTTGAAATTAATCATGTGGACCCCATTCAAAATCTTTAATAAAACTGTTAATCTTTTTTTTTGGCCAGTAAAATAATAAAAATGTTAATCTTGTTTAATATCCTTAATATTCCATCCTTCCCATACATAAAAACCTTTCAACCGGATCACGAGATTCTGTAAAACAAATAAAAGTGGTTAAATGTAATAATTACATAGAAAATTTAACTTTTTTTCCCTAAAAATGCCCCTATTTATGAATAAATGAGAGGGAGTAATAATGAGAAAATGATGAAAGAGAATGTATGTAGTATAAGAATTAATTGAGGACAAAATGAAAAAAAATGCATATATTATTGAAACAAACTCAAAAAGGATCTTATATTTAGGGATAAATCCATTAAAAAAAAGGTTATTATATATAGGGAAGGGACGGAGGGAATATAAGATATATTTATCTAATTTAATTACATTAAAAAAGTTAGTTAAGTTAATTAATATTATATATATTTTCTAAAATACACCAATCAACTTCCTTTTTTCCCCTTATTCCCTCTTTTTTTTTTATTATTGTTGAGAAGTATCAATTGAGATAAATTAAGAAAAGATTGACAAATTAAAAAAAATAAGTCTTACATTTAAAAATATAATTAACTCCCCAAATGAGTTATATATTAAGGATCGAATAGAGTATGTGTGTGTTTGAGATGGCGGTAGGAAAAATAACTTATTATGATTCTGACTTATTAAAAATGGCTTAATAGAAAAGTCAGTTTTTGTAATGTGATTATGTTTAGATAAACGATTTATTTTTGGACAATAAGTGCTTATAAATCATGATTTACGGTATACGAGGTAAGTATGTGAGAGGAGTTTTATCTCGATTTACGTAATAAGTGACTTAATAGAAAAGCTGTAGTGAGGAGCTTATTTAATAATTAGCTTATTCTACCCGTGATACAATTAAAATAAGCTAAACCAAATATTGCAAAAACGTAACACATTTTTATTTAGGCTTATTGCCAAAAAAATGAGCTTATTTCTGCTCAATAAACTGAACCAAACACACCATATACAAATGTGATAACTAATTCACAGACGATGTTAATGTTTGATTGGTATAGTTTATCCTAGTCATCAAACTATAATGTTTGATTGTTATAGTTTATCCTCATTTTTATTTTGGTTCTTATAGTTTTAAATCATAGGTTTTTGTTTCTCAAAAGATAAAATAATATAAGTGCTCATTTGAGATAACTTATTTTTTATTTATAAATGTTTATAAATCATGATTTACGATATACGGGGTAAGTATGTAAGAGAAGTTTTATCTCAACTTACGTAATAAGTACTTATTTAAAAAAAAATATTCCAAACATAGTTTAAATCTTTATTAAACTACAAAACTAACATTATAGACCAAAAGAAATTTAAGGGACCGATATCAAAACTAGGGGAAAGAATGTATTAACCCTATTCTTTTTAATTATGTGGATAGTAACCAGCCCTCGATGAAAACCTGGTGCTATGTCATGTCTCAATGCAATTATTGATTAAGGGAAAGAAAGAGGATTTATTTAATGCCACATATTAAATTCTCTCTTGATTGGATCTCCAAGCTATGGATCATCTAAATTTTTTCCTTCTTAAATCTTAATTAAGAAAATAACTAGCAACTATGTCTTCGGTAAATTTTAGTCGTTATATTATTATTTTTGAAAAATACTTATATACTCTCAGAGTGTCATCTCATCCATACTCTAACTAATTAAAACATAACAATTCATTGTATGTTAATCTTACATGGCAAATAAGCCATCTGGAGAAATTTAAATTTTATAATTTTGAAAACCGTAAACGCATAATTTAGAAAAACAAAAGACGCAATTTCCTCCCATTAGTTGTTATTTTTTTAAAAATCATAAATTTTGAAATTATCTAGATGACTCATTTGCTGTATAAGATTAAAATCAGATGAGTTGTCATATTTTAATTAATCAAAGTATAAGTAAGATGACTCTGTTAAAGTATGTAAATATTTCTCATTATTTGTCTATAAATCTGACATAATTTTTTTGTTTTCTTTTTAGGCCTGGATTTCTTTGCAGGGTGTTTAATTTCCAAGATTTTTTCAACTGCCCATAACTATTAAATGAAGAAAATTCGCATGCAAACAGTAAGCAATTTAAGGAGAGCTATTAGAATTAGATTATTTAATGAGCTACGCGTTCGCTTCTGCTTTATTCATGATTCCTAGAATGGTACCGTGAC
This sequence comes from Inga oerstediana, assembly GCA_963210345.1. Classification (NCBI taxonomy): domain Eukaryota; kingdom Viridiplantae; phylum Streptophyta; class Magnoliopsida; order Fabales; family Fabaceae; genus Inga; species Inga oerstediana. The sequence continues at coordinate 7,776,337 of OY723411.1, forward strand.
GCTATGTAATAATTAAATCGTGTGGAAAAAGCACATGCAAACAATAAAAAATCAAGCTTTTTTGTTTGGGCCAGAGAATATGAAATCAAGTTTTTTTTTTTTAAATAAGCTGCAAAAAGATTGGAGCAAGATTCACTTTGCATTTAAATTTTATAAAAATAAATATGTATAATAGTTCATGTTATAACTCTTTTTATGTCATGGTCCATCTAATGGGAATATGAATATTTAAAAGCAGGTATATGGTTAAGATTGGTTGGCAAATGAGTTGTTCGATCATTTAAATGACTAAAAAAGCATGGGGACTATTATTACTAGTGTTTTATTTTGCAGTTGATATATGTAGTCTTGTGTTTAGTAATTTGTTCACACGCTTTAATTGGGTTTGGTTCTTTCAAAATATTTTTTCTCATTTTCTTTTTAAAATCTTATCCCCACTATCAAATTTAAAAAATAGATGGGTCAGGTTTGATATTTTATAAAATTATTATTTTAAATAAAAATAAATAAGCTTAAACTTTTAAAACATGATCTATACAATTCAAAACTGTAATAAAAATAAAATTAATAAAAACATTAATTTATAAAGCATTACAATCATAATTTTAGAAAATATTAAATATAAACCATTCATTTTGTCATCTAATGGTGGAAATGGGATTTTAAGAAGAGAAGGAGAGAAAAAAATCTAAGGATATCTACTCCCGTTTGAATTACCTTTTCATATATTTTTTTATTTTTATATAATTATATGATATCGGATAGTAGTAATAAACTTGAGCATTCTCAAGTTTAATTAAAGATAAATTTTTTAAAATGATTTGTCCCTTCTCAAAAAGTACCAGAGAGTAAAAAAATGATAAGCCCTCAAATGTTCAACCAACTGTGCATAATGGGGCCACTAAATTCATGTGTTTTGACCTAATTATCTAATTTAAATATAATATCAACCCACACGCTTCCATGTGTAAAAGCCTTTTGAAATAATCTACCCATGCGTCGCAGAATATGTTTGACGGGGAAAAGAGTTTTAGCCGGGGAAAACTTTAACCCGCCAACATCTTTCTTTGGTCGAAATGATATTAAACTATTAAACTAGGAGTATAAATTATGACAATCACTTTTGTCAAAAAAGGGTTACATTTATTATATTAATTATGAGTCTATTAATCTCAATCATTTAAAATGCTTTTATGGTTATATACAGTTAGAGAGCGAGGTAGAAATAGAAACACAGTGATGGGATGAGCTGTACACGTGGCCAAAAAATAACAATGAGTTGATCATAGCTATATTTACATAGGGGTGTTTAAATCCGGATTGGGATCGGGATCGGAATCAGGATCCACCACTTTTAGTCCCAGTCCCATGTTTTTTGCCGGGATGCAAATTGCATCTCGGTAATCCCAAGCGTGACTGGGATCAAACCGGGAATTCCGGTTTTTTTAAAAAAATTAAATTTAAAAAATATTATTATATTATTTAAATTTTCTATAATCTAGTGTTTAAAGTAATTATTTAACACCTAATAAATCCATAATAATCATACAAATTGATCTAGAATTAAAGAATAATATTTTATTATTATTATTATTATCACCTTCATCATTTTTGTTATTATTTCTATACATTATATAGTAGTATTAGTCTCACGATATATACAGTTTAACTCCAACTAAATATGTGATACACATTTTATCAAATTATAATTTCAATTATGGGAAAAAAATACAAAAATAAAATAATAACTTATTTTTTAAAATAAAAAATAAAAAAACCAGGACCGGGATCACAAGGTGCATGACCGGTCCCGGTCCTAATCCCGGCCGGGACAGAAAATTCCTGAGATCAAAATGTCCGAGATCGGGATATTTTGAACACCCCTATAATTACACATGGAAAAATGTGTGTTATTAAAAATGCATCTTGAGTGCTTAAAATGGATTTATTGTTTGGATTAATATTAGTAACAGTGATTCATATCTCAATTTGTTTTTATAAACTGAGGTCGGAGTAGGAGGCAATTATTGTAATGTAACTTAAGTTTGAATATGTTTTTATTTTTTTAAAAAAAATCAGGTTGACATGAAATTATTTAGCTAACATGTAGAATGGTTAATTTTAGAATCTTCATATATAAGAAAAAGATAAAAGCCAAATGTGTAAAAAAAACAAAAAGTAAAAGCCAAAAAAATTTATTTTATTTCTAAAGTGACTTTTAAACAATGAGTTAATTCTCCCGAATTATGTCAAACATGACTTTGGACATAAAATGGATTTTTTGGTAGAAAGAATAAAATGGTTTTTTTTTTCACCGAGTTGAAAATGTTAGTTTTGACATGGTAATCACCATGTCAAACATACTCTTATCCTTAATTTGGATTTTGGTAAAAACAAAAAATCCTTAATTTGGATGGGAAGAAAATAAGAGAGAAAAGAAGAAAACTCTCTTAAAATTTTTCATTCATTATACTCCCTTTGATTCAAAATATAAGAGTCAAAATTGTGAAGGTGTATGATTTATTTTTATAAAACCCATTTTGCTTTATCCCTGCATTTAATGCTTTTTTCCAAATTTGCCACACTCTTTCTCATAATTTTTCTCCCCTTCATTCTCTTTTTTTCCTTTTTTCAATTTGTTTATATCTCTCTTACTTATTTCCATTGATGTCAAAATTGCGAATTGACTCTCCGAGTTTATTGTTTTTACGTTTCTATTTTACAAAATTGAGTAGAATTTGTAATATCCCAAATTTTGGGATCGGATGCTTGGGAATAAGCTTGAAATAAGTGGACTACTAAGCTCCAGTTTAGCAGAAGTCTCAAATTTATTCCCTAATGATTCTTATATCTTTGGGGCATTAAAAAAAAATAAAATGGTTAATTTTGAAGAAAGTAATTATGCTTAAGGTGAAATAGCCTATGAGGCAGTGAGTTTATCATATGATTTTGTATGACCGAATGATGATAAAAAATTATGAAATTTTACAGGGTTAAAGTAGACATCCTAAGCTTTAATTTGATTGGTCATATGACTCAATTAGATCTATATACAAAACGATATGTATTTTTGAATTTAGCCCAGAAAAACTGGAAATTTTCTGAAACAACATGCAAAGATTGAAATTTTGGGAATTTTGTGATTCCATCTAGCAAAAGTCTATATTTTTCTTTAAAACTAGACTCAATAAGGGTTCTATAGGCTTTGGAATCACTTCAATTTTATTTTTCTAGAATTAGTTATGATTTTTCAAAGTTTGGGCAGAAATCTGCCAGAATTTTGTAAAAATCCGAAAATTGGGAAAATTAATTAATTAAATAGGATACATTATTATAATCATCCTCCTCCCTCTTCAGCCCCATTTCTGACGTGAAGTTCAGTTTTAGAGAGAGAAGGAGAGGAAAAAGCTTGTAAAGGTAAGTGATTTCTTCGGTAAATCGGTTCCTAATGCGTATAACATCGTTCCTAAGCTTCTTTTGCATATGATTTAAGGTTTGGAGGCTCATCTTTTGGTGTTAGAATAGCTAGGGTTCAACCATATCAAGGGAGAGCCAATGAGAGCTTGAGGTAACTTCCAAACCTTTGTATATTGACTATTCTGACTGCTATGGACAATTTAATCGGTGAAATTTCGCCGGATTGTCCTTTGTTTCAATTTATGGAAATGGGTTGGCCTAGGTGTTATGCTGCCCAGATTGATACTAAATGGTAGTTGTAATCTAATAGAATAGTCAATAAAGTGGTTAGGAGTATAAAGGAACGCGTTTACGGAGCTGAAATCGCAAAACCCCGATATTCCCCAAAAAACCCATATATTTCGGTCAGGGCTGTAAATGGGCCTTAAAATTGGATTTTCAATGATTTAATGGTTTCATTGAGTTCAGGAGGGAAAATTAGGTGGGGTTACAGTTGGTCACTTTTTCGGAAAAGGCCGAAAACGCATAATTACGAAAACACCCATGAAACCCTGAAATAAGGGTTGTCAAGTGTATTTTTGTAATTTTACAATGAATTTGATAATTCTGAGTCCAGAAATGGATTCCTTGGCCGAAAATATGTCAAAATAGCCCATGTAATAATTTCAAAAAAAGTGCAGCCGGACTGGGTACTGCGGGGCCAGGGCGGTCCCCGGGGGCATTTTAGTAATTTTTCAATATAGCCTCATATAACCCCCAGAAACATCATGAAAGTGTCTAAATGGTACATTTGGAATTGTAGGATCGAATATGGCGTCCGAGCTGTTGGCACGCATCACGAGGCACACATTTCGAGGCGTAAAAAGGTTAAGGTAGAGAACTTATCTTACATGTATTTGATATCTTTCCTTATGTGGTGATGTATGTAATTGCTTTACTTGATTGTGTCAAGCATATTTGAATAAATGAAGCTCTGTTTCTGTTTTCGCTGTGGCCATGGTCTTGTTGCATGAAACATTGAGCATGCAGAAATGTCATTATGGGACATACATCTATATAAAGCTAACATGTCATACACATAACATCTATCATGCATGCACTATGGTATCTGTTTCCTACTGAGATTCTCTCGAATCTCACCCTCCCCTACCAACAATTTAGACAGGAGAAGACAAAAGATATATTGAGAGCAAAGAAGAGAACTACACTAGAGGATTGCAGTGGCGGAATAAAGTCAGGAATATGTCTCCGTTTCACTGGGGCGAGTTTAGACACTCAAGTAGCCCTGTGCGGCTACAAGGTTTGTAATTATTATGTGCGAACCCCTACGGGAAATTTATGTAATCATGCACTTATTATCAGTATATTCATGTTATTCTTATGTTGCCCATCGAACCACATATCGTTTTCAATGAATACTCTGAAAAAGGTTAAAATGAGATAAGGGTGTGACAGAGTTATTGATGAACTCGTGCTAGCTATAAACTCAAATAAACTAACAAGTTTACACAACGAGTTTACCATTTTTATGTTTTTAATTTACAAAATTGTGTTAACTCACTTTTAAACTCGTGTTAACTTTTTCGATTTAATTATGCTAAATGGCTTCATACATAAATTTTATATAAATTACTTTGCTAAATATAATAAATTATGAATATTGATGTATTTAATTTCAATCTTTTAGATTTAAAATATATGTAAATCAATTTGTTGTCATTTTTTACATTTTAATTATTTAATTATACATTATAAATACCTATTTAATGATAAAATTAACTTTTACGAGTTTACCATTCGAGTTTACGTTAGTACTCACAAGTTTAACAACATTGCTTATTCCCTTAATAAATAAGGGTATATTTGAAAAAGAAAGTAGATATCTTACATATTTATTGTGTTTAACTATTTTTTACTAATTTTTTGATAAATCTATAGTGGGTATTTGACTTTTATATTTGGGTTAATATAACTTTGGAAAGGATTTGTTTTTTTCAGGTCTGATTCGGATTTCATAACCAGGACACAAAGTTATTTTGAAATTTGAGTGATTAAAACCAAAATCAGGTCAAACTTCATAAACCAATATCACTGATTTCATATTTAAGGAATCAAAATTAAAATCAAATCAGCTTCAAGAATCAAAAATTATATTAACCCTTTTATATTTTAAATTAGAGAGACTATTTCTTTCCGAAGATTTCCTCGCACTTTTTCCCATGTGAAAAATATATTGCATTGGTCGTAATTATCAAGTTTCAACCAACCCACTGGAGTGAAGTTAAATATAATAAAGAATGAAATTGGTAGGAGATTAGGTGCGGGCGGCATGGCCCATCAATTTTCTGAGTTTTTAGAACCTCACACTTATTGTCCAGAAAAAAAAGAAAAAAGGACCTCACACTTTATTCTCCTTCACATGGCTGACGATCTTGTTCCCTGTTCCGTTACACCAATGGTCACATAGAGTACGTCAACATTACGCAAAGGAATAATACACCTTGTCTCGCACACACACAATGTTCATATTTAATATTCTCATTATATTTATTCATTTCACATACAACCACTACCACCTCCATTTCTTTTTAAATTTTTCCTTTTGAGATTTTAGTGGTCATATCATAAAGCATGGCACTTTCATTAATAGAAAAATCATTTTTAAGATAGATTAAAAATAATATTTTAGATCGGTTTTGGATGAGATCTTAATACAGTTGATCTAAAAAATCTACTATTTTTTAGACCGATTAAAAAACCGGTCTTAAAAAAAAGTTTTAAGACCGGTTATTTATACAATCGGTTTAATAATAATTATTTTTAGACCGATTATCAAAAAAATCAATTTAAAAAGTGTAACTTTGTAGACTGGTTGTCGAGACAGCCGGTCTAAAAATTTCAAATTTTTAGACCAGTTGTCGAGACAGCCGGTTTAAAAAGTTCAAATTTTTAAACTGGTTGTCTAAAAAATCAGTCTAAAAGTAATACTTTTTACACTGATTTTTAAAACAATCGGTCTAAAATGTACTTTTTACACCGGTTTTGGAAAGAACCGGTCTAAAAAGTAGCCTTTTTTTAAAAAAAAAAATTGTTCCTTTTAAAACATTTACCTAACAAGTCATTTCTTCTGTTAAAACATTTCACTCAGCAAGCAGCCATTTCATCGACATCCAAATAAATTCTTCTCTTATATATTATAACAAACATTTTATACAGAAGCATTTTCATCAAGCATTTCAATTGGATAGTGTAATACTTACTTCATTCTTCCTATAATCCACATTCCACAGAAGCAACAACAATAAATCATTCTTCTTACACCCCAAATAAATTATTTTCTCTTACACATTTCCATTTCGTCAAGCATTTTAAAACATTATTTTAAATCGTGTAACTTACATTATCATTCTTCCTATACCCCATATTCCACTAAAGCAACAACAATAAATCATTGAAAATCAACACATGATCACGCATAATATGAAAAATAAGGTATGCTGCTAAACATTTTTATTCTCATGTTTTAATATTACAGTTTGACAAAAGAAATCAAAACTTTAGTTAAAATCAGAATATAATCAAAACAGTTTAATTGATGATAGAGGAATCTATCGAGAAAGAACACAACAGACAATAATCCATGGCTGATGATCACTAGCTGGCTTTGGAGCATCTACACTAAGATACCTCATATCCTTCATTTTCCTATGACGACTACAAAAAAAGTAGTTTTATATATACCAATAACAATATACATAATTCAAATACAGTTCATGATAATTATTTTAACTAACTAACTTTCAAAGTAGTTTTATAAAGGGATATCCTCCCATATCCTTTCATAATGATCGTTTCTTGTGCCTTCCTCATTGTCTACTTCATCTTCTTCATTCAATTCTGATAGACCCCTAGAAAAAGAAGTTTCAAGAAGATCATTCATTGAACGACTTTCCTGATTAATATCAACGACCCTTTTTCCTTGGAGAGCTACATACCACATTTTATTTGCTTATTCGATAATATAGAACACTTATTTCGCTTGATATACCATAATAAAAGATTCATCTCTAAAATTTCTATTATTCAGATCAACCAATGTAAATCTCAATTGTGTTAGATTTCTCATGTTTTGATGATAACAAAGGATGATATGGAAAAGATTTGATAAACAAATAAGTTTGAACAAAGTATTAACAGGGCAAATCATTCCTTGAAGTAAGCATTAGAGTAATGAAGAAAGGCCAAGAGAAAAAACTGAGAAACTTCATCACTTGCAAATTTTCTAAAGGGTTACTCGAGTAAGTACTCGAGTAATGAGAATTTGAGAATTTGAGAATACTCGAGTATGCTAGTTCAGAATTTGAGAAATCATTCCAACGTTCATTGATTTGTTTCCTATGTGATTAACCCTTCATTGTATTAGTATTCTTAGCATATCCACAGATAAACAATGAAGAGATCTTACCAAATAAGGAAAGTCAAATGCAACGTTCAAATGCTACCTACTGCCACCTACCGCAAACGGATATTTTTCAAATATTGGAAAAGTCAACAGTGGCTGCGCACACTCTAACTGGCATGAAGAAAAACGTTCCAATAATCATTACCAACACATCTATATATACGGGAACATCCAAACAGATAGTACAGAACAAGAACACACACAAACGCATTATCAAGTTTATTACTCAGTTTTACATTATACTTGTAATTCTATGCTTCAGTGATTCTTATTCACTCTGTGAGAGAGATATTTCATTCAAACTCAATATTTGTTATTGAGGTAACTTAAGGTTGTGGAACCTTGAGTTGGGATTGGATTACAACTTGTAAGAGGGAGTGAGTGTCCAGGCGAAGGAACTTGCTTATACTGAGGTGCCAAGAACTCACTGAATCTTGGAAGTTATAGTGAAACTCTCAGAGAAACTCTAAGGACTGGACGTAGGTCAAAGTGGTTGTGGCCGAACCAGTATAACTCTCGCTGTATACTTCGGTGATATGTCTCCTTACTCTTTATTGTTTTATATTCACCGTCAAGTTTTTATATTTGCAACAAAATTTTAGTATCACCCAATTCACCCCCCTCTTGGGTGAAACTCTTGCTCTAACAAATTGATCAATCATCACACCATTATTAAAATCAATCCACTTGCATTTGTAAATGCAAAATTTAATTTTAATATAATCAACCACCCAAATCTCTTCAATAAACCCATAATAAGGTATTGCTTCAAATTTAGTGTTTTTATCTTTTGAATTAGAGAATTGCATAGATTCAGCCACTAACATAACTCTACTGTTTTGGACGGTGCTCCTATTATCAAGGGACTTCATATAAAACGTATAACTATTGATCACAAATGAAATCCAAGTTATGACATCAACCTCAGGACCACATGCTAACCATTTAATTGTATCAGAACCACATTCTTCTTCGTCAACCTTTTGTTTGAACCAATGTGCAAAAGTTTTGTTATGCTCCCTAATTAACCTTTATTTAGTCATTCAACTATTTTCTTTTCGGACAATTTCTTTATGAGCATTAATGTAATATTGAATTTCATCAACATTATTCAAGATTTAAAAGTGAACTTGTTGCAATTCATCAAGATCAATACTCTTTACTGTAGCTCGCGTTTACCCCCTTTTTCATCATGACATTCAGGAAGCCTAATATGTCTTACATTTGACAAGTAATCTTGACAAAACTCCATGACTTCTTAAAAAACATATTTCTGAACAATAGATGCTTCAGTTCGATTTGCATTCTTCACATACCCTTTTAGGATTTTCATAGTTCTTCCAATTAGGTACATCTATTATAAATATATAAGGCCACACAACTTTATCTCCCTCACTAGATGAACAATTAGATGTACTATGATGTCAAAAAAAAGAGGAAGAAAAAGCTTCTCAAGCTGGCATAAGATCAGATATCCTTCATTTTTCAGTACATCCAATCTTTCTGTCTCAATGACTTTATACTATAAATAACATTGAAGAAGAAACAAAGTCTAATGAAAACATGTTGAAGATCATATACGACAGTGCCTCGAATAGCTACTGGGAGTAGTTGTTGCATTAAGACATAACAATCATGAGACTTTAGCCCTACTAACTTCAGATCTTTCATCGACATAAGCTTCCTAAAATTTGAAAATTACCTTGAAGAAACTTTGATACCATGTAAACACTCACAAAAGCTTTTTTTTCTTATCCTTAGATAAAGTATGAGTAGTTAGAGGATAAAAAGTACTCTTACCATATGGCTTTGGATGCAAGTCTTCTCATATCCCTATTTCTTGTAAATCTAATCTTACATTCACATTATCCTTAGAATTACCTTATATGTTAAGTAGTATCCAACAATACTATCACATACATTTTTCTCCACATGCATAAAATCAATACAGTATCTCACATCAGTATTGAGCCAATATGGAAGATTGAAGAAGACAGACCTCTTTTTCCATTTATTTTTTTCATTACTATTCTTTGTAGTCTTACCAAAGATAACTTTGATATTTTTCACATTTTCATAAATTTGCTTCTTAACCAATGCCTTCGGAGCATCTTCAAACTCTTGTCTACAAAAGAAAACTTTCTTTAATCTTCAATATGAGTGGCCTCGTCTAAGAAATCTCCTATGGCCAAGATAAACTATTTTTCTTTCATATTGAAGTTGATGGTAGAATGTTCCTTCTTCATAAACCGAACATACTTTATGGCCTTTAACACTATATCCTGACAAGTTTCCATATGCAGGGAAGTCATTTATAGTACAAAAGATCATGCCTTGCATTTTAAAAACCTCATTCTTGTTCACGTTAAAAATATCAACACCTTCGTCCCACAACTCTTTCAAGTCTTCGATCAAGGGTTTTAGGTAAACATATATATCATTTTCGAATTGTTTTGGTCCTGAAATCAACATAAACAACATAATGTACTTTTGTTTCACGCATAACATAGGAGAGATAAGCTGTAAATTGTCACGCCCTTATTTTAATTTCACATTTATCAGAGTATTCGCGGAAAACGATATGCGGTTCGGTAGGCAACACAGGAATAGCATAACTATACTGATAATATGTGCATGATTACATAAATTCCCTATAGGGGTTCGTATATTATCATTACCATCAATGTAGCCACACAGGACTACTTGGGTATCTAAATCCGTTCCAGTGAAACAGAGACATCTTCTCGTCATCGTTCCACCACTGTAATCCCCTCATATGGTTCTCTGCATTGTTTTCAGCATATCTTCTGTTTTCTCCTGTCTAAATTGTTGGTAGGGGAGGGTGAGATTCGAGAGAATCTCAGTAGGAAACAGATACCATAATGCATGCATGATTGATGCTATGTGTATGACATGTTAGCTTTATCTAGATGTATGCCTCATAATGACATTTCTGCATGTTCAATGTTTCATACAACAAGCCTATGGCCACAGCGAAAACAGAAACATAGCTTCATTTATTCAAATATGCTCTACACAATCAAGTAAAGCAATCACATACATCATTACACAAGCAAAGATATCAAATACATGCGAATAAGGTAAGTCCCCTACCTTAACCCTTTTCTACCTTGAAATGTGTGCCTCGTAATGCGTGCCAACAGCTCGGGACTCCATATTCGATCCTACAATGTCAAATGTACTATTTAGATACTTCCATAGTATTTCTGGGGGTTATATGAGTCTATCTTGAAAAATTACTAAAATACCCCCGGGGACCTGGCCCCATCATACCCGGTCCGGCTGTACTTTTCTCAAAATTCTAACCTGAGCTATCCTGACATATTTTCGCCCAAGGAATTCATTTCCGGACTCGAAATTACCAAATTCACGGACAAAAGACGAAATTGCCCTTGGCAGCCCATATTTCAGTGTTTTAGGGGCATTTTCGTAATTATGCTTTCTCGACCTTTTCTGAAAAAGTGCCCAACTGTAACCCCACCTAATTTTCCCTCCTGAATCCAATGGAACCATCAAATCATTGAAAATCCAACTCTAAGACCTATTTAGACCCCTAACCGAAATATATGGGTTTTCCAGGGAAAATCGGGGTTTTTCGGTTTTGGCTCCGTAAACACGTTCCTTTCTACTCCTAACCACTTTATTGACTATTCCATTAGGTTACAACTACCATTTAGTACCAATTTGGGCAGCATAACAGCCCCACATACCCATTTCCAGAAATTAAAACCAATGGCAATCCGGCGAAATTTCACCGATTAAATTGCCCACAGCAGCTAGAATAGTAAATATACAAGAGTTCGGAAGTTACCTCAAGCTCCCACTGGCTTTTCCTCTTCTTGGCTGAAAACCCTAACCTTCCCAACTCCAAAAATCTTGCCTCAAACACCTCAAACAACATAGAAGATAAGCTTAGGAGAAGGAGTATACACGTTAGGTACGAATTCACCGAAGAAATCGACCTATTTTGTGAGATTTCTCCTCTTCTTCTCTCTCTAAAATCTCAACTTTCTCTCTCTCCAAATACTGAACTTCACGTCAGAAATGAGGCTTGGAGGAAGGAGGAGCTGATTTATAATATATATCAATTTAATTAATTCATTTTCTCAATTTCGGATTTTTTACAAAATTCTAGCAGATTTCTGCCCAAACTTTGAAAAATCATAACTAATTCTAGAAAACTCGAAATGAGGTGATTCCAAAGCCTATAGAACTCTTATTGAGTCTATTTTCAAGGAAAAATATAGAATTTTACTTTATGGAATCAAAAAATTCCCAGAATTTCATTCTTTGCATGTTGTTTCAGAAACTTTCCAGTTTTTCTGGGCTAACTTCAAAAATTCATATCTTTTTGTGTATAGCTCTTATTGAGTCATATGACCTATCAAATTAAAGCTTAGGATGTCTACTTTCATCCTGTAGAATTTCATAATTTTTACTTATCAGTTAGACTTCCAAAACCTTATGATAAGCTCACTGCCTCATAGGCAATTTTATCGAAAACATAATTATATTCTCTAAAATTCACCATTTTACTTTCTTAATACCCCAAAGATATTAGAATCATTAGGGAATATATTTGGGACATGTACTAAATCGGGGCTTAGTAGTCCACTCAATTTAGGCTTATTCCAAAGCTTCCAATCCTAAAATTCGGGATATTACATAAATTACCAATAGAATAAGCCATGAAATATATATACTGCTCAGGCTACCAAAAGGATTCATGTCATCCATGCTAAACCCAAGTCTAAGGTTCCTAGGTTCTTCACTGAAGGTAGGAAATACTTGATCGATTTTCTTCTATTGAGAAGAATCAGCTGGATGTCAAAACTTTTCATCGGATATCCTCTCATCCATATGATATCTCAAATTTTTTGCATCGTTTTCATTAGCAAACAAGTGCTTGAACATTGGTATGATTGGAAGATACCACAACACTTTTACAGATGACTTATTTGATTTGTACTTCAAGGTTTCACATATCAGACACTGTTGTTCCTCTTCATACTCTTTTCTATACAATATACAATCATTAGGGTATGCATGGATTTTTTTATACTTCATCCCTAGTGGACACAGTATTTTCTTAGCATCATAGTATTGAGAAGGCAATACATTATCATCTGGAAGTATGTCCTTAAAAACCTCAAGTGTTTCTGAAAAACTCTTATTGCTCCATCCATGCCGTGCTTTCAAGCTTACCAATTTCAATAGTGCTTTCAACAATTCGTATTTTTTACACTCCGAGTACAGCGATGTCTCAACATCAATGCTCATATTACCATATGCACGTGATTGTTTAAAAGCCTCTTCTCCTACATCACGAATAATATCCTTTATCCTATCATCCGTATCCGTGTCATTATCATCAAATGTCACTCCCTTCTGTTGAGATAAACTTGTCATTTCTAATTCTTCACTATGCCATACTGATATTGTATAACTCTTACAAAATCCTTCACAAATTAAATGTGTATATATATCTATAGCACTTAGTTACTTCTCATTCAAACATACTACACAGGGACAATAAAACTTCTCACTACCATCCTCGGCATTTCTTCTAGCAAAGTCTAAAAATCCCCTTATCCCATTATCATATTCAACACTCATTCATTTAACAGTTATCCAACTATGATTCATATATATCTCAACACTTGTAGCACCCTATATCCAATAGCAATAGGATAGACAAAAAAACAACAGCCATAGAGTTTTAGAGATTTCAACGAAACTAGTATTGTTTCAACAAACCAATAACACTGACAATCAAACAATCACACTAAATTAAAACAGAACTTAGAATGATATTACTCCAAACCAAATATCATAGGGATGTACAAGTCAAAGCATCTAACTTAGCTGTGCAGATTCTTTTCCAGATTACGTTATCACAAAATAGTTAGATTTCCAACAAACTATAGCAGCAACTTGTGGGAATTAAGTACTCAAAACAACAAGAGCCATTTTCATAGGACATTATTAATTATTAAACGACAACTAAATAACATAACACTAACCTGATTGAAGACTAAGGAGTGAGCTTCTACCCAAAGTCATCGTGGTGTCAACTGAGGTTAAAATGAAGTCCTCAAATTCACGACACTGATAAAGGGAAGTCACGGCAGGGGAGAATGGTCACTGCAAAGAATAGAAGTGGCGGCGGATGAGAGTGACGATGATCAAAGAACAGCGATAAGTAACACAACAACGACAACGGTAATGACGGAGGAAAGTTGAGCAAATGAGGAACGAGGAGCAATGGAGGAGTTCAGAACAAACAAGGACAGAGCTCACAGAGAATGGCGACAAGAGAAGAAAGGGTTAATAGAGCGCGGGAGTAAAAATACGGGGTAAAACGCTCACATCGGTTTTCATAAAAACCGGTCTTAAAAGAGTGGAAAAAAATAATTTTTAAATTTTTCATATTTAAGACCAGTTATTATGAATAACCGGTCTTAAAAGTTTAAAATTTTTAATTTTTTAAATGTTTTGATATTTTTAGATCGGTTTTATTTATAACCGGTCTAAATAATTTTTTTAAGACTGATTTTTTTGAGAATTGGTCTTGGAAATTCTATATAATTACAAAACTGCCACCGGTCAAATTTTTTATACCTTATCCGCTATAACCAATATAAATGTGGCGGTCTAAAAAAGAAATTGTGTACTAGTGTTTGATTAATATGTTAGAACAAAAATTTATTTAAAAAAAGTACTATATTCTAGAAAAAATTAAGGAAAAATCTCAGAAAAAGAATACTTTAAACTTTAAAAATCCTAAATTAAATTTGTTTTTTTATTATTGATAAGGTATTGATTACACTTGATAAGAAAATTACTACTCAAAGATTGATTTGTAATTGAGTTATAAAATGAATGAACTAACAAATTAAATGGAAACTTAAATGGACGAATTGTGTCGAGTTAAATTTTAGAATTTGAGTTGTAACCGACTTAAAACAATAAAAGTAAAATGATTAATCTTTCTGTGTTGTTAATTTATCTCAATAGCTATTATCGTCTTAATTTTTTAAAAATAATGTAGATAAAAATATAATTGTAAAATTAATAATAAATACTATTGTGTAACTAATGTACAAAACTGTTAAAAAAAATAATAAATATTTCCTGAAGCTGTAAAAAGTTTATAGTCAGAGACTTGTAGCCTAACTAACATCAAATATTTTATTTAATGTTTTTTTAGGTGAAAGAATATGAGTTCGAATTTTTTATAAATTGTATGATGGATGTGTGAGTTATTGGGGGAAAACACTTTAAAAAATACATTAAACAGAAAATAGCATTCTTGAGAAAATAAGGACTTTTTTTGTTTGATCCCATTACACCTTGCAGTGCAGTGCAATGCAATGCAATGGTAATGCGATGCAATATTAATTACATAGGTAATGTTTAGTTTGATTTTTAAGTAGGGTGCAATGTGTTAATATTTTAATAATTATTTAAAATTAATATATTGCAAAAAGTTTATTTTACCCTTAATATAATCTTTACAGAAAAAATAGCTAAGAACTGGCGGCGGCGATGGAGGTGGAGGAGGTGGTGGTGGTGGCGGTGGGTGGGCGGCGGCGGCAGTGCTGAAGGAGCTAGTGGTGGCGGTATTGGGCGGCGGAAGAGGTAGTGTGTGGCGGTGTTAGGCGGGTGGTAGCAGTAAAGGCGAAGGAGGAGGAGGTGGTGGCGGTGGGCGGCTAGCGGCAACGAAGGAGGTATGGCGGTAGGCGGCTAGCGGCGGTGGCGGAGGAGGTAGTGGTGGTGATGGTAGGTGGGTGGCAGCAGAGAAGGAGGTAATAGTGGTGGCAGTGGGCAGCGGCGGGGGTGGAGGAGGAGGTAATGGTGGTGATGGCAACGGTGGGGGTAGCGGATGCAGCAGTGGAGGAGGAGGAGGTAGTGGTGACAGTAGCAGGTGTAGGTGACGGCGGTGGAGGAGGTGGTGTTGGCTACAGCGGGTGGAGGTGACGACAGTGGAGGAGGAGAAGGATGAGGTAGTGACGATGGCAGTTGTGGTGTGATGTGGCAAGTGAAATGAGATAAGTAAAATAAAAATATAAGAAACTAACTGGTAAATTAGACTTTTCTAATCATGCAATAGGATAGTAATGAGGATTCATAAGGGGGAGGTATGAATGAGGATTACCAATTTTTTGGTAATCATTATTATCATGGTAAACCTTATTATTATGTTAAAGAACAACCAAATACTCTTCTCTTAGTAATGCAATCATAATTACTATTGCAGATATGCAATGGAGTTAAACAAAATAGGCTCTAAAACTTCAATAAAGAAATAGGGTGAGGAATTAAGCGTATAATTTTTTATAGATAAATCACTTCTTTCAGTTCAATACCTTAGCATCATATTATTACCTTTTATGCATTACTTACATATATAGGTTTTACGCTTGGATTGTTGGATTACCAAATAAGTTCAGTGCTCGTTTGGGATAGTTTATTTTTAGGTAATAAATACTTATTATTCGTGATTCATGGTATACGAGATAAGTATGTGAGAAGAGTTTTATCTCGAATTATATAATAAGTGCTTATTTCCTAAAATTAAATTATTTCAAATGCATTCACTATACTTAATTAACGTGGCGACAAACCTGTGCCCTCTTCGTACTTTTTTTTTTTAACAGTCCTCTTCGTACTTTGTACTCTTACCTTTAAATACATATTTCGTACTATGATCCAACCCTCACACTCTTACTCTTTGGTATTTTAGCCTCCATTTGACTAAAGTCATGTGCTCCTGAATATTTATGTTCTCGATCCCTTATATGTTCTCCACCAGCTAACATTCTTATTAAATAATCCTCTATAAAATATGCTCACATGTTCTATTTTTATCTTAAAAAAAAACTTTAAAACTCATTAACTTTATTTTAAAATTTAATAAGTTTCCAGCATCGTGCCGGTTATATATATATATATATATATGTATGTATACATACTTTGCCTCTATTTTAATATCCTCTATTTTTTATTATAAGCTATAAATAACTTTTTTTGCGTTGATAGAATAAATAGTTAAAATCAATTGAAGGTGTAGTTTTCCAACTGTGTCTTTATGTATAAAGAGGATAAGTGAGAGAGAATAAATACAACAAATACAGCCAATAAGAAACAAAGTTAGAAAAAATACAATAAATATTCAGACAAACCTAAAATGAAACTTATATTTTAGGATATTTCCATTCCTAAGCTTGAAGCTTACAATAAGGGATAGAGAGGGTAACACACTACTGGTATCCTTTAACATTGGAGTAAATGTGTAAATTTATAAGGAAAAAAAAAATAATGGCATGCCTTTTACCACTGAATTATTTTTTATAAATCACCTGTACCTCATTCTCGTAAAATAAGAAAAGCATTACATAGATATTTTTTTCATATTTCCTTTTATTTATGAAGTGTGCACACCTTCTCTTACTTTCATTTATCTCTCTCTCTCTTCTATTATTAATGAGGGGTAAAATTGTCAAAAGTTTATTTATTACCCTACAAGTGACTTATAATTAAAAAAAAAAAGGTACAAGTGACTTATAAAAAGGAACAAAATGGCACTCCTATAATTCTATTTATTAGGAATTTCAAACATATTTCACACAGACCAAGAAAAACCTCAAAATTAAATGACTTTGTCACAAAATTGAATAACTTTCAACTTTATCTATATCTAATACTCCCCTGATCCTATATATAAGGCAGAAAGAGAAGTCTTTTTTTACCTATTTATAAGGCACCTCATTAAAGTTTTAAGGTGAATGTACAATTTAACCATTTATTTATTATTCTGTTGATTTTATTTTTATTTGGTATTATGTATATTAAATATGGGTAGAATTAAAAATTTATTGAATTTTATGACAAATTTAATAAGATATAAGATTTTTAGTGTTATGTAAATAGAACCGGAGGTATATATATTTATATAAAAAATTTAATGTGGCGACAAAAAAAATTTGTTCTCTCTGGCCTCTGTTGATAGGATCAGAGAAGTAGTCCATATAAAGAATAATAAATGGTCAAAAGAAATTAACGCGGAAATCAGTTTGTCTTTGTCCCCTGCCAGCTAATGCCCTCTTGATTCAAAAGGCATGTGAATGCGAAAATAATCTTCTATAAAAAGTAATTCAAAAGTTTGTGGGTGTGGGTGGGGCCAAAATAATAATACAATGGCTAAGCAGTGATGTCTAGATACTAGAGTTTGTGTACTCTTACAAGCTAAATGCTTGCCTTTGTAAATCAAAACATAATAATAATAATAATAATAATAATAATAATAATGTGCCACAAAATAATCTTCTATATGTGTGTGTATACATAATATTCAGTTTAGGGTGTGTTCTTATTAGCTTTTGGAGAATAGATTCTGGAGAGAATAGCTTTTGGAGAATAGATTATAGGAAAATAGATTATGGAAAAAAGTGATTTTGATAAAATGAGAGTGTTTGGATGATTTTATCAGAATAGCTTTTTTCATGGTCAAATGACTAAAAAGGACATTAACTTTTATGATAATTACATATAAAGGATAAGATTATATTTTAAGTATTATTTGACATTAAATTGCATAATAATTACAATAAATGAAATAAATTTGTCCAAAAATTTTTAAATTATAACATTTGTCAAATATGTAATATAAAAAAATAGATGCAAAAATTATAAAATTAGTCAATTATATAGCAAATTACAAAATTAGATCAAACGTATATATTGAAAGCGTACACTATATTAATTTTCATCTCCTTTCATAACATGGGTTATCTTTTACCAAACCTACTGTATCATTCTTCATTCTTCATTAAATTTTAGAAAATGAAAAAATAACAATGAACAATTAAAACCCCTAAAGGCATTAAAAATGATGTATCTTAACCCATTATTTAACATTAAATTTCATAATTAATACAAAAAATGAAATAAATTTGTCTATATGTAATGTTAATTAACTTAACTAATTTTTCTAATATAATTAAATTAGAAAAATAAGTCTTATATTAAGGATAAGAGAGAGTATTAAAATTTTAAAAAAATTTAAAAAAAAAATACAGAAAAAACGCTGAAATTAAAAAAAAAAAAGATGAGAGAGGGTGTGACATGGGACCCACATATAGGAAAAGAACCAATGAGAATAAGAGGGTGGGGCCCACAAAGTGCAAAAGGTAAAAAAAATAGCTTATGCCCAAACCATGGTTTTGAGGTCCAAAACCATAGTTTGGGATTAAAATAGTTTATTTGAAATTTTTGAGTGTTCTTATACTTTTTCCTCAAAACCATGGTTTTGAGAAAAAAGCACTTTTTTTTCCTTTGCCGAACACACTCTTAGAAGAAATTCTTGATTCATAATTTTTCATTTAAAAAATAAAAAATGTAATTAAATATAGACGTCCAAGCTTAGCTTTAAATTATTTTTTCATAAGTACAAGCATCATTTTATTCAAAACAATTATACTTAAAGCATTATTGGATACTAAATATAAGCAATAACAATGGTTGTGGGTCATGTGAATTATATTTCTTATAAAAAGTAAAACCCAAAAAGAAGGGGCTTAACACCCGAGGCCATGAGAGTCCAACCGACCCGTTTAGAAACTGTTAAGTATATACTCTTTCGGTTTTAATTATAAGCAATTTTTTTTATAGGAGTTGTCTCTTTTATAAACAATTTTCATTTTTTGTCTGGAAATATAAACTTATTTTTTCTATTTTATCTTTATTAAATATTTATTCTCTTTCGTATTTTATACTCATTATCTTTCATAGTTTTTTTCTATTCTTTCTCCTATATACCCTTTTAATAAATAGGGGCATATATTAAAAAAATATGATATTTTTTATATATTTATTGTTTTTAACTATCAGATCATTTTACACAATCAAAAAGAAAATTTCTTATAAATAAGACTGGAGGTAATAATGTATGTATTTCTTTATTAAAAAAAATAAAACCATATGGAAAAACCGAAAAAGCCCTTTAAGAGAAAACCAAGAAAGCCAGTTGTCGATAAATACATAAAGAGGTGTCAGGTCAGGTCAGCTCAATTTGAGTGGCGAAAAGTTACCGTAGGATTGGTCTGTCACTGGGGCCATCCTCCATTCATCGTACCAATCGAATCATTCATTGCCAACTAGGAATATGATTTGTAGAAGCAAGGCAATGCAACCCTTTTATTCTTTTTTTTTTTTTTTAATAACAGGGAATTCTTTTTTCTTCTCTGCAAGTAAACATATGAAAGTTCCCCATATTCCATTTAAAACAAATTCAGGTCAATTTTCTTAGAAAAAAGTTGTGCAATCTTTCTATCTCTGGTTCCCTACAAAATATTTTTCTTTTAAATATTTTCTATTACTCTTAATGAAATTTTAAAATTTATAAATATGTAAAATAACATTCAACACCCTAATATTATTTCTCAATTACATTCAGCGCCCTAATCCTATTTATCTTGCATTCAATGATTTAATGTTATTTTTTGGTGCTTCTAGCCTCCCGGATCTCATTAATAATGCTTCTAACACATTAAACCATAAATAAAATTGACGTGATTGATGTAATTAAAAAATAATGTTAAGAGGTTCTAGATGGATGGGAAAACATAACATTAAGTTGTTATGTTCATTATAAATAAGAATAAGATGGTAAATGTAAAAAAAAAAAAAAATCGTAGTATCATGAATAATCCGTGGTTCATTGTGTTCCCTTTCGAGGTTGCCTTGTGCTTTCCCGTCTTAAAGAAGTCAAAGCGTGACACGGGAACAGTCAAAGTCTCATAAAAGGTTTTGTGTTTTGTTTGCAAGTTGGGGAGTTATGAAAAGTTTCACTTTTGAGTTTAGACCAGAGCATTGATTACCCATTTACTGTAGGATTGGTCATTGGTGGGGGACAGCTTTGAAACAGGGACATCCTCCATTCATCGCCCCAACATGATCATTCATTTCCAACTAGGAGTACGTAGTATGCCTGGGATCATGGATGGCAATCAAAAAATATTTATATATGTAGGTCGAGATAATATTTCTTTCATATATTTATTTTATATATTATAAATTATGATTAAAAAATTATTTTTGAACACTTCAATCGTTATTCTAAATAAGTGAACGATTAGTAGAAGCAAAGCAATCCAACTCTTTTATTTTATTTTATATATATATATATAACAGGTTATTCACGTTGGAAGCTAATTCTAAATAGGATTAGGAGAGTTCTCATCAAACTTTATTCATAAGGCAAAGATAGCATATTTATTTTGGTCATATTTATAAGTTACATCATTAATTTTTTTTCATACAAATATACAATTTTATCTTTTATTTATTATTATATTGAAATTGTGTATTTTTGCCCCTTTTTAATTATTCATGTGTATTTTTACCCCTTCTAAAAGATAATTGTGCCAGATGCTCTTTTCTTAAAAGATCATTGATAGATTTGCCCCTTAACCCTTTATTATTATATTGAAATTGTATTCTTAGAATGCAGTAATAGTATTTAGTATTCCCTTCATTTCTTTTTATAAGACAGAAATTTTAGGTATGCCATGCTCCTTTTTATAAAATAGGATTATGGAATGTTTGAAAAGTTTTTTTTTTTTGAAAAACCCTCACTTAATTATGAAAATTACTTATATCGCTATTGTATTTAATTATCATGTTTAATTAAATCACTCAATATAACATATTCTCTCTCTTTTTGTCATAAAATATAACATATTCTTTCTCTTTCACATAAATGAGGGCATTTTTAGGAAAAAATTCATTTTCTTACATAGTTATTGCACTAAGCTAGTTTTAACTAACTTTTCAAAAACACAATTCAATTAATCCTATTTTATAAAAAAGAATGAGCTTGGAGAAGCATATGTGGTTAGCCACTTTATCTTTAATTGAAGGACCAGGTGGTGGTGTCTGGATTAGTCTGGAGCTATTGATACTTCTGAAAGATAGTCTGTCCTAAAACACTGGATACTCTATATAAAAAACAAAAAGATTATTTAATGAGCTACGTGTTCGCTTATGCTTTATTCATCGTTCCTAGGCTAGAATGGTACCGTGACGGTATGTAATAATTAAATTGTGTGGAAAAAGCACATGCAAACAATAAAAAATCAAGCTTTTTTGTTTGGGCCAGAATATGAAATCAAGTTGTTTTTCTATTTTGTTTTAAAAAATAAGCTGCAAGAAGATTGGAGCAAGCTTCACTTTGTACTTAAATTTTATAAAAATAAATATGTATAATAGTTCATTTTATAACTCTTTTTAATGACAATATCCTCTCTCATGGTCCATCTAATGGGAATATGAATATTTAAAAGCAGGTAATTTGTTCACACGCTTTAATTACCTTTTCATATATTTCTTTATTTTTATATAATTATATGATATCAGATAGTAATAACAGACTGTTCGGGAGTTTAATTAAAGATAATTTTTTAAAAATGATTTGTCACTTCGCAAAAAGTACCAGAGAGAGTAAAAAATTGATAAGCCCTCAAATGTTCAAGTTCAAGCAACTAGGCATAACGGGGGCACTAAATTCATGTATTTTGACTCAATTATATAATAATTTAAATATAATATCAACCCGCACGCTTCCATGTGCAAAAGCCTTTTGAAATAATCTACACACGCGTCCCATAATATGTTTGACAGGGAAAAGAGTTTTACCCTGGGAAAACTTTAACACCCCCCCCCCCCCAACATCTTTATTTAGTCAACATGATATTAAAAAGTATAAATTATGACAATCACTTTTGTCAAAAAAGGGTTACATTTATTATTAATTATGAGTCTATTAATCTCAATCATCTAAAATGCTTTTATGGTGATATATAGTTAGAGACGGATAAAAACGGGTCCGGTTTCTCTCATTATCTCTCATAATCTTTAAATCATATCATTTCAATTAATTTAAAAGATAAAAAATGAGTCACGTCATCAAGTTATCACTCCTTCAACTTTTTTCTCATCTTCCCAATCAATGGTTCAGATGGGCTCATGAGAGATGATAAGAAAATAAGATGACGAGAGAATCTGCTTCCAATAGAAACACGGTGATGGGATGAGCTGTACACGTGGCCAAAAAATAATAATGAGTTGAGCCTAGCTATAATTACACATGGAAAAATGTGTGTTACTATAAATGAATCTTGAGTGCTTAAGGTGGATTTGTAGGGTTGGTTTGGATTAATATTAGTATCAGTGATTCATATTTCATTTTATTTTTATAAACTTAGGTTGGAGTAAAAATCAATTATTATAATATGATTTATGTTTGAATGTGTTTTTATTTTTTAAAAAAATCAGTTTTTTCATGAAATTATTTGCATGATACGTAGAATGGTTAATTTCAGAATATTTAAATATGAGAAAAAGGTAAAAGCCAAATGTATTAAAAAAAACAAAAAATAGAAGCCAAAAAAATTACTTCATTTCTAAGGTAACTCCTAAACGAAAAGTTCGTCCCCCGGGTTATGTCAAACATTCCTTTGGACATACAATGGTTTTTTTTTTTTTTTTGGTAGAAAGAATAAAATGGTTTTTTTTTCTCCAAGTCGAAAAAGTTAGTTTTGACATGGTAAACACCGTGTCAAACGTACTCTTATCCTTAATTTGGGTGGGAAGACGATAAGAGAGAAAAAAAGAAAAGTCTCTTAAAATTTTTCCTTCAATATAATTCTTTCCCATATTTTTCCTATGTAAAAAATATATAGCATTGAGCTTAATTATCAAGTTATAATAAAGAATGAAATTAGCTGGAGATTAGGTGAGGACATGGCCCATTAATTTTCGTGTTTCTACACCCTGTCACTTTATTCCACACACTTAAGGACCTCACACTTTTGTCCCCTTCACATGGCTGACGATCTTGTTCCCTATTCCCTCACACCAATGTTCACATAGAGTCAAAGTATTTAAAACCGACTGGACCAGGCAATTCAGTTCGTGAATCGGAAAATCGGCGGTCCAACATGTCTGATCTAGGGGTGAATTATACGGACCGGTTCATCCTTTTTTTTATTTTTTTTAAAAAGGTTTTTTTTATTAATTTTACATAGAATTTCATATAAATAAGCTTGAAATTTTTACTTCCTCACCAGTCTAGTCCCGGTTTAGATTTGGTTTGACTCCTATCTGATCCACTGATCTTTAACCTAATGTTCTGACCGATTCAGTATCCGATCCGATTTTCAATACCTTACATGCATAGAGGTCGTCAACATTACGCAAATGAATAATACACCTTGTCTGGCACAAACAATGTTCATATTTAATATTCTCATTATATTTATTCATTTCACATACTACTGGTATTACTACTGCCTCCATTTCTTTTTACAATTTTTTCCTTTTGAGATTTTGGTGGACATATCATAAAGTATGGTACTATGGTTAATACTTTAGAACAAAATTTTATAAAAAAAACTGCTATATTCTTGCAAAAATTAAGGGAAAATCTCAAAAAAAGAATACCCCAAACTTTAAAAATCTTAAATTAGATTTGTTTCTTACCATCGATTGACTACACTTAATAAGAAATTTTTTACTCAAAGATTGAGTTGTAATTGAGTCATCAAATGAATGAACTAACATATTAAATGGAAACTTGAATGGACAAATCGTGTCTAAGTGTGTGTTCGGCCACCCCAAAAACCATGGTTTCAGAATCCCGTTTCCGTAAATCGAGACAAAACTCCTCTCACATATTTACCTCGTAAACTGTAAAAGCTATTCTCCAAAAGCTAATCCGAACACACACTAAGATAAATTTTAGAATTTGAGTTATAACCGAGTTAAAACTATAAGAGTAAAATGATTATTTTTTGTTTGTTTGTTAATTTATCTCAATAGCTATTATGGTCTTAATTTTTTAAAACTAATATGGATAAAAATATAATTGTAGAATTAACATTGAATATTATTGTGTAATTGATGTACAAAACTGTTAGCATATACCTAGTTGCTTGTCATAAAAAACAACAATAAATATTTCCTGAAGCTTTAAAAAGTTTATAGTAAGAGACTTGTAGCCTAACTAACATCAAATATCTTATTTAATGCTTTTTTAGGTGTAAGAATATGAGTTCGAATTTTTTATTTGCGTGAGTTATTGGGAATAAAAACTTTAAAAAATACATAAAACAGAAAATAGCATTCTTGAGAAAATAAGACTTGAATAAAGAAATAGAGTGAGGAATTAAGCGTATAATCTTTTATACATAAATCACTTTTTTCAGTCCAATACCATATATAGCATCATATTATTACCTTTTATGCATTATTTACATTTATAGGTTCTACGCTTGGATAGTTGCATTACCAAATCAGCTCAGTATACTTAATTAACGTTGCCACAAACCTATGCACTCTTCGTACTTTTTATACTCTTTTAAATATTTCACTTTTATTATATATTATTATCTAACTCTCACACGCTTACTCTCTGTTTTTTTTAGCCTCCATTGAATATTTATGGTCTCGGTCCCTTATATATTCCCCAACAGCTAACATTCTTATTAAATGATCCTCTATAAAATATGCTCATATATTCTATTTTTATCTTAATTTTAACATGTTCCACTGCAATTAAAAAAACTTTAAAACTCATTTACTCTATCTTAAAATCTAATAAGTTTCCATCATTGTCCCGGTTAAGTATATGTATACATACTCTGCCTCTATTTTAATATCCCCTCAGTCTGTTATTATAAGCTACAAATAACTTTTTCTGCATTGATAACGAAAACAGTTAATATTAATTGAAGGTGCATTTTTCTAACTGTGTCTTTATGTGTACAGAGGATAAGTGAGAGAAAATAAATACAACAAATACATTTAACAAGAGGTAAGGTTAGAAAAAATTAAGGTACTGAAAATCGGGCCAAACATTAAACCGGTTGAGGTACTGGGTTAAAAATCAGTGGTTCAAACCGGGGTCAACTCGAGGGTCAGACCGGGGTCAATTAAAAACTATATATAATTTAAATGTTCATACATACCATTAAAAAAACTATATGAAAGTTATTTTTCAACTAATAATTCAATATAACCTCCTAAACCTAATACCTATAAAAATATCATTAAGTACATAAGGATTTTTCCCCAACCAATGCCAAAAGTATTCCACAATCCTTTTAAAGCTCTTTATAAATAAAAAAATGTTAGAAAAATATTTTTTAAAAGAAAAATCCAAAACAACTTCATTTGGAGTGTAAAAAAGTAAAAAGGAAAAAGAAAAGATTAAACCATGACTAGTCTGGGTCAAGCCGGTTCACATCGGGTTGACCGGTTGGCCGGTTTTTTTCCTCAACCGGATCGGACCAGTGACCGGTTCACCGGTTTTCGGTCTGAACCGACCGGTCTGATTTTCCATACAATGGAAAAAACACAATAAATATTTAGACAAACTCAGAATGAAGCTTATATTTTAGAATATTCCCATTCCCAAACTTGAAGCTTACAATAAGGGATAGAGAGAGTAACACACTATCATTTAATATGGAGAAAATGAGTAAATTTATAAGGAAAAAATAATGACATGGCTTATATCACTCTGTTCCTTTTTATAAGTCAATTGTACCACATTCTCCCAAAACAAGAAAAGTATTAAATAGATAATTTTTTTTATTTTATTTTTATCCTTATTTAGGAAGGGTGCACAGCTTCTCTCACTTCCATTTATCCCTCAGCATTTACATCTCCCCCCTCTATTATCAATGAAGGGTTAAAATTGTAAAAAACTCATTTATTACTCTACAAGTGACTTATATTAAAAAAAAAAATTTTAGGTACAAGTGACTTATAAAAAGTAATAGAGTGGTACTCCTATCATCCTATTTATAAGAAATTTCAAATATATTTCACATAGACCAAGAAAAACCTCAAACTTAATTAACTCTGTCATAAACTTGAATAACTTTTCAACTTTATTCATATATAATACTCCTATGATCCTATATATAAGGCAGAGAGAGAAGCATTTTTTGGTCCTATTTATAAAATATCTCATTAAAATTTTAAGATGAATGTATAATTTAACCCTTCATTTATTATTGTATTGATTTTATTTTTATTTGGTATTATATATATTAAATAGGGGTAGAATTGGAAAGTTGTTGAATTTTATGCAACATTTTGAAAACCAAATTGGAGCGGACTGGCCGGTTTAGGCCGAAAACCGGTGGTTTGATAGTTAACGCCACCGGTTCAACCGGTTTTTCCGTAGTTTGACAGATTTTTGAACGGTTTGACCCATTTTTTAAAAACAATATTTTATTCAGAATTTTATATAAATACCACTGAAATCTTCATTTTTTCACCAATTTAGCCCCGGTTTGACTCTGATATGACCCATTGACCCAATATCCTGGCCTGTTCAGTGACCGGTCCGGGTTTTAAAACCTTAATTTTATGGCAGAGTTAATGAGGTTTAAGGTTTTCCTTGGTTTATGTGAAAAATGTTGGAAATGCTTTATGAATAAAACCAAAGAAGTATATATTTACATGAAAAATTTAAGGAAAAATGACATAAAAAAAACTTTAAAATTAAAAATTCTTAAATCAAGTTTTTTATTAAGAGTTGATATAAGAATGACAAGATTTACAAACAATTCACAACTCATTTTTCAAAAACTAGTTAATTTAAGATTTCATAATTTTAAAATTCTATTTCAGTCATTCTCCCAAAATTTAATGCGGTGACTGGTGACAAAACAAATTTCTTCTCTCTGGCCTCTACAGATAGGATCAGTGAAGTAGTCTATGTAAAGATTAAAAAAATCAGAAAGAATAATAAATGGTCATACGAAATTAACTCTGGCAAAAAAAAAAAAAAAGTCACAAGAAATTTACGCGGAAATCAGTTGTCCGCTGCCAGGCGCCAGCTAATGCCCTCTTGATTCTGGGACCAACACGTCACCAAAAAGTAATTCAAAGTTCTCTATGCCTTGTCTGTAGTAGGTGTGGTCGGAGTCAAAATAATAATCCAATCATAAGCATGTTCCAAAATAATCTTCTACATGTGTGGGCATACATAATACCAATAAGAATTATAGCAGGCTATACTTGGTTTTAGAAAAAATTCTTGATTCATAATTTTACATTTAAAAACGAAAAAATGTAATTAAATATAGTCTTACAGGGTTAGCTTTAAATTTTTTTTAAGCATATATATAATTCTATTGAAGACAATTCCATTTAAAACACTATTAGATACTAAATATAATCAACAACAATAGACGTCCATAGCATGGATTACATTTCTTTATGAAAAGTAAAAACAAAAAAAGGGCTCAACACATGAGGCCATGAGAGTCCAACCCACCTGTTTCAAAACTTTCAGCATACTTCCTCCGATTCTATTTATAAGTAATGTTCTTCTTGATTGCGTAAAATGAACTGATAGTTAAAAATAATAAGTGTGTCAAAAATATTATGTTTTTTCCATTGATGCCCTATTTATGAAAAGAGTATAAGAGAGAGAATAGATAAAAAGTATGAGAGATAAAGAGTATAACATATGAGAGAGAATGAGTATTTAATAAGGGTAAAATAAGAAAAAGAAGTTTATATTTTCAGATAAAAAGTGAAAGTTGCTTATAAAAGGGACCAACCTTATAAAAGAGAAAGTTATTTATAAATAGAACATGAGGGAGTATAATGTATGAATTGCTTTATAAAAAAAAAAGCCATAAAAAAGCTCTTTAAGAAAAAACCAAGAAAGGCAGTTGTCGATAAATACATAAAGAGGTGTGAGGTCAGCTCAATTTGAGCGGCGAAAAGTTACTGTAGGATTGGTCATTGGTGGGGGATAGCTTTGAAAACAGGGACATCCTCCATTCATGGTACCAACAAAATCATTAATTTTCCAATTACATTTAGCATTTTAATCTTATTTATCTTGCATCCAATGATTAGATTTTTTTTTTTTTTTAACGCTTGCAGCCTTATAGGACCCTAATCTCATTAATAACGAATCTAACACATTGAGCCATAGATAAAGTTAATGTGCTTGATATAACTGGAAAATAATATTAGAAGTTCTTAGAATGTATTGGAAAAATAATATTAAGGTATTGTATTCACGATAAATAAGATTAAGATGCTAGATTTAAAAAAAAAAAAAGAAGTGTCTAGTATCATGAATAGTCCGTTGTTCATAGTGTGCCCTATCGAGGTTGCCTTGTGCTTTCCCGTGTTGAAGAAGTCAAAGGGTGACGCTGGAACAGTCAAAGTCTCAAAAGGTTTTTTTTTTTTTTTTTTTGTGGGAACTGGGAAGGTGGGGACTGGGGAGTTATTAAAAATGTCACTTTTGAATTTTGACCCGGCCCAAAGCCTTGATTACCCATTTATTGTGTGCTTCTAATTTCCAGGACGTGTTATGACTAATGACCCTCATGACTGGTTCGTCTTTCTCCATTCATATTTGCCTCCATTCATACTTGTCTGTACCTATTTACAAGGAATTGTGGGGATTTTTTTTCCTATTTTATGGAGTACATCATTAAATTTTTTTATATAAATATATAATTTTACTTTTCATTTATTATACCATTGAATTTGTTCTTTTAGAGTAGGTATATTAGATAGGGAAAATCCCATATAAAGCTAGTTAAAATAGGAAAATTTTAAATTAGGTTGGTAAATTAAACAAATCTTTAATTGAGACATTAACCCAATTTAGGATTTTAAAATATGGGTAAGATGTCTTTAATGCCCCCTTCTCTCTTTTCTCCCCCCCTTAAAAGAGTTTTATTGCCTTATGATTTTATTGCTCTATATATCAACATTAATATATGCTAAATCAAAGGAATTTTTCTGTGTCCTAAAAGAATTACCAAAGAATAATTAATTAAAATAAAAATGTGAAAGTGTAACACAGGCCATGCTAGTTTTCCCCCCTAAGAAATCAATTAATTTATTGATGATTGATATTAATGATACAAAACGAAAAAATAAAGGTGATTTTTTTAAAAAACAATAATGTACTTATTTTTACTAAGTGAGAAAAAATAAGAAAACATAACACATACCAACTTGACTTTATAAAAATCAATTGAAATAAAAGTCACTTTTATCAACATTAATCTAAACTAACTCAGAATAATTTTCACTAACACATAAATGTGAGTTTTTCAAAAAATAACTTAGTTAAGATTTCAATCCTTTAAGTTTTTCATTCTTAAATGTAAATTATTAATATTAATTATTTTTTTCCAACAAGAGGCATGTAAATTTCATATACTTCTATGAATATTTTAGATAAAAAAGATAAATATATTTACAATTTCATAAAATACTTTACATATTAAAATATAGAACTTTAAAAAAAATTTATATATGAAACAAATATAACAAAATTTATACTTAATATATTATTAAAAAAATTTATAGTTACGTATATTATAATTTTTTTGAAAAAAAAATATTCATGTTAATAAGATAAACTCCTTGTTCAAAATATTGTACGTTTGTGTGTTTGTGTGTGTGTGTGTGTGTGTGTGTGTGTGTGTGTGTGTGTGTGTGTGTGTGTGTGTGTGTGTGTGTGTGTGTGTGTGTGTGTGTGTGTGTGTGTGTGTGTGTGTGTGTGTGTGTGTGTGTGTGTGTGTGTGTGTGTGTGTGTGTGTGTGTGTGTGTGTGTGTGTGTGTCTTTTTAACAGCATACATATGCATATTGAAAAGTATAAGTTAGAAAGTAATAAAACTATTTAAAGAAGAGAGATAAGAGGGTATTAAAGTTATTTTACCTATATTTTGAAATCTTAAATTGAGTTAATGACTCAATTAGAGATTTGTTGAATTTACCAACTTTATTTAGAAATTTTCTTTTTTAAGTAGCTTTATAAGGAATTTTCCCTATTAGATAAAGGTAAAGTAGTAAAGTTATTAAATCTTTAAACATGGCTATTCAAGTTGGAAGTGTCTTCCAAATAGGATTAGGAAAGTACTCATCAAACTTTATTTATAAGGCAGAGATAGCATATTTATTTTATTCATATTTATAGGTTATATCATTAATTTTTGTTTCATATAAATATACAATTTTTCTCTTTATTTATTATTATATTAAAATTATATTCTTAGAATGTAGTAGTAATATTTAGTATTCCCTCCGTTTCTTTTTATAAGATAGGATTTTTGAGTATGTCATGTTCCTTTTTATAAAATAGTATTATGAAATGTCTGAAAAGTTTTTTGAAAACTCTTCATTTTACCATCACTTAATTATGAAAATCACTCATATCACCATTGTAATTAATTCTCATGTTTGACTAAATGACTTAATATAACATATTCTCTCTCTCTCCCTCTCTCCCTCTGCCAGAAAAATATAACATAGTATTCCTCATCCACATAAATGAGGGCATTTTTGGGAAAAAAAATTCATTTTCTTACATATTTATTGCATTAAGCTAATTGTAACTAACTTTTCGATAACACAATTCAGTAATCCTATTTTATAAAAAGGAACGGACACTACTGAAAAAATCACTTTTAAGACTGGTTAAAAAAAACATTTTAGATCGGTTCTTGATATAGCCGATCTAAAAAGTCTGTTACTTTTTAGACCGGTTATAGAACTGGTCTAAAAATAAATATTTTTAGACTGGTTATCAGAGGAACCGATCTAACATGTTCAAATTTTAGACCGGTTTTGGAGAGAACCGGTCTTAAAAGTTGATTTTTTTTAAATTTTCGTTTAAAAGATATACCCAGCAAGCCATTTCCCCTATTAAAACATTTCACTCAACAAGCAGTAGCTAGTTCAACGACATTCAAATAAATCTTCTTCTCTTACAGATTATATAACTAACATCTTAATGACATGTGAGAGACTCAAAACTCATTGGAACATATTAAAACTCAACTCCCTTATGCTTAAACAGTGCTGCCCGAAACAGAAGCAAGGAAAACAACCATGAATAATAAACTCACAATTATAAACAGAATCATAATGCAAGGAAATCATATAACTAAGACAATGTTGTTTTGAACAAGTTCCTTATCTTTTCATTTACATACATACATCAAAGATTAAATTACATTAATGACAATGATGTTATTCATTAGGGCCAAAATACTTTATACACACTCTTCTTAGGCTGATGATCACTAGTGGGCTTGGCTTCGGAGAATCTACACTAAGACGTACACCTCATATCCTTCATTTTCATGTAAAGACAACAAAAAAAGTAGTTATATATATACACACCAATAACAATATACATAATTCAAATATAATTCATGATAATTATTTTAGCTAACTAACCTTCAATGCAATTTTATAAAGGGATATCCTCCCATTTCCTTTCATGATGATCATTTCTTGTGCCGTGTTCATTGTCTGCTTCATCTTCTTCGTTCAATTCTGGTAAACCCCTAGAAAAAGAAGGAGTCTCCAGCAGATCATTCATTGAATGACTTTTCTGATTAATATCAATGACCCTTTTTCCTTGGAGAGCTACATACCACATTTTATTTGCTTGATCAGTAACATATAATACTTGTTTCGCTTGATATGCCATAATAAAAGGTTCATCTCTAAAACTTCTACTATTCAAATCAACCAATGTAAATCCCAACTGATCAATCATCATACCCTTGTTGACATCAACCCCTTGCATTTAAAAATGGGAAGTTTAACTTTAACATAATCAACCACCCAAATCTCTTTAATCACCCAATAATAAGGTATTGTTGTCAATCTAGGATTCTTATCTTTTGAACTAGAGAAGTGCAAAGATTCAGCCACTAACATAACCCCACTGTTCTGGACGGTGCTCCTATCATCAAGGGACTTCGTGTAAAACATATAACCATTGATCACAAATAAAGTTCAACTTATGACATCAGCCTCAGGACCACGTGCTAACCATTTAATTGTATCAGAAACACATTCTTTGTTGTCAACCTTTTGTTTGAACCAATGTGCAAAAGTTTTGTTATGCTCTCTAATTAACCTTTGTTCAGTCATTTGACTATTTCCTTTCCGTACAATTTCTTTATGAGCATTAATGTAATCTTGAACTTCATCAACATTATTCAAGATGTATAAGTGGACTTGTTGCAGTTCATCAGAATCCAAACTCTTTACTGAAGCCCCGCGTCTACTACCTTCTTCGTCATGACGTTCAGAAAGTCCAATATGTCCTATTTGACAAGTAATCTTAACAAAACTTCATGGTTTCTTCAGAAACATATTTCTGAACAATAGATGCTTCAGGCCGGTTAAGGTTCTTCACATACCCTTTTAGGATTTTCATAGTTCTTTCAATTCGGTACATCCATCGTAAATAGATAGGGCCATACAACTTGATCTCCCTGACTAGATGAACAATTAGATGTACCATGATGTCAAAAAAAGAAGGAAGAAAAAGCTTCTCAAGCTGGCACAAGATCATATATAATTCATTTTCCAGTTCATCCAATTTTTTCTGTCTCAATGACTTTACTATAAATAACATTGAAGAATAAACAAAGTCTAGTCAAAATATGTTGAAGATCATATTCGGCAATGTCTCGAATAGCTACTCGGAGAATTTGTTGCATTAAGACATGACAATCATGAGACTTTAGCCCCACTAACTTCAACTATTTCATTGACACAAGCTTCCTAACATTTGAAGAATACCCTGAAGGAACTTTGATGCCATGTAAATAGTCACAAAAGCTTCTTTTCTCATCCTTAGACAAAGTATGAGTAGTTGGAGGATAAAAAGTTCTCTTATTATATGGCTTTGAATGCAATTCTTCTCATATCCCCATTTCTTGCAAATCTAATCTTGCCTTCACGCCATCCGTAGAACTACCTTGTATGTTAAGCAGTGTCCCAACAATACTATCAGAAACATTTTTCTCCACATGCATGAAATCAATAGTGTCTCACATCAAGCTTCGGCCAATATGGAATATTGAAGAAGACAGACTTCTTTTTTCATTTACTTTTCTTATTACTATTCTTTGTAGTCTTACCAAAGATAGCATTCATATTTTTCAACTTTTCATAAACTTGCTCCCTAGTCAATGCCTTCAGAGCATCTTCAAACTCTTATCCACCAAAAAAAGCTTTCTTTAATCTGCGATACGGGTGGCCTCGTCTAAGAAATCTTCTATGGCCAAGATAAACTGTCTTTCTTCTATGTTGAAGTTGATGATAGCATGTTCCTTCTTCACAAATCGGACATGCTTTAAGTCCTTTAACACTATAGCCTGACAAGTTTCCATATGCAGGGAAGTCATTTATAGTACAAAAGATCATGGCTCGTATTTTAAAAACCTCCTTCTTGTTCGTATCAAAAACATCAACACCTTCGTCCCACAACTCTTTCAAGTCTTCGATCAAGGGTTTCAGGTAAACATCTATATCATTTTCGGGTTGTTTTAATCCCGAAATCAACATAGATAACATGATGTACTTTCGTTTCATGCATAATAGAGGAGATAAGTTATAAATTACGAATAGAATAGGCCATGAACTATGTATACTGCTCAGGCTACCAAAAAGATTCATGTCATCCGTGCCAAGCCCAAGTCTAAGGTTCCTAGGCTCTTCACCGAAGGTAGGAAATAATTGATTGATTTTCTTCTATTGAGAAGAATTAGCCGGATGTCGAAGCTTTCCATCGGATATCCCCTCATCCACATGCCATCTCAAATTTCTTGCATCGTTTTCATTAGCAAACAAGCGTTTGAACCTTGGTATGATTGGAAGGTACCACAATACTTTTGCAGGAGCATTATTTGATTTGAACCTCGGGGTTTCACATATTAGACACTGTTGTTCCTCTTCATGCTCTTTTCTATACAATATACAATCATTAGGGCATGCATGTATCTTTTTATACTTCATCCATAGTGGACACAATATTTTCTTAGCATCATAGTATCGAGAAGGCAACACATTATCATCTGGAAGTGTGTCCTTAAAAGCCTCAAGCGTTTCTGAAAAACTCTTGTCGCTCCATCAATGCCGTACTTTCAAGCTTACCAATTTCAATACTGCTTTCAACAATTGGTAATTTTTACACCCCGGGTACAACGACATCTCAGTATCACTACACATATTACCATATGCATGTGATTGCTCAAAAGTCTCTTCTCTTACATCACGAATAATATCCTTTATCCGATCATCTGTATCCGTGTCATTATCATCAAAGTTCACTCCCCCTGTTGAGATGAACTTGGCATTTCTAATTCTTCACTATGTCATACCGATACTGTATAATTCTTACAAAATCCTTCACAAATTAAATGTGTATATATATATACAGTACTTAGTCACTTCTCATTCAAACATACTATACAAGGGCAATAAAACTTCCCACTACCATCATTGGCATTTCTACTAGCAAAGTCTAAAAAACCCCCCACCCCATTATCATATTCAACACTCGTTCGTTTAACGTTTATGCAACTATGAGCCATATATATCTCAACACTTCTAACACCCTATATCCAACAACAAAAGGATAGACAAAAAACAACAACAATAGAGTTTTAGATATTTCAACGAAATTAACAGGCACCATTTGAAACTAGTATTGTTTTTTTTTGATACAGAAAAAAAAACAACCCAAAGTATTTTTTTAAACTAGTATTGTTTTAACAAACTAATAACACTGACAATAATCAAACAACCACACTAAATTAAAATAGAACATAAAGTGGTATTAATCCAAACCAAATATCACAGGGATGTAATTAAAAGTCAGAGCATATATCTAACAAGAATGTGCAGATTTAATTTTTTCCAGATTACATTTAAGTACTCAAAGCAACAACAAGAACCATTTTTTCATAGAACATTATTAATTATTGAACAACGTAAAACTAAATAATAGATCAAACACTAATTTGATTGAAGACTAAGGAGTGAGCTTCAACCCAAAGTCACGGTGGCGTTGGCTGAGGTTAAAATGAAGTCTTCAAATTCATGGCACTGATAAAGGGAAGTCAAGTCAGAGGAGAATGGTCATTGCACAGAATAGAAGTGGCGGCGGAGAAGAATGACGATAATCAAAGAACAGCGACGATGAACACAACAACGACAGCGGTAATGAGGGAGGAGAGTTGAGCAAATGAGAGACGGGACGCCATGGACGAGTTCAGAACAAGCACGGACAGAGCTTACAGAGAAATGACAAAAAGAGAAGAAAGGGTTAATAGAGCGCGCAATCTGGGCCCGGGAGTAAAAATACAGGCGAAAAATCTTACCTTTAAGATTGGTTATTATTAAAAACCAGTCTTAAAAGAGTGAAATTTCACATTTAAGACCTGTTTTTGTACAAACTGGTCTTAAAATGTTAAAATTTTTAAGATTAAAAATATTTTAACATTTAAGACCGGTTTACATAAAAACCGGTCTTAAATGTTAAAAAATTTTAAATTCATAAAAATGTTAACATTTTAAGACCGGATTTTTTAAGAACCTGTCTTAGAAGTACAATATAATTACAAAACTGCCATCGCACAAATTTTTAAGACCTTATCCGCCAAAATCGGTCTAAATGTGATGGTCTAAAAAGGGTTGTTTCCAGTAGTTGGAGGGGGTATATACTAAACAAGAGTAAAAGTGTAAGGCTATTAAATTTTAAAACAAAGCTAACGAGGTTTAAGATTTTTCTTAATTCTAACTAAACAAGTTAGAAGTTCCTTATAAATGGGATTAGAGAGAAGTTGATGTAGAATAGGGAGAGAAGGTATGATATGAACCCATAAGTAGAACTACTAATCAAAGTCTATAAGATAACACCATATTTTATTATATCTTTTCACATTTAACTAATGTAATTGTGAGTGATCTTATATCAGACTCTATGGAAGTGAAAATTTACAAATATGTAAGAGACCTGCTGTCAGAAAATGTAAAGGGGTTTCTAGTAGTTTTATATTTTTATATGTCTTTTTTTAAAAAAGATAAATAAATACCATTTGAACTTAAACAACAAAAAAATTTATTAAAAAAGGGAAAGGACAGAGAGGTACACAGGTAGAAATTAGGGTTTTGAATGTTTGGGCAAAAGACAAAATTGCCCTTTCTCTCATTCCTTTTTATCTTTCATCCCTTTATCTCTTCTCTCTCCACTTTATTCATCATCCCTTCATCTCTTCTTTGTCCAAACCACTTCGCCATCGCCCAAAGTTTGACAGAGATGAAGGGATGAAAGATAAAAAGGTATGAGAGAAAGGACAATTTTGTCTTTTACACTAATATTCAAAACCCATATTCCTACTTGCATACCTCTATGTCCTTTCCCGTTTTCAGTAGACTTTTTGGGGTTTTTCAAGTTCAAATGGTATTTTTATTTGGGTTTTCGCTTTTTTTAAATTCTCACACAACTAATAGAAATAGAAGCACCACTTTACACTAACCCTATGTAACATCCTAGTTTTTAATCCTAGAATTTAAATAATTTTAAGAAGAAAGTAATTCATGGTAAATGAAATTCTACCATGTAATTAATTAAATAAAGAGAATTTAATTAATGTCATTATTATTGTTATTATTATAATGATAATTATTATTATTAAGGTTGAAGAAAGATTGAAAAAGTGATAAATCTTATTAGGAAAAAATAAAAGAAGGCCCAGCCCATTCAAAAAAGGGGGAAATCTATAACTATATATGATAGACTAATTGTTAAATAAAATAAAATAATAAAATGAAGGCCCAAGGTCTATTAAAAAGAAAGAAAGTGTGAATAAAAAAGAAGAAGAAGGAAAAGGGTTAAGGTGTAAAAATACCTGAGTTTTTACTAAAAATGCGTCCAATATCATATGTTTTTCGGAGGTGCAAAAATACTTATGAACTTATCAAACAAGAGCAAAAATCCCCCTGCCGTTAAAAGAGCTAACCTCTATTAGTGGGACCCACATTATTTAAAAAATAAAAATGTCTACAATTTTTAAATTCCTCTTATGCCCTTCACTTTAACTCTTCGAACCATGAAACTCTCCTTCCTCCTCCATCTTCTCCATTCTCTTCTTAAATGCCAACGGCGGCCTCTACCAACGATGACAACATCTCCATAGTGACAACAACTATCCTCCACTAGCGATCACGGTGATTCTTGTCTCTTCTAACGTCTTATAGATCCGAGGCTTTGAGCGATGAAAGCCTTTTTGGTGGTTCAAAATGGGTTGAATTCGACCCATCTCAACCACCACCACAAGAGGGTGCACATCATGGCAGCGAGGAGGCTGGAGGGAGACATAGAAGGTAGAGGATAGAAGGATCGATTTTGGGGGAGAGAGATTTTGACGCCCTGATTTTTTGCCTTGACTTTCTTGTCTATAGTAAGCCTTGGTTGATGGTGGTTCATGGTGGCTTCAGTAGGTGAATTTTTAGATTTGTGAATTAGAAGTTGGGAAGGGGATAGCAGCAAGATCGAGGGCCTGTAGAGAGTAGACAGTGGTTCATGGTGGCTTCAGTGGGTGTATCTTTTCTAGTATTTTAATTTTTCTGTTCTTCATTTTAGAAGGGATGATGAGCCACAATGTCTCAAAATAAAATGTTCATGATTTAAACCGTATTCTTATGGGATTTATTATCAATGATTTAAACTAGACATGCACCAAGAAATGAGTAATGTAGACTGTCATTGAGTAATTGAACATTGGAGAAGAACTTAATACCCTTTTATAAAATTCTAGAATTTTGTTATATCTAATTCCTTAGGTAGATTTTGGCAACTGTTATTTCCTTTGGTGTGTGTTATTGTCACTGTGTCTTTGATGGTAAAAAGAGTTGCAGAGGATGAAGGTTGGGAGATAAAGGGTGTTTTTCTGAGGTGGGGGGTACTTTGGTATTTTCATAATGTACTTAACTTCTATTAAGGCAATTTAATTATGATGGTATTTTTGCTCTGGTTTTACAAGCTTATGGGTACTTTTGCACTTCAGAAAAGCATATGGTGTTGGGTGCAATTTTGATAAAAACTCATTGGTATTTTTGCATTTTAACCCAAAAAAAGAAGGTCGTGGCCATCAATTTAAATGGGACACATGGGGTATCATTTAAACCCCTCCCCACGCGTTTTCATTGTTGCAAGAGAGGGAGGCCAAAATAGTGCAACAACACTGTTGTAGTCTGCAGTTTTTTCATAGGGCAAGCTTTGAGCTTCCTTTTGATTGATTTATTATTGTTGGTGTTGAACATAGGGCATATTTTTTGTGGTAATATCTCTTTGCTTGGTGAGAGGTAACCACTTTCCACTTATCATATATGCTAATGTCTTGCTTTTAAGAGATTTTAATATTATGAGATGATGAAATATGATATGGACTTTCTATTGATATGATATATATTCTTTATTTGAGAAAAATGTCTTGTGAGATTTGAGATTTTGAAATAAAAATGTAAAGTATGAGAAAAAAGGCTTTGCCTTGATTATTGTTTTTGCAAGAGCGTGACCATGTGTAATCATGAGAAAATCATATTGCATGAGTTGTTGTTTGTGATTGATAGAGAATATAGTTGGAGAGAGATACTCCCTCCGGTCTATAATATAGGGCACCTTAACTAATTCATGGGAAACAAAAAATAATAGTTAAGTCATTGAATATATCTTAAAATATAAGTTTTTTCCTGTTTTCCCCTAACTAGGAAATGTGTTTAAAAAATGATAGAATAATTTTGTTTCCAATTTATATTAATTCTCTCACATGCATATGCTTTTTCAATCCCCAAAGCAATTGAGTAACGAAAAAGCAAACCAACACCAATTCTCTCTCTTCACTTTTGAGTAGATGACGAAGGCAGGAGTATTAAAATTATTAAAACCAACACCAATTCTCTGAGTTCTCTCTCTCACGTATGGAGTTTCCAATTGAAGCATAAGTTTGGTGGTGAAATAAAAAAATGGCGGGTTGTACAATTTTTAAAATTTCATCAAACTGAATTGAGCTTATAAAAGATAGCACATATGAAACACAATATCTAACCAAGAACACAGAAGCACCTGCTAAAGTACTGCCATCATGAGAGATTTGCTAGACTTGAATGTTTTGCCATGTTCATATATTGAAGTTGATGATAGTAACTGTAACCCCCTTCATGACAAGGTTGAGATTAAAGTTCATAAATACATAATTATGCTGAATTAGAGACTACAGGATAAATTGAGACTTATTAAAAATTTCATCTCTTAAAACAGGGCTTGCAAAAAATTTTCTAAGATCTGTTCAACAAGGTCTCATATTCACATTTCAAATACATATTTGGCTTGTACAGTTTGATTCCATTCATAAATATCAGAGTGCAATATAAATTCCCGACACACTCGGGTTCTATTAATCAATTAAGGGTTTACAGGGCATAAATGCCTATAATCAGTTTCCCGTTCTAGGGGATTACACAAAACTACTCAATATCGGCAACATATACAATTAATTCCCAACAAAATATCCAAATAATTACTAGCATGATAACCGACTATCCAAAATGTAAACTCCTAGCTTGGAGATCTATTTGCCCTTCGTCACCTGCTTCTCTTTAGAACTACTGGCCCTGTCTGAAAATTGTTTTATGAAAAGAATGAAATTCTAAAAAATCCCAGTAGTAACAATTCACTCATAGTATGTACAACCACAAAGCATGTAAGTAAATCACAATACAGCAACAAAACAACGTTATTTACAACGGTAGGGGTAGGTGTGGTGTGCATCACCCCTACGACTACTCACGCTGAATTGCTCATGTTGCAACGTACAATGACATAGCCACACCAACATGTTTCTCAAAAATGGGAAATTCAAAATACCACAACACAACAACGGCAGGAGTAGGTGTGATGTGCATCACCCTCTACGACTGCTCATATTGCAACGCACAACGACATATTTCACATCCACATATTTCACCACAGCAGGATTTTGTACAACATATTTCATAACGACAACACAATGATAAGTCATGCATACAATGTATCATACATAAT
Source organism: Inga oerstediana (assembly GCA_963210345.1). Classification (NCBI taxonomy): domain Eukaryota; kingdom Viridiplantae; phylum Streptophyta; class Magnoliopsida; order Fabales; family Fabaceae; genus Inga; species Inga oerstediana. Next base: position 7,817,206 of record OY723411.1, read on the forward strand.
ACAAGAGAAAGGTCACCACCTTGTTCTTTCCATGCTTGCTTTGGCACTGGTCTCTCACGGGCAGGGCACATATCAAATCCTAGAACCATAATTAAGGGCGAAGAGTTATTCTCTAATCCAAAACTCAATTTCAAAACACTTAAAGTTGGTTATCATTTAAGACCTTTAGGAGGTTACTAGAAGCCCAAATATATGCCTAAAGGGTTGGGAAGTACTATATCAAAGACCACTTTACGATAGTGACAAGTTCTGATTTTTGGGTGTTGGCCGCGGTTAAGAATCTTTAGGTGCGGCTAAAAATAGGTCAGAAACTTTAGGCTGCAGCCAAGAACTTTTGGCTGTGGCCAAAGTCAGATCAGAAATTTTTAGTTGCCTTCAAGAGTCTTATGGATACGGCCAAACGCAAGTCAGAAGCTTTTGGGTTATGGCCAAGGAAAAATTTTGTTTCTTGGCTGAACTTCCAAAAATCATAACTAATTCCAGAAAAATTGAAATGGAATGATTCCAAGGCCAATGGAAATATATTTAAGTCCTCTTTATAAGAAAAATATGAATCATTGCTGTTTATACCCACAAAAATACAGAATTCAACAATTCTCCTTGCTGTTTAGAATTGATCTCAGTTTCGACATCAAACTTTGGAAATTCATAACTTTTAGCACACATATCAAAATGACAAAAAATTTATGTCATTAGAAAGCTTGAAATGTCTACTACAAATCTGGAGAATTTCATAATTTTTTGACACCATTTGCTATTTTAAAAAGTTCATGCAATACAACTGTCAACACAAAGTTCTCACTAACCAAAACTTGCAACTTTTAACCCTAAGTTTCCAATGGTTCAAAATTCACATCTAACACTACTCCCACACAATTTTCCACAAGGAATCCAATAGAAATATTAAAACAACCAAATTCTCACTCCATCTATATGTTCTGGTTTGGAGGTATAATTAACACAAAAACCCAAAAACTTCTAACTTCACATTTCAAGTTCAATTCAATTTTATCTATCCAAGACACACCACAAGGCACCATTTCCATGACCGCATTATGCCAAACTCATTAATACCCTAATTTTCAAAAAATAGGTCAAAAATCCCAAAAATTCAAGGTTTAACTAAATGCCACAAGACCTATATAGAAAGGTTCATCTTACTCACCTCAACAACTTTGCCAAACTTGGTTCTTGATTCAACAACCTCTCATTTTCCTCAAGCACAAAAACACCTCCTCTTGAGAATCCAAAACCATAGGATGAAAGCTCTTAACAAGAGAAACAACTTTAAAGAATAAGGTTTTGGCATACAAGGTCAAGATCTCACCTAAAATTTGAGCTTTCCTTTTCTCTTTCTTCTTCAACAATGACGAAATGAGAGAGCTTGGAGAGAGCAGGATTTTTGCCCCCATGCCCATATTCATACGCACAAGAGAGAGGGAGAGAGAGAGAATTGAATATAAAATGATGCATTTGACTGTTCCTTCCACCAACTCTCTTTATGCACACTCAAACAATGCCAAATGTCCAAATCTCCTTATTTCTTACCAAATAAGTAACCACACGGTTACATTAACTAGTCCATTAGTTATTTAGTCACACATCTCAGTTCTTTTAGTTTTTATTAATTTCTTCATTAATCATTGACTAATTGGCCTGGTAATTTTCCATTCTTCAATTTTGCCCCTGATTATGGAAATTCTTACTAAGTTACCAAATAATATATTTTTCTCATTTCTTTCTCTATTCCAAACGCCCTTCCCTCATTTTAGCCCCAAAAATTACTTTGTCACATAATTATGCTAAAATACAGGGTGTTGGGCATTTCCAATAATTAATTCAAATTTCAAATCAACTTTAATTCATAAAATCATTCTCAATAAATGCAAGTAGCCCTTAATCAAATTTTGGGGCTTTACAGTAATAGCTTGCATATTCGCCCAACTCCACAGAACCAAGATGTAGAAGTTTCAGGTGATTGGAATAGGCTCTGTCGTGACGAAGTTGTAGCAGAGAAGTTGAAATCTTGCTTAGCTCTGGATTTAAATATAGAAGTAGGGTGCATGATGAAGGTGATTATGTTCTCCTACCAGACTTAAACGAACATACAACTAGCTTTGAAAACCCATCATCTGAAGGGCACACCATACATGATCGGAATGCTTTCAGAGAGCAAGATCAAATGGACCTCAACATAAGTTTTGAAGATCAATCCTTTGTGAAAATGATATAAATGCGAACATGGAGTTTCAAGAGGAAGAAGATGTAGAGACACAGTCCATTCAATCAAGAAGAGACGAGTTGAACCAACCAATAAAAGGTATGATAGTTTGATTCTACTAAACATAAAGCATTCACTACTTAATCTTTAGAATGTTTTATGATACTGTGTAAGAAAAAAATAAACCAATGCCTTCCGTATATAAAAGAAATTAGTCCAACAGAGCATATAGAAGTTTACAGTTATTTTAATTTGGGTGTGTGCATAGTGTACTTGGCTCTTTTATTTATCACCTACTGGCTAGGTAAAAAATAGAATAAACGCACCCATTCTATAAGTTGTCACTTGATAATTTTTTTCTTGGTGAATAGTCACCTGATAAATATATTTTTCATGAAACTATGCAACTGGGTAATTAAGCAGTAGATTCTGCAAGTAGAAGTTTAAGCCAATCATCATGTGATAGAAGAAAATTTCTAACAAATGAAGATAGGAGATCAATCGATCATTTATTACTGAACTCAATCATAGAAGGGATAAAGCTAAGGAAAGGTGCAACAAAGAAGCTAACTTCAATGTATGCAGTGTTTATAAGAGTTATTCAATGAATTTGGCATCACATAAAGGAAACAAGAGAAGCATCTCATAGGAAGACTAAAAATTGTGGACATAAGAGACCTCAATTCAATGAGGAACTCATACGTGACATTCCACTTCGCCAACTAACCACATTGAGGTCTCTATCATTTGCACTACAATTGAGCAAAACATCAGTTATAAGATTGATGAAAGCTAATGTTATACAACGGCACAACAATACAATCAAGCCCTTCTTAAAAGATGAAAACAAGATTTCTCGATTGCGGTTTTGCTTATCAATGCTTGAGGATAATAACATACTAAATGGTCCTACCTTTCAATCCATGCATAACATTATACACCTTGATGAAAAATGGTTTTACATGACCAAGAAAAAGGAAAATTATTATTTGGGAGTTGGTGAGGGGGAGCCACACCGAACAAGTAAAAGTAAGAATTACATTAGTAAGGTCATGTTCTTAGTTGCTTTGGCTAGACTTAGATTTGATGGTGAAGGCAATGAAACATTTTTTGGCAAGATTGGTGTATTCCCATTTGTGACATATGTGACAGCAAAAAAGAGGAGTGTTAACAGAGATGCGGGCACTATAATAACAAAGCTTATTTCTTCCGATAACAAGGAAGTATGCAGGAATTTTCTTTGCAACATGGTATTACCTGCAATAAAGGCTAAGTGGCCAAGGGATGCTCTTGGAGAAAAAATTTGCATACAACAAGACAATGCTCCATGTCACATTAATGACAATGATATAGAGTTTCGTTGGGTTGCTAGTGAGACCAGATTCGATATTCATTTGATGGCTCAACCTCCAAATTCTCCAGATTTAAATGTATTGGATCTTGGTTATTTTAACTCAATTCAATCTCTGCAGCATAAAGAAGCACCGAAGTCTATAGATGACCTCATTAGTGCTGTGTATAAATCCTATGAAAGCTTCTCATCATTGAAAACAAACAAGATCTTCCTAACATTCTAGGCAACTATGATAGAAATTATGAAATCTGGAGGTTCAAATTGTTGGAAATTGTGCCCAAATGGCCAATCATTGTACTTTAAACATTATTAATTTAATGAAATTTCTCCATTCTGTTATCATATTATTTGCATGTTAAACTATGATAATTGTATCCTTGGATAAATAATAAAGATTATTCTAAAATGTCCCTGGTCGGTCATCTATGCGGGAGCAAAGATGAAATAAGACCAGTATGACTTTGATAAGATATGGAGATACGAATCAAATTCTCAAGAACTTGTAAGAGTACAAGGTGCTGTATCGACCTACTATGAGAAAGCTACATGGATCAAGTCATAATCTTTTCTCATATATAATCACGTCACAATGCCCTTAGACTTGAGGTCATCACGGATTCCTACATGAGAGTTGCTAAGCTTTAAACTAGTCAAAAGTCACTTTTGACTGGGTGATGATAAAGGCTATGATCGGGCTTGGTGTTTTTTGCATGCAGAGGAATATGAATGATCAAGATGGAATTTGTCCCTCACATTAATAGAGAGATATTACTGGGCCCCTCGATGAGTGAGTCTGAGAAATGTATGGCCATACTACAATGGAAAGGAGTTTTCATTTCTATTGTTAGACTACTCAAGAATCAAGAAAGTAATGGTCAGGAACAAGAGGATGACATTATCCATGCCTTATCTTTGATCGATATATTGTGTGACAAAAGGGACGTGACATGATTGTATGATAGGTTGCATCGTGATAACGATCTTCATATGAATTGGGTAGTTGTAAAGTCTTGCTAGAGGCACCTTGCGACTTGTGGGTTAATACAATTATTGGCCTACTGCCAACTTCATATGGGCCTACTAGGTCGCACACAAAAATGGTCCAACACGAGATAATGTTTAATTTAGGGTCGACGAATTTTATATATATATATATATATGTAATATAAAATTTCGTTAATAATATTATATAGATTTGTATTTTCGAAATACATATTATATATATATGTTATATGATATTATTATATTGTGTTAGTTTTAAATTTAATTTATTAAGATATATTAAATTTAATAACTAACATGATAGAGATATAGTATCTCAGATTTAATTTATGAAAATAAATTAAATCTAATGGCTCTTTATTTGGATTAAATAAATTGGTTAAATTAAAACTGTTAGACATATTTAATTTAAACTGAATTTATTTAATTAGCCCATCAAGATAATTAATTGTTAATTAATTTCGAAATTAATAAAGATTAATTTTGAAATTTGAATATAGCCTTCATAGGTTATAAACTTGATAGAGCAGATATACTCAGACGCGCATGAAAATTCAGAGCCGCAAGGGAAACCCTAAAAACATTGGAGGTGCTAGCACGCAGTCTATGTTGGAGAGCATTCGTGTGGATACTGATAGAGGGAGCGGACCTAACGTGTTGGCTCTTAGATATCGTGAAAACCCTAAGTTGTAAAAAGGTACGAATTCTTTCTAACCCGATTTAAACGCCATCGATAGATCCTTGATTAGGATCGATGAAAATTTTTATAATTCTTTCGCTGTGCCTGCCGATCCTAAAACAAATAACTACAAACTCCCTCATTGGTCAAAAAATGTAGTACCAAGAGAAGGTGGACTCACAAGTCAATTGCAATGTGATGCATCCATGGTACATACAGTTATGGCACAGTTAGAAGAAGCTACTGGATGATTATATAAGAGGCTGAAGTATGTGGTAGTAGTGTTGGTGCATTGAAGTAGTTGGGGATATTTTGATTATTTTGTTTAGTATGTTTAACGTCTTCAAATTGTATGATTATCATTGTCAAGTAATGGATGGTGATATCCTACCTTATCTTTATTAATTGAAGATTTCTGGGCGGTAACTTGTTTTATTTATACCTTACTTTTATTATTTAACTTATTGACTTTGCATGTTGTAGAACACAAAACATATTTTTTACCCAACAAAAGTTATTTTGATTATTTTAGTTTGACTATCTTACTATACTCGTACGCATATTTCTTAGCCATATTGAATTTTCATGTTGCAAATTAAACACAATGCCTTTATAAACTAAAGCTTTATTTTTACGTTATGTAATTGGTGTCATGCCCAATAATTCAACATTCAGGTAAGCAAAAAACATTGACAAAAACTATATGAATAAAGAGAAGATCATGCATTTTCCTTCCTCATAATCACAACATACAGTACAGAACATTCAATAAAAATCAGGAAAATAAAGCGTTAACATGGACCTTATGAATCTCTTTCGTTCTTTTTCAGCATCGCTATCTTCATCACATTCATCCTCTAGAAATTTGTTGAGGTCCAATAGGCAACCATCTTTCTTGCCAGAAATTTCTTCGCCAGGAGCTTCAACCACAACTAATATCTTTGACTCAACTTCCTCATCTTCCGGTAACTGGTTTAAGTCAAATGGATGGGCTTGTCGCTCTTGACGCTCAAGAGAGTCTTCAACAACCAAACCAAAGAGATCACCATTAAACTCTGCTTCATTACCTATATGATTTGCCAAGGGTTGCATATGAACATTATCAGTGGTTATTGTACTGTTTATCTTCTGCCAATCCTCACCATTAGTGTTTGGGTTCCAGGACTTAACTTCTTCCTCATCTCCTAAGTGAGGCGCATTCAACGGCATCACATAGTCGGTATAATCCAGCAAATCCATCACCACCAAGCCACATATTTCATCACTGTGAACAGAGTCCTTGGTGTTTCCCATTTGAAAAGTCGCAAGAGAAGCACCAAGCAACAGAAGTTGAAGAGATGAACAAGTTGGCGAATGGAAGGTTTTTTTTTACTTGGGCAAATGGAAGGTTGAATAAAAGGTGTTTCCCATTCACCAGGTTTATTCAACCATCACTTTTTCTTTTATCAAATGAGAGAGAAATCCTATAAAAGCAAAGCATTGGGAAATGATCCTCTTTTTATTTTAGACAGATAGGGATATAACTAATGGGCAAAGTTAGAAAAAGAGTATTAATTGCAGGGGTAGAACAAGAAAAAATGCATTAATTACACAACAGGTGCTCTATATTATGGACCATGCATTTTTTCTCTTGCTGCCCTATATTGTGGACCGGAGGGAGTACTATCACGTGATAAGACATCCCTATTGCACATTGGGTTGTTTATTCGTCCCTATTAGGATAGACCTTCGTGACTTATTCGTCGTAGAGAGAAGGATAGACTCTTGTAATTCTTTTTCGTTCCTAAGAGAAAGGAATAGGCCCTTGTGGCTTATATGTGAGAAAAACACTATCATATGATAAGACCTCCTATTGGTGCACATTGGGTTGATTATTCATCCCCATTGGAATAGGCTTGCGAGGCTAACTCGTCTCTATTGGGATAGGCCTATGTGACTCATTCATCCTAGAGAGAAGGAAATGCTATTATAGCTCTTTTCCTTCCTAAGAGAAAGGAATAGGCCCTTGTGGTTTGTATATACGTCTTCATAATAATGAGGATAGGCTTTCTTAGGTTTTTGTATTTTCATACCTCATTTGGGAGAGACTCAAATGAGCTAATGTGTATAATTATGAGTTTATTTAAATGACATTATATGCATTGCTACTTTCTGTTCCACTTGACATCTCACTAGCACATGTTGGTCTATACGATGAGTTGGAATATTAGTTATTAAGGCTTTTGTTTCACCTGGTTGCTCTTAACATTTTTCAAGTAATAGTTCTTGTGTTGGGACATCAAGGAGAGCTCATGAGGTGTAGATATCACTCTATATATCTGTTTAGCCTCTTTTGGTTTATTATGTGATGGATTGATGTGTATTGCCACTCATATAACCCAAATTTTGTAACTTTGATTTAACTATATGCTTTTGATTTAACTGTCGCTGGCTAGTGTGTTAGTAGAAGATTGCATGTCATTAGATGTGGATGCACAAATTTATATTTTTGGCAACTTCTAATTATCGTACTATGATTTGGATGCTATGTAGAAAATGAGTCTTTGTACTTAGGCTAATGGTGAATGCTATATTCTAAGTTTCGAGAAAATCGAGGTCTAAGTGTTATTCTATAAATCTGAGTAAATAAGAGTTTTATTTAGATATCCATGTTATTAGGTGGGTTTTGCCTTCTTTCTAACATAATTTGATTAGTAAAGTATTTATAAAGGTGTTATTATCTATGATCGCTTTGAAATGTTTAGATTATCGTACTATGATTTGAATGCTACGCAGAAAACAAGTTTTTGTATTTAGTCTGACGGTGAATGTTATTTCTGAGTTTGAAGAAACTCGAGATCTAAGTGTTATTCTATAAATTTGAGTAAAGAGGAGTTTTATTTAAATATCCATGTTATTAGGTGGGTTTTGCCTTCTTCCTAACATAATTTGATTAGTATAGTGTTTATAAAGGTGTTATTATCTATGATCGCTTTGAAATGTTTAGATTATCGTATTATGATTTGAATGCTATGCAGAAAACGAGTTTTTGTACTTAGGCTAACAGTGAATGTTATTTCTAAGTTTAAAGAAACTCGAGATTTAAGAGTTATTCTATAAATTTGAGTAAAGAGGAGTTTTATTTAGATATCCATGTTATTAGTTGGGTTTGGCTTTCTTTCTAACATGGTTTGATTTGTAAAGCATTTATAAAGGTGTTATTATTTATAATCGCTTTGAAATGTTTAGATTACCTCTTTTCTATCATTTCAAAGATGAGTTAAAATTATGAATTCAAAAAAAAGGATTTTACACCTTTATGTTTGGATGGGGAGAAACTTTGGGCAAAAAGAAAATTAACAGAAAAAACTCTCAAAACAGGAAATTCTTTTATTTCCCTCACTTTTTTCTCCATTCAAATATAGGATAAGAACTCCCTCTCTCTGGTCATATTTATAAGCAATTTTTCTTTTGATTGCTCGAAACGAACTGGTAGTTAAAAATAATAAATGTGTCAAAAATGTCATGCTTTTTCTATATATGCCCCTATTTATGAAAAGAGTATAGGAGAGGGAATAGATAAAAAGTATGAGAGATAATGAGTATAAGATATGAGAGAAAATAAACATTTAATAAAGGTAAAATAGAAAAAAGAAGCTTACATTTTCAGACAAAAAATGAAGGTTGCTTATAAAAGGGATTAGCCCTATGAGAGAGAAAATTGCTTATAAATAAGAACGAAAGGAGTAGCTCTAGAAAGGGATAAAAGATTTGAGCCATGCTTATGATTTCATAGTTCCTTTTTTTTATGTTGACTGAATAATTTTTATACTCTTTTTAAATTAACGTACACTTGCATTTGTTATTTTAGACATTTATAATAACCTCAAAATAAAAAGGATTTCCGTTGCCGGGACTTGAACCCGGGTCTCTCGGGTGAGAGCCGAGTATCCTAACCACCTAGACTACAACGGAATTGTTGAAATGTGTGATGAGCTAAAATAGAATACTTTTAAAGTGTCTTTATGGATCGAATAAACGGACCCTCCATGTTCCTTGAATTAAGGCCCGAACCGGCTATAGCTCGGCCTAAAACTAAAAGTGGTTTCTAGGGTTTTGGCGTCGCGCATTCCCTCCCCTTATTGCAGCTTCCTCGCCTGCGTGCTTAGAGTGCCTACGAGCAACAAATCATGGTACTCTTTCTCACATTGATTTACATGTCCTTAGCTATTTTACTTCCTTTTGTTTTCTGTGACTTAGGACTGTTAAGAGTTTTCTATGCGACTATTCATGAAGTTCTTGTTTTACTTTACGGTTTTACCCGTTCGACTCTGCGAGAAACATTATTGGATGTCGCATATTCATATATCAGATGTATTTATACGAGTAATCTATTTTTTAGAAGCTAATTGAAGCTGCGTACAATTCTGGTACAATCAATAGTTGATTGATTACTATGCCGAATATTTTGGGTTTAATCTGTGATTTACATTTGTTGCTCCCAAAGCTTGTAGCTTTGTGGGCTCTAATTAAGTCGTCACTCCCCATTTTCTGATTTTACATGGAACTTACATTTTACCTGTCTTTACTTCTCTATTGTGTATCTTGCTTTAACTCCATATCTTCCTTTGTGTTGTAGACGAAGAGAACGAAGAAGGCAGGCATTGTTGGAAAATATGGTAAGTGTTAATAACTATGATATTAGTGAGTTCTGATTTGCTATGAGTAGTTTTATATTTTGCCCATTGTTCCTACTTCCAGATTGGTCGTTGTGTCACAAAAGATTCGATTGTACTGCTAGTTATGTTGTGAGTGATATCGTAACATGGAAAGTTCAAGACCAAACTTAAAGGTGCCTTTGGGTTCCTATAATTTCCCAATAGTTAAAAGAAAACGGGATGAGGCTATTTGGCTTTGTATATCTTTCATTTTCCATTAGACAGTGTGACAAAATTATCTTGTGAAAAACTATCATTGCTGAGAGGTCAGCTATTTGAAATCATTAATCCAAGGCATTTGATATTTGTTGTTTGGCCAACCTGTGTTTGGACTGCTAGTTTCTTATTTTTCAATAGGAGGTTGTAAGATCTTAACTAGATAAGGATTTCAAGCAAAAGTAATATGCCTGAGTCCCTGACCAGTGGGAATTTTTTGCCCTGTTTATGGATTGTTATGTATCTACATGCTATTGTTGTAATTAGCATGAACATATTTGGACTAAATTACATGCCACAGAATAATCTTTTTGAGAACATATATACTTTTCTGGTATTGGTTACTGAGAAGCCATTTTGTTTTATTTTCTCATATCAGGTACCAGGTATGGTGCCAGTCTTCGGAAGCAGATCAAGAAGATGGAAGTTAGTCAACATAGTAAATATTTCTGTGAATTTTGTGGCAAGGTAGGTTTTCCATGTTATTAGAGGACAGGACCCCTTGTGAGAGGTTCTTAGTAGCTTTGATAGTTTGAATCCAGCTCAAGAGGATCAACCGTTAATTATGAACCTATATGTTGCAGTATGCTGTGAAGAGGAAAGCTGTTGGAATATGGGGTTGCAAGGATTGTGGTAAAGTGAAAGCAGGCGGTGCTTACACGTTGAAGTGAGTCCTTTAACTTTGGTTGACTTGCTTTTATGTTTTATTTTTGTCTCTTCAACAGCCAGCTGACTTTGTTCTTTGCTGTTTGCCAGTACTGCGAGTGCTGTGACTGTGAGGAGTACCATTCGTAGGTTGAGGGAACAAACTGAGAGTTGAGCTCTTGGTGCATGCTAGTTTATGAGCAATTAGGCGAGAGAGATGGTCCATATTCAGAGCTCTGGTGTTGAGTTGTTTCAAGAATCATCAACTTTTGACTGAGATTCTAGATTTTAAATTATTTGTTTGGAACCTTGATTTTAAAATCAACGCAGCATCTTTGTGTGCTTTTTTTTTTTAATATATTTTTTCCCCTGAGGCTGCATGCTTTCATGTTTTCTTGTGGTACTTGTTAAGAGAAATCTTATGCACTAAGGAGTATCCCTGGTTAGGCTCTTGGCATGTTACCTCACTGAATATAGTTCTTCAAGTAGCATTTGATCGTTGTTGCAAAAACATGGTGGTTGGAGGTAGGAGCTAGCTAGTAGGTTGGTTTTTAACCTAAATACAAGACTTCAATTTATTTTATTTCTAGAGATAAGGGCAAAAATATCTACAAATTTTTTTTAAAAGTGCATCGGCCAACATAATTATTTTTTAGGTGTAAAAGTGACCATAAACTTTTAATAAGAGTGTAAAAGGGACCCAACTATTAAATCATGCTAACTGACGGTAACTGCGCTGTTAAAGTACCAAATTGGTAAAAAATGTGTCCCTCCTTTCATCGGCTTCATCATCATCAACAATTTTCTCTAGGTAATTGAAAATCATTAAATTCAGCCACAAATTAAATTAGAAGCATTCAATCTTAATATATTGATTTAGATCAAGTGAGTATTGGAAAAAATAATTATATCATAATGATAATTAAATCATAAAAATAAAAATTAGGACCTACATTCAATACTGATTTTTTATAATATTATATGTCTATAAATGGTGCAGGTCGGTCTGATGAGCTTAGCAAGCTTGTCAATGGGTTTGAGCTTGGCCTCTTAAGGTTAAGGGAAATAAGCCTAACCAGCCACTATTTTCAATTAGTTCAGGTCACGCCAGGCTAAATAGTAATACATGTCAGGTTAGAGACCCCTGATAGATCGTCTAGTCTATTTTTACCCCTAAACTTTAGAGGTAAAGGTCCTCCAAAGAGACCTTGAGGGAGAGAACAACATCTTCACCCTTCATGAAGGGAAATCTCTACCATGCCTTCGATTGCCGCCTTATCTCGCTGCCAGATTGGATCCAACGTTTCAACAAAAGCGGCAGCAGGGTGGCCTTGGATTAGACGACGAGTGAAGGATTAGTGAACATGAGGAAGAAGAAATAGGCGAAATCGCAGATGCCACTGTCACTACCACCCAAATCTGAGAAGATAATTTAGGATGGGGACGATCAACCGAGGAAGGAGAGAGTATGAAAGAGAAGGAAGAAAGAGATAAGGGCAGGGGCAGTAATGGAACTTTAAAAACTTGAGCATTTTTATTTTTCTTTAATAGTGTGGGTCCATTATTAAAGTGACTACCATTTGGTGTTATTAACAGCGTGATGACTTTCACCCCCATTTTGAAATTTTATAATCACTTGCATAAAAAAAAAAAAAATTTATGAATATTTTTACCCCTTAATCTTTATTTCTAATGTTTATTATTTTTTTAAATTAATTTATTTAATTTATAAACTGATATATAATTTAATATTATATAATATTATCTCAACGAGACATGTTATAATTAGATGAATTAGCTTACTTAATTTAGTCAAATTAATTAAGGATACCGCGAGTAATAGATTATCTTAAGGACGCAAACATAGTGCTAAGCTGCAAGCTAATAATTCGGTGTCGAATAATTTTTGCGCTGTGAATTGTGTCTATCAGATAGAGTAGTTGATGTTTTCTGTTCATGTTGCCCCTCTCTATCGGCAAACCTCTTTCCTTCTCTTAGCAATTGTATGACTCGGTTATTTTGCCAATATCATTTTGATTATTCATAAAAAATAATAATAATAGTTGATGTTCGGGCCATGAAGATGTCCATTTTATTGCGACGCATTCCCAAATTCCCTTGAACATGTCGCTTCTTAATTTATTTGAAATTTATTTTTACTTTACCTTAATCATATTCATACCAATTAAAATTGAACATTCTACATTGATCTAGAAGCTGAGAGTAATCATATTCATACCAGACTATTGCGTATGCTTCCACGGTCGTATTTCTATGACAATTATTATTCAAACTTTGTAATATTCAAACAAATATATCACATCTTTAATAAATTTGAAAAATCAAATGTGGCTGTTTCTTCCGTATTAAGTTGACTCTAAAATATTGTTTTGTGAAACAAACTTTCATTTATGTTATAAAATAGTCATTGTTAATCTCAATTTTTAGGGATTTTTACTAAATAAATAATTAAACACCAATTCTCCCTAAATGAGGAATTTTTTTTTATTTAATCAAGAATTTCCTCTTCTAAGACTTTCAGCCAAGGAACGAAAAACTGGACCGGGCAATAAACCGGTCATTCAAGGGTTAATGAGTCAACCAGAGTCTAACCGGTAGTTGAACCGGTAGTGAACTGGTCATATTAAAATATTATAATTTATTAGTAGCAATATATTTTTAAACTTCTATAGATAAAAATGAAGATTTTTAAGGAAAAAAATATTTAAAATCTATTAGTATGAATTATAATACCTATACTTATACAATGATATCTCCTTTTCTATAATTATTATATTTTTTTAAATAATTTTTTTCATTATCTTCTTCATTTTTTTTAGATTTGTTCTTTCTTTACCTATTTTTCTCTACATTTTGGTCTTCAACTTCCAATTTTCCCATAAAAAAGCAAAAACAGAAAAATAAAAAAAATAAAAAAAGAAACCGGTTCAACCGATTGAACCACTAGTTTTAACCGGTTCTGACTGGTTCGACCGGTTCTCCGGTTTAACCATCAAACCAAACCAGACCACTGACCGGTTCCCGGTTCAACCGGTCGGTCCGGTCCGATTTTTTGTTCAGTGCTTTCACCTCTCTTAACAAATGTGTTTTCTGAAATTCAAACTTATATTCTCTTAGATTATATTTCATTCATATATACGACAAAATTATTACTACAGATTACACATTTGATTTAATATAAATTAAAAAATTTGTCAAAATAACAATATTACAAAGCCCAAAATAACGTACTATTTGGGGCAGAGCATTATTTAGTTTCTGCATTAGGATTGAACATCTTTCACATTTCGCATGGTTTTATAATTTCTACCGCAATACCAAACGTATTTCCACAAAGCACATTGCCAATTGCACATGTATTCAAATTCCAAATGATCATTAACGTTTATGTAGCGATGCTTCACACAATATCGCATCTGAATCTGAATTAATAAAATAACCGAATTCGTTGGGGCCAATCCATCTATTAAAACGCTACATAAATGGTGACCAAAAAGAAAGGGGAAAAAAGGAATAAAATAATATAAAAATATAGCAGGGGATTTGTAAATTGTAATCACAATCTTAAAACAGAGCAGGAGAGAAGCTAATTGGCAAGAGAATACGTAAGCATTGGAAAGAGCATTAAAAGAACCTATGCACTTGTTCACTGAATTCGAAGCAACTTGCTTGACTTGACACGCCTGCATATTTTCTTTACTACATGCTCTGTCTAGTTTTGTACTGATTGTGAAAAAGCTTATCATCTGCTGTGAACCTTGCAAAGAATATTACAAGATAGTTAAAAACAAAGACATTGGGGGGGCACCTCTTTCTTTCGCTCAAGCTTTTAAGATGTAAATGAGCAGCTTCATGGCTTGTGAATTTTGAAACCAAAAACTCTTGGAACATAGCTCTGTGATGGTTTTTGTGGCTTCAGTTGTCCGTACGTCATCAGGAACAGATGAGGAAACGTAGTCCCAAAATAAGCTCCATCGATGTCTAGATAGATAGAATCAAGGAAAAGCGGAAGACTACATACAAGAAAAGGCGACGGGCAATCATCCCCAAAAGTCATACAAGTTTCAATTTAATCCATTTGATGGAGGAAGGACAACCCACAAACAAGATAAAAGAAATCTTCTAAGGGTATAATGAAGGAACATGACAGCAGAAAAATTTGGTGGTCTTCACAGGCTCAACAAACAATTTTCAAATACAAGAAACACAAACTCAAACTCTGACAGGGTTGTTCAGAGAGCCTAATTGATATCTTGGACAAATTATGAAGCTGATATTCCAGAAATGCTTAACCAGTCATATTGTACCATACTACTTCCGGTCCTTTTAATATAAGACCCAATTGACTATTTTGAAGAAATTCAGAAAGCTAAATAAATTATTTTAAAATATTTATAGCTATGGTTTTCCTCCAAACTAATTTGCTGAACTTATAAACTGATATATAATCTAATGATACACTATAAGTTATGATTAAGTAGTTTATATAACTTCCTTAATCTTTCCACAAAAGTCAATTGGGTTTTATATTAAAGACCGGAGGGAGTATGACTCAACTTAGTCTAATGTACCTTTAACAATGCATCCAAGTAAAGTAAATCTTCTAAGAATCAGTAAACACAGCCTCCTACCACATACCACATATAAGGAAACAGTTTCTGATATGCATGCATACTGCAGTAGTATATGATAGCGAGATGTGGATTGACAAAATATTGAAACTTGAGTCGCCAGACCAAGGAACGGATCACAAAAGCAAGAAAGAAGTGAGATGCACGAAAGAAGAAAAATCAAATTCCAAGAGACATGCTGATATATTAGCGCTTCAGATGAAACCTTAAAATTGCCCAACAATATGTAAAAGGATACTGCCTTGATACTTGGACCGAGGATAGTAAATATCTTCACACCGAGGGCAATATATTTTCACAGTACTTGACCGGGGAACATCTGCCTGACCAACTGGAAGGCAGGGTTGTCCAGAACAGTAAACTCTTGGGCATCTACCAAAATCGTAGTTCTTGTACTTGTCCAGCTGCAAAATTTCAAACTTCACTATCAGTTCAAAGTTTATGGATATTAAAGCATGAAAACAAGGATAAATGAGAGCAAAATCCGACCATCGCAGCCATTCCTTTGCTTGTCAAGATGTATCGGGCATGAATTAGGCCATATAGCATCTCTGCTGCTGATTCAATTAATTCATTTTGTTCTTCTGTGAACATGTCACCTACACATTGCAACCAATGAGCAGCAGCCGTTGAGAAATACAAACAACAGAAGGAGCAAATAGGTGGCCAGAGCTACATAAATGGAACATGAAGAAAATATGGAGACAGGCTTACCGTGGGAGGATTCAACATCCAGAATCAAATCAAGCGCATAATCATAGTAAGGTACTTGACTGCTTAATCCGCAGAGGTTGAAGTCATCTTGGATGTAATCATCATCAACCTCACAAAAGAATTCATTTCCTCTCAGATTGCAAAACCATGAAATCCAAGATGTGTCATCTCCATCAGAACCACTAACATCTGACTCTTCACTGTCTGTTTCAGATTCCTCTGCAGTCAAGCATATCAAAATTAAGATCAGCTCATTACTACCAGCCCAAGCAACAGCAAAAAGGGGGGGGGGGGGGGGAAGCCATTCTGTCTTCTATCTCCTTCGCTATCTTCTTTATGGCTTTCTAACAGATCCAATGGCGGAATATACCAGTGTTTTAAGAGCTTAGAATCCGTTAGAGAAGACAATGGGCAGAAAAGACGGTAACAATGACACAACAAATAGAAGATGACAGCGAAGAGGAAATTATAAAGAAACAATTTCAAGGAGAATATAGGTAAATAAATGGGAAGGTGTCAGACTGATATATTCCTCTCTTGACTATCCATGATTTGCCTTATACAGGAACTAATTAGTTGCAGCAATGACAGCAGTCATTCCTCTGACTTTCCAATACCGTTCTGTTGTCTGCATTTTAGTTAAATCCAACATGAGTTTTCAGAGTCAATCATGAAACCAATAAGAGAAACTTCTCTAATTTTAGTAAGCTTAGCCCTACCCTGTCCCATTCACTTCACCTAAGGTAACAAAGGAAATAAAATTGGGCTACCATAGCTATTGTTCCCCTAAACAAAATTATGTGAGAAAAGAGACATTATTCCACTGGCATTTCATGGCCTCGTCGTACTAAACAAAGCTATTTACAATGGAAAACAGATCAGGCCCTAAAAGGACATAAAAACGCACAAAGTGTTGAACTTTCTGCAGTTTCGTTCGATATATACACAGAAGAAGAAAGTAATTTCGGTCCTAACCATCCGAAGCGATGATTTTTTTAGAGCCCGGTGCAGAACGTGGGTCCCGGTGATCAGGGTGTGGCTTGCCGGTCAGCACGGATGTTGCCGGCCTATCCTTGCCGTTGATGGTCCTAGATGTCGACGGCGAGGATCGCTCCAGCTGCTTGTCCAGGACGTCATTGATTCGCTTCCGATCAACGGTACCAACTTCCGATTTCGATCCAACTGCTCCTCGATCTCTGTACATGCCTTCGTCCTCCTCGCCCTTGAATTCAAAGATTCAACGAAAATGTCAGCCAATCATAGCGAGCCTGAGAATCAAAGAAAGAGACCCTTTGGCCCTGGCCTTCGCAGCTAGGGTTTTTAATGCACTTGTTTTTTCAGGGGACGATATTAGGAGAAGAGACCATCTCTCGATATACGTCTTCTGAAAAAATCGTAATTGTTAATTAAAACTAAAAACTAAAAAAAAAGGGATATTTTACTTTCTTTCTGGTTTGATCCCTATATTATAAAATCTCTTCAACCCCTCCTTGTAATTGTCAACCTGAGAAAGTTAGTACATAATTGGATTGGTGGTAGTAGCTACTTCTTTTAACATGATTTACGGTATATGAGGTAAAAATGTGAGAGGAGTTTTATCTCCGCTTTCGTAAACATACTTCTCAACACTATTCAAACATACCCTTAATCCTCTAATTTTACTTCCGTTTGATTCGAGGTCCTTAGTGTGTGTTTGGCAACATCCCAAACCATGATTTGCACAACTCGAGACAAAACTTCTCTCATATACTTACCTCATAAATCATAAAAACTATTAAAAAAAGCTAATCCAAACACACACTAAGTAATACCATGCCGCATAACCTATTAAGATATTGCTAACAAAACTCATGTTTTGCTAAATAATCTGCTTACGTGTGGGAAGATATTGATATGATGAGATATCAAAAGTTTCATCCAACGTTGTGGAAACTCTTTCCTTCTATTTTATTGTTCAAATGTATACTTCTTCTGATCCCTAATATAAAACATATTTAAGAAGTTAATTTTGGTCATAAATACATATTTTTTATATCTGTCAATCTTTTCCTAAGTTACATCTATTGATGCTTCCTCAATAATAATCAAGAAGAAAAGAGAATAAGAGAATTAAAAAAGATGACTAAGATGTTTTAATAAATATATATTATATTAAGAAACGGGGAGTAGTATCAATTAACAATTTATTGATTGTCTGGTGAATAATGGCTTGCTGGTACATGTGCTCCCAACTGTCCAGTTGTACTTGCATGTTAGCCTAACTATTGGGATATGCATTCTTTCCAAAGTATTGGATTTGCCGGAGGATAAAACCTTGTTGTTCAGAGGGTCTTATAGAAGTTAGCTGAGCGAATTCTTTTTCTTTGAGAATTTGTTGGTTAATCTGACGAAGCTTTAGGTGTTTATCAGTCTGAGCATACTTAATCTTGAATGGATGATATGCTTAATCAGCACATTTGTTCATTAATAACCAAATATAATGGATTTTTCTTTTCTTTTTTTTTTGGAATCAAAAGGCAAGCTTAAAGCTTGTGGAAATTAAACATGGAAATAATCAGAAAGAGTGAACGAGTCCACTTTTCTTGGCTCTGGTCGACTGTGACATCTAAGGTGGGAGTCCATGTGGTATGATCATGTCTTCACAGATACGATGAGTTTCCTTAGTTAAGAAATCTTTACACTGTAAGGTGTCACGTGGTGTATATCTTAGTTCTGATCTCAATAATCTTTGTCCACAACAGATGACTGGTCCACTATCCAATATTATTATTTGAAAAGTTTTTATGAAGTTTGTATAGTCTAAAATACTGTTGAAGTCATTCTTCTTACAAACTTTGAGACCTGCCAAGAGGGCAAGTTTGCAAAAGTTGAGGGGGTGAACCTTTGAAATCCTAATAACCACTCACCATTAGAACCTCTGATCAAACCTCCATATGAAACTTGTTCGCTGTTGATTGAACTATTGACGTCCAACTAAATATGTTCTTACCAGTGGCAATCGCTAGCTGGTCTTTTTGTTGTTAAAATTGAAGCTTCGGTGTTTGAATCGTCCCTGATTGACTGTTGTCTCCATCTATTGGTACATACAAGTGTGAACAAGCTCACTATAGGCTGGGTTATATTACCATCTACATGGCTTCTCCTACACCTTTTTTCTTATAGAATCCAACATATGAAACTAAACTTAAATACTCCTTCTTGTCCTTATTATAAGGCACCAACTACCAATTCTCACAAACCAATAAAAATAGTTAAAAGCATTAAAGTTGTCCTAAAATTCAAGTAATTTTCTATATTACCCTTACTAACTACACTAAACTCAAATATCTATTAATTATTACTCTCTTTTACTACCCTTATTAAATATGGGCATACATGAAAAAATGAATTAAATGTTCCTTGAAAACTTGAAGTGTCTTATAAAAAGGATAAAAAACACTTGTTAGTTAGTACCTTATAATAAGAACCAGAGGGAGTACTTGTTTAGAATGATGATTTGAGCCTTCAAAAGTAACTTTTCAATCGTAATTTACGGTGTATAAAATAAGCAACTAAAAAAAATTTATTTCCATTTGTATAAATAAACACTTTTGTGGCCATGTGCTTGCACTCACCATATCCTTTGTGTCATAAGGATCTTTGATTTATAGTCTTTTCCCAAGGCATCTTTCCATCATTTCTAAAAGTCACAGGGGACTAAATTACAATATCTTCTTTACCTAGAACTAAATTGTCATTTTTAGTTTTATCTTTTTATGGAAAATGAAAAAATGTTATCGTAAAAAATTCACCCCATAATTTGTTAATATATTTCTTGAATCAAATTTTTTAAAGGAAAAAAAAAACAAAGTAAGCCCCAAATATGACCAACATTATATTTTATTTTCACAAATATCAAGATATGTGAAAATAACAAATATACATAATAAATGTAAACGTCTCATTTTAATGTGTGCCGTGCAGACAATCAAATCGATATATAGATTTCAAACAAATACTGTATGTGCATATGAAGTAATCAAGCAACTAGTAAAAGTACACTTCATTGTACACCGTTTAATACCAATATTCCATAAATAGCCTATCCATCCGCTTTTACCACTTCCATTATTCACTTGTTATTTAATTAAATTAAACTACTATTAACTCGTCCCCCCCTGCATTTATAACCATAGTCTAACTATTAAAAGAAAATCTTTGAACCATGGGTGTGATATGTTTGTTCTAAAATACCCTATCTATCTTTTTAATTCCCTCAATCTCTTTCACTTTCACTTGATTATTAGTGATAGAACATCAGTAAGAGCCAATTATAAAAAGATTGGTAAATATGATTTTTTTTTTACATTTAAAATTAAGATCAACTCTCCAATCAGGTCATATATTCAAGGACAAGAGGGAGCAGTATTCTTTTAAGAAGGATTGATTATTATTATTATTATTATTATTATTATTATTATTATTATTATGAATTGAAGTGATCATATGTTTATTCCTTCATCCCAAATTATAGAATTACATTGCTAAAACAAGTGCTTATTCCACTTTCTTTTAGCTAGTAATTCAACTCAACAACAATAAGAAGACATCTCATAATTAAATAGACACATCAATAGAGGATAGATAATACTACTGCATTCATAAAAACTGATGCAAAACAAAACTACCATCTTTATGGCACTTTTGCTTAACCTTGGAACTCAAAACACTCTTGTTCTTAGACTTGTCCTGTACATATTGAAGCCTTCAATATAAAGGCAAAAGAGGAACCTACCTGCTCCACAATCAACCATCGAGTTTTTAATGACAGAATGTGGTTCCAAGCAGGCACCTCATAATTCTATCAGTACCACAAATACTATAATAAAAAGGAACCTTCGTCCCTCCAGGTAGAAGCAAATTAAACGAGGAAGAAACACTTGTATTAACCATCAAACTTCAGAGAAAATTTCATTACTATGCCCTCTTCTTGGTGAGGCTGAGATTTTCATTCATCATTGTTGTTGTTATGGTGCATTCTGTTCTGCACAGCTTTTACAGCTACAACTCTTGCTGCGTTTGCTGCTTTATTAGCTCCTGAAACAACTTTATTCACCCCTTCATCTAGCTTCGCCAAATTGTGAGCTTTCTCGGCTGCGCACTGTGCATCCTGTTCAGATTGAAACAGTTGATTATATAACATGCATTAGGGTGTCTTCGGATTAACTTTTGGAGAATAGCTTCTGGAGAAAAAGTGAAAAATAGCTTCTGGAGAATAGATTCTGAGTAGAATAGATTATGAGAAAAAAACAATTTTGATAAAATGAGAGTGTTTGGGTATTGTGTTCAGAATAGTTTTTTCCCGTGGTGTGGGACCCACATAATGAGAAATGATCAATGAGAGAGAGGAAGGGGCCCATATAAGGAAAAAGTACCAATGAAAGAGAGTGTAGGGCCCATACAAGAGATTAGCAAAAAAAAATAGCTTTTCCCAAAAAGGTTTTGAGATTAAAACCTTAGTTTGGAAAAATTTTGAGTATTCTTGCATCAAACCAAGGTTTTGAACAAAAAGCCGAACACACTGTTAATAATTATCAGTGCCACATTATAAAGCCAAAGAAATCAACTTGTTCATAGAAAGGAAAACCACCATTTGGCTTATGCAGAAAGCTAAGCCTGACAAGATCAGGTTAAATAAGGGCTGACCTATTTTCGTTATAAGATGACAAATTTTTATGTTTTGCATAAAACATTCGTAAATGATTTCACTGTAAATGTGAAACTGGACTAATACCTGGACTGCTTTGGAGACCTTGGCATGATTTGCAGCACACCGAGACTCATCCACATGACTTTTCTGCGTTTCAGATTCATAAAGTATCCCATCTTGCCAATAACCAGACTGCGTTTCCCCAGTTCTGAAAGTATACATTCCAAATCCTTGCTTTCTTCCTTCATGCCACGCCCCTTCATATTGATGCCCATTCTGGAATTTATAGACTCCAAAACCATGCATTTTGTCAGAAAAATACTCCCCAGCATATACGTCTCCATTTCTGCAGTACCATACAGAGAGTTAGCGTAATGGCACAATCTCTGTCTTTGGCCTCAAGCATAATGGCACAATTTAAGAGAACTACGCAGGCCTTGCATAACTAAACCTTACATGTCTAATCACAGTGGTTCATTAGCAATGCATTTATTATCACATGGAAACATGAAGATATAACAATGATGACAAGGCCATTATATGATTACTATAATACTCTAATACTAACATATTATATGATTACTATAATACTCTAATACTAACATTCAGAAAGTTGGCTTTTTTGGCCATAAATTCATAGTGGAAAATGTGTTGTGTAAGATACTGGAATTATAAATGTGAATCAGAATTCAAATGCCCAGTTTCGGGGTTTCAGCCATTAAGATGTAAAGGTTAAAGAAGAAACATAGGAATAGTTGAAAAAGTCAATGCCTAAAAAGGAAAACAATCTAGAATGGGATGCATTCAATTGATTCAAATCCGTCTTTACCTTCAATCTATGTTCATACATAAAAGCATGTCGGAAAAAAATTTATATGCAGTTACTTGTATCCTCATTATCAGATTTTCTATGACAAATGTATGGTTTCAATAGTAATATGAGATCGCATTACTTCGGTACATAAATGTATGGTTCCCAACTAAATTTTGCACTCGTCTCTTCATTGAAAACCACCCTTTGTTACATTTCAATTAGAAAATCTAAAAATCGAAGATGTACAGCATTTTACACAAGTCCAATCTAAGCATGTAAATCATAGACAAATACACCATGTGAATTCCCAAAATGTTCCAACCAGAAAATCAGACTTAGAACATGGGAATTCTCAAAATTCCTAACGCTCCCAAATCCAGATGTTCTACGGTTAAGGAGGCATAACAGTGATGCTGTGCAAGCAAAAGGGGCACCAATAATATTTTTTTTCATTAAAATACATAGATCCCCTCCTCAAACCAGCACTTCAAGTAAGGAATAACAGTGAAGTGCGCATGCAAAGAACCTTATTAAACGCTACGCCGTACCCTGCTAAAACACTAGAACCTTAGCTCACCAAAACGATAAACTTGAAAAATGAAAATTGTGTAGAACATAGAGTACAATTCTATTCTCACAACCGCTACAGCAGATCAAAGAACGGAAACATACCTGAAATGGTAATGGCCGAGTCCATGTTTCAAGCCCCGTTTAAATTCTCCAATATAGTGGCTTCCATCATTGCAGGTATGGACTCCACAACCATGACACTGGCCATTAGACCATTCTCCTGCATACACATCACCAGTATAAAATTTATAGATGCCTATTCCATGCCTTAAGCCCTGCCTATATTGGCCCCGGTACCGGCTTCCTCTAGCCCATGTCTCAACACCATAACCATCGTACTTCCCATCAATCCATTCACCTTCATATCTCCCACTCAATTGATAGTGATAGACCCCCATCCCAGAACACTTTCCCTTGTGGAATTCACCCTCATACACGTCCCCATTACTATAAACTTGCACCCAGGATCCTGAAATTGTGGTTTCATCTGATTTGGGTTTCGACCCTATAGACCACAGAATGGGCTGAGGAGAATTTGTTGCAGAAAGAGACGAAGAGAGCTTAATCGGCAATGATCTAGCGAGAAACAGGCGAATTGAAGGTAGACGAGGGAGTGCAAGATTAAGAGAAACGAAGAGCACGGCTGAGAAACCGATCACGGAGAAGAAATCAATCAAGAGTGAGCGACGAGGTCTTGAAACGAAAAAGAACACATATGGCAGTGAAAGTACAATAAGGAACCGGAAACGAACCCGGTGTAGTCGCACGCAGCGAAAATGGGGAAGAAAATTGAAATTCTGAAATTTTGCAAATACACTACAACACGAAAACGATGGCCAAGACGACTTCGCACGCAAGCTTGGCGTCTGATTATGGCAAGGAGGAGGAGGAGAAATCACCGAAGAGGATAACAACGAAGAACCCTGATTCATGGTATTCCTCTTGTGAGGAGACGAAACTGGAGATTGCGATGCTGATGCGTTGTCAAGGAAACGATCATGGTGAGAAATATTACCGGCATAATTTTGCCGGGTTGGTGGTGGTGCAGGAGGTGGATTTGGTGGGAAGTGTGGGAACGAAGATAAGGGTTGTACTTGGATTTGTTGGGTAGCGGTAGTTTGTGGGTCAAATTTGGTCCGAACATGGAGATTCGGATCGAAAAAAAGAGGTTGAGCTGAAGCTGAATCGGAAGAGAGGCCTGAGCTTTCTTTTCCGACCTTCACTGCAGAATTCTGGTGATGCATGAACTTGCAATAAGGGGTATGAAACTATTGCTTGTTTCCTCAAAACTCTGTACGAAGCAGTGAGTGAAAATGGAAATTTAAACACGAGAGAGTGATCGGAAATATCAAATATGTGGATTTAATTTATGGATAACGCAAGTAGATTGCAGCTGTTTTCGGCCTCAGTTTTGAAATGTCTGAAGAAGGGTTGTGGTGAAATGCAAATGCAATGAATGGATTAATAAATTGGAAAAAGAGAAAAAGAGGTCGGCTCTGTAGTCTGTACGATGGGAAATTGCTTTTGATGTACGGGCCCACGTTTTAATTTTTTTTTTTTTGCAAATTGTACCTAGTTTCCGAATAAAGAAAAATATGATAAAATAATCCCGTAAAATTTTAAAGGGAAAATCTTAGATAAATACCTTTTGAATTAACAAAATCCCCAAAAGTCTATTAACACTTTAAAAAGACTTAAAGGCACCAAGTATCAAATTGGGTTTTTCAAGTTTTGACACATTTACCATTTTACCCCTCAAATTTTTTTTTAAAAATAACAGTGGTGCCCCCGCCGGAGCACCACCGTCGGCCGGCGCCGCCGCCCCTGTGGCCGGCCGACCAGGACCCCCGACGGCTGGAGCTCCGACTGGTGGAAGCTTTTTTGGTGGGGAGGGTTTTTTTTTTTTTGAAAAAAAGTCATTTTCATTGAAATGGCAAGGGGTGGGATCGAACTCATCCCACCTCTTTACAAGACAAGCATGGTGGCCACCGGGCCACCAAAGCTTCTTTGTTATATATCTGCATTATTAAATATGTATAATATAATTAAACGTGTAGTAGCTTTGACAAAGTCAGTAATGATGTTGACAAATTCAATAATAGAAATAACAAGATTCGTAATGGTATTGACAAAACCGTTTGCTGTTGCATGTTTTCATCAGCATTTTTGCACAAAACGTTTTTGTCAAAACCATTACCATTCTTGCCAAAATCATTACTAAACTTGTCAACCTCATTACTAAATTTGTTAAAATCCTTTTATTTATATTATGAATATTTTCATAATGGAATTGTCAAAACTATTACAATTCTTGTCAATCTCATTACTAAACTTGTCAATCTCATTACTGAATTTGTTAAAATCCTTTTATTTATATTATGAATATTTTCATAATGGAATTGTCAAAACTATTACAATTTTTGTCAATCTCATTACTAAACTTGTCAATCTCATTACTGAATTTGTTAAAATCCTTTATTTATACTATGAATATTTTCATAATGGAATTGTCAAAACTATTACAATTCTTGTCAATCTCATTACTAAACTTGTCAATCTCATTACTGAATTTGTTAAAATTATTTTATTTATATTATGAATGTTTTCATAATGGAATCTCATAATGAGATTGTCAAAACCATTACAATTCTTGTAAATTTCATTACTAAACTTGTTAATATAAATAAAAGGATTTTAACAAATTCAGTAATGAGATTGACAAGAATTGTAATGGTTTTGACAATTCCATTATGAAAACATTCATAATATAAATAAAATGATTTTAACAAATTCAGCAATGAGATTGACAAGATTTGTAATAGTTTTGACAATCCTATTATGAGATTCCATTATGAAAACATTCATAATATAAATAAAATGATTTTAACAAATTTAGTAATGATTTTGACAAGAATTGTAATGGTTTTGACAAAAACGTTTTGTGCAAAAATGCTTATGAAAACATGCAATAGCAAACGGTTTTGTCAATACCATTACGAATCTTGTTATTTCCATTATTGAATTTGTTAACGCCATTACTAACTTTGTCAAAGCTACTACACGTTTAATTATATTATACATATTTAATAATGCAGATATATAATAAAGAAGCTTTGGTGGCTCCAGTGGCCACCATGCTTGCCTTGTAAAGGGGTGGGATGGGTTCGATCCCACCAAAAAAGCTTCCACCGGCGACCGGAGCTCCGGCCGTCGGGGGTCCTGGTCGGCCAGCCACCGGGGCAGCGACGGCCGGCCGGCGGTGGTGCTCCGGCGGGGGCACCACTGTTATTTTTAAAAAAAAAATTTGAGGGATAAAATGGTAAATGTGTCAAAACTTGAAAAACCCAATTTGGTACTTAGTACCTTTAAGTCTTTTTAAAGTGTTAATAAACTTTTGGGGGTTTTGTTAATTCAAAAGGTATTTATCTGGGATTTTTCCAATTTTAAATTTGCTATAAAATTTCGTGAGATTTTTTTTAATATATTATAAATATCAAAAGACAGAAATACCCCGCCTGAATCAATAGAGAGAGGGAAGGAGGTTTTAATTGATGTTTTTTATTGAGCAACTAAAGAGATTTTAAAATTTGCATGATTAATCTTCTTTTTTGCCCTAAAAAATGAGAAAGCCGTTGTCTTTTTGGCTTGTAGATATTAAAGTGATAACCTCTATTTATTCAATAGGGGCATTTGTGACTTTTGACAATTGGAATATATTATAAAAAATTCCACAAACTTCATCACAAATTTGAGATTTCACAATATCATTTTATCGTATTTTCTATTATACGGAACCTAGGTGTACTTTAACTTTTTTTCCTTTTTTTAATGAAATATAATTATTAAATAACTGGATTACGTAAACTAAAAAAACGGATTAAAACAGAATAAAAGCGGGAAAAAACTGGGAAAAAAAGTCAAAGACGCAATTTATATTTAAAAATACTCCTATTTCTATAAAGAGAGTAAGTGAGAGAATGAACAAATAAGAATAGATTAATTAATATAGTGAGTCACAGAGATTGGACAAAAATTGACGGGGTAGAAATAAAATGATATAAAAATTAATAATTGAACTCAAATAAGATTTTGTATTAAAAATTGTGGCTAGCATAAAATTTTTACACCAGCTATTAACGCTTTTTATAAAAAAAACATTATCAAATGATGATATATCAAGTTTGACTTTTTTTAAAAAATAATAATTATTGGCATAAAAAATTATCATTTGAAACTCATAATGCCTTATAAAATTAAGAGATGAAATTAAAGCCTTGTAGAAAAGTTAAAAGATGAGATGTACATTTTTTTCCTAATTCAATAATTTGTTTTGAGGCTATAGAGCAGAGTAGTGTAATTCAAAAATTAGGGTCAAAATTGTAAGCCCCGCAATACACATGGGAATTTGCAGTCGACTTTGCATTATACCTATTGGTGGGTGAGGGGAACCAATCTCACACCTTTCATTCTGATCCAAAGATACAGAACACATAATTTAGATTGACTTCCAAATTGAGTCTTAGTTTACAATCCATAAACGTAGGATTAGTGGTATTGTCTTTTCAATATAATTTATTATGTACGATATAAATATGTGAGAGGAGTCTTGTCTCGACTTACGTAAATGTACTTCTTGAATGCTCATTCAAAGAGGCACGTAGCTACTTATATTTTTCTCTCTTCTTCCAAAACATCATTTAATGTGGGTCAAGTTGATTTCTTTTTTCAATTTTAGATAAATTTAATAAGTTAATTATAATTTCTTTATTACAGTGAATTGGTTGAAGTGACCTGTGTTATGGAGGAGAAGTGTATTGATACTCCCCCTGTTCTTTAATACACGGCACCGTATAGATAGGGAATATAAAAAAATTAACATTTTTTTTGTTGGTCAAATCAAGGAATAATATCAAATCATTAAATCTATGTTAAATTAGTAAAATTTCTTAACCTTACTAAAATTAATGAGGTTTTAATTGAGACAGAAAAGTATGAGAGAGTGTGTATAAATAATAGTAGTATTACGATAAGGATGGCAAAAAAAAATAGTATTATGATAAGAGGGGCAAGTTGAAAGAAAGGGTGAAGCCTCCACGTCTGAGTGAGGGTGTCCAAGAGTGGCCTTCCCTATGTTCTTATCCCTGTGCGTGTGGCTGTGTGCAAGTGGACGCGTTTCTCTTTCATAATGTGGGCCTCACTTAGCGTCATTTTGTATACCAATTCATTTTTGACTTTCAAGCCTCCATCATGTGATCCCATTTTGACTTCCAAGCCTTAATAATTAGTATGTTTGTTATGGTGTTAAGATTATTTATAAGTTATTTTTTTTATATAAATTAAGATAAAATTCTTCTCACATACTTACCTCATATACTGTAAATTATAATTGAAAATTTGTTTTTAAGTATTCCAATTGTTGTTCCAAATGAGCACATTATGTTTATTTGGAATAGCAATGAAAATCTTCAAAAACAGTTTTTTAATCATAATTTATGATATGCGAGGTAAGTATGTGAGAGGAGTGTTGTCTCGACTTACGTGCATAAATACTTTTGGGATCCCCAATCGTAATCCCAAATATGCTTATTATCATCAAGGTTATTAAACCCGACCACTAAAGAGTCAACCGGTCTGGTTAGTGAGTTAAGGGTCAGTGGGTTAGATCGGAGTCAAAATAGAACTAAATCGATGAGAAAGTGAACTTAAACGATAAAATTTTTTAGAATGATTTTAGAATTTAATAATTTTTTAGGATCAAATGATAATATTTTTGAGTGATTCTTTTTGCATTAGAAAATAGAAATCTCAATATTTCCATAGTCTTAATTTATAATTTCTGGAAATACGTAGAATTAGATACGAATTTTTAAAATCAGAAAAATCTAAATAAATAGTAAACCGATTGAACTTGTTGGATCGGAACTATTAAATGACCGGTTCTACAAATTTTGTGGCCGAACCAGCTAATCCGACTTTAATAACATGGGTTATCATACACCTTAAGTTTTATTTAATTAAAAAAATTATATTTATATGGACGGATGCAGTCATGTAGTTTAAGTGAAACTCTTGTATGAAGTTATCAGGTCATTTGTGATCTGACCTGTTAAAATACAACAACTTATAAATTGATTTTGCACATCCTAAATATTAGCCGGTATATTAATAAAATTAAAAAAATTTACAAGATTCATTTTTTATTACTTGTGAAATTTTAATTAAAGGATTCATTTTTTAAGAAAAATAAAAATATGAAATACATAAACAACCAATTAAAATTAATGTTACCTAAGTTGATCTATTTTAATTAATCAAATTATAAATGACATGACAAATAATGTTCATATGAGAATTTCTCATAGGATAAAAAGGTTAATCCAATAAGGTTAGATTCGGGTCTTAAACTTGGTGGTCATTAAATAAGATACTATTAAAAGAAAGAGGCTTTTTTTTAAAAAAAAAAATCCACGAATTACTTACTAAATCTTATATTAAATGCATGATGAAGTAATTCGTTTTAAAGTTACGGAGAAGCGTAATGTCTGCCAAGGAACTCCAAAATCACATTGAAAATTGGGAAAATTCTTGAAAGGAACACCAAAATCATGAAAAGACAGAAAAGTATTCCGAGTTTATATAATCTCATAGAAGTGCTAGTGCCCAAACTGTAATTTACAAATTCAAAGGGAAAAACCAATTTGCTCTTACCTTTTTTTATTAAAAAATATATTACCCCCACCGGCCAGCCGTAAGTTTAGATAAGGAATTCTCATGTTTAGATCATGATTTCGCAACTTTCCTTTAAGTAAAAATTTCATTTACTCTCTCAACCCATTCATAAGTTTAGATAACGAATTCTCAAGCTCAGATAAGGAATTGATAAGTTGAGATCAGGAATTTACAACTTTCGTTTAAGTAAAAATTTCACTTACGCTCTCAGCCCATTCACAAGTTTAGATAATGAATTCCCAAGCTCGGATAAAGAATTGACAGGCTGAGATAAGGAACTCCTAAGCTCAGATAAGGAATTAACAAGTTGAGATAAGGAATTCCCATGTTCAGATCATGAAATCGCAACTTTCGTTTAAGTAAAAATTTCACTTACGTTCTTATGCAATTCATAAATTTAGATAAAGCATGCCCAAGCTTAGATAAGGAATTGACAAGTTGAGGAAGAAAACTCGCCGAAGGTAGGAGGCTCGTCGGAGGAGCTCAGAAGGTAAAGTAGGGGTGTAATACTTAGATCTAGATCTATTTTTATGGCATTAAAATTTTTGTTAGCGGATTAGTATGATTTAAAAGTCTATACTTGATAGCACCTTGTCTATAGTTCTTGTTTATCATACATGAGTCCATCCGTGGGTTGAGGTTGTCATAAGTCCTGTGTGTTAAGGTAGGCGTTTGTGCCCCACGCAGTAGTGTATGATAAATAAATATTTTATATACTACAAGTCTGGCTAGAGTAGGATCTGAAAAATCTTACTAATTTCTTAACAAGATATTTTAATCCATAAAAACTGATACATTTTTAATTATTATACCACTATGGATCCAGAAGGTGATGATACTTAAGCAAGGGAGATTTACAATTATTGCTATTTTCTTTTCTTTAAGCTTTACTTCTTTATTATTCTGCTCTTTAATTCCGTCCTTTACTTCTTGCACTCTTTTTATTTCCGACTTTTCCTTTCAGCCATTTAAATTCTATCAATTTAAATTTTGCAATTTAAATTATGTCTTTCTTTCTTCGTTCCTTTTCTTCCAAACGCGATAGTAGTAGCTCTTCTTTTACTCCATTAAGCAACTCTACGCTAAACGATGAGGAATCAAAGTCTTCAACTTCTAAACAAATTTTCAAAGAAGAAATTTCTTTTGAAAATATAAACCAGAACGTAGACGATTGAGTTTTACCTCCAATTGCTTTAAACGCGCTTTATCAAATGCAAACTCAAGATAAGAAGTGGTTCTCCAAATCTGATTACATAATCAGAACAGTTAAAGAATCAATTCCTATCAAACCAGAAAAGGAAGAATTTTACCTTCTTTCTCAAAAATCAATTGACAAACATAAGAAAGATTACAACTTTTTGCACATCGGAAGTGTTCAAATTGCCATTAAACCACTAATAAGAAAAGGACTAAACGTGTCAGGACTAATATGCCTCATGGATGCTAGACATTATGTATTTTTGGATTCTCTACTTGCAGCAACAGAATTTGGACTTCATAATGGTCCTGTCTACTTTAACTGTTATCCAGATAGGATGGCAGACTTAAAGGATGAACATGTTCTTGAAGTCTTTAAACTCAAACTTCAGTTAAACGGTTTGAAAATGAAACCAGGATCTATACCGGCTACCCTAACATATAGGATACAATATAAGGTCTTAAACTCATCCAATTCCTTAGTTCTAATACCACATGATAATGGCCAAACAATAGTCTTTTTATCAGATGAATAAAATGCAAACTTGACCGTTCCAAAAACAATTATGTGGAATGATGTTGAATTACCAGATGATTGGACAATGAATAAGGCCACAAAGCCTATTCCTAAACCAATATCTCAGGTAGGAAAAATCATTCAAACATCAGATGGAATTGTAAAACTCTCCTTTGATAGACCAAGAAGATCTTGTAGTCAAGCTACCAGAACTGAGCCTTCATTATATGAAGACTGTAGGTCTGTTAGATCTGAATCTTCAAGATATTCTTGTTCTTCTCTACCTAAACCACCATCTGTCATCTACATGTCAGCCCCCAACACATCAACTCCCCAACAAACTCTACCAAAGGTACCATAGGTCATATATGCACCTGCACCACCTACGGTAACCCTACAAACAACCACAAACGTTTCAATTCAAGGAGTTGACAATTCTTTAAATATCCCACAAACAAGTTATGAAAAGGATGATGACTTGAAATCAATCTAGTCTCCAACCTATTCATCTCTTGGTGAACCAGGGGAGCCTTTTATAATAAACGTTTTAGAAAATGTTTTCCAAATTGACAAACAAACCTTGCAAACGGAATTTTACTCTTAGAAATATACCCTTCAGAGAGAATGGTTTCTACAAAATTTCAAAAAATCTGCTAGAAAAGAAATTCAAGAAAATTTCTATAGATTTCTTGAAAAAATACAAGAAAATATTCCATTTTTTGATTGGTTTAATGCTTATGCAGAAGATCAAAACTTGGAATATCCTTTCTTACAAACCATCAATATGACAAAGAAACAATGGAAAACT
This sequence comes from Inga oerstediana, assembly GCA_963210345.1. Classification (NCBI taxonomy): domain Eukaryota; kingdom Viridiplantae; phylum Streptophyta; class Magnoliopsida; order Fabales; family Fabaceae; genus Inga; species Inga oerstediana. The sequence goes on from OY723411.1 coordinate 7,849,710, forward strand.
TCGGAAGGTGAAACTATTTCTTCTGAGTTTCCTCCTCCAAAACCAGTGCAAGTACCACAATTGGTTGACGACAAACGCCAACCAATTATGGCTGCACCTTTCAAATTTAAAAATATTGAAAAACCCATTGACCCAACGGATATTAAGAACATTGTTGAACAAAACAATTATACAAACCAATACCTTCAGGTATTAGGTGATTATTTTGTTCAAATATCAGTTTCTTCAAGAAAATTCGAAACTAGAATTGAAACACCTCTTTTTAAACCTTTTCAAATAAACCTGAAAATTAAGTCACATTTTCAAACTAAAAGATCTAATTTATTAAGAAAGGTTAATCAATAAATTAGCCAACTTCAAACTACGACTGTCCCATACATACCCCAAACGTCATCAACCAAATCAAAAGATGTTATGGCTTTTGAAAAGGATTCCCAAATTGGAGATACAAACTCTAACCCTTCTGAGTCGCAATTCCAGATCAACCATCAACACTGGAAAAAGCCTTCAAAACTCTATTACCATAGAGCTAGCCCTCCAAACATTCTGCTTGAAGAACAAATAAACCAAAACTTTAAATCCTTTAATGCTGATAATATCTATGAATGGAACATAGATGGTTAAAATAAATCAAACATTCTCCAAACTCTTCAACAAATGTCCATAGTAAGTACCGCATACCCAACTCAACATGATTATTCAGATGAAATGATTACCAATCTTATAGTTTCCGGGTTTACTGGACAACTTAAAGGTTGATGGGATAATTATCTTTCTCCTGAAGACAAAAATACCATTTTTACATCTGTTAAAACTGAATCTGATGGAACACCCATTACCTCAAACGGCCAACCCATTCAAGATTCAGTAAACACTCTTCTTTTTACAATTATTAAACATTTTGTTAGAGATCCATCTATCTGGAAAGATAGGTCGGCTAAACTTCTTTCAAATCTTAAACGCAGTACCTTATCTGATTTCAAATGGTATAGAGATAATTTTTTGACTAGAGTACTCACTAGAGATGATGCTCATTAGCCATTTTGAAAAGAAAAATTTCTAGCTAGATTACCTAAGTCTTTAGGTGATAAAGTTAGAGAAAAACTTAAAAACCAAAATGATGGCAACATCCCTTATGAGCACTTGACATATGGTCAATTGATCTCTTATGTCCAAAGAACTGCTCTTAAGATTTGTCAAGATGATAAAATCCAACCTCAACTTGCAAAAGAAAAGGCCACGAACAGGAAAGAATTAGGAACTTTTTGTGAACAATTTGGCTTTCTTCCTTGTAAGCAATTTAAACCTCACCGCAAACCTTACCACAAAAAGAAAAAACATGTCTACCAAAGATATAAGCCAAATACACCTCCTCGTAGACTTGAAAAAGAATTTCGCTCAAAACCAAAAGTTGATTTTCCTAAATAAACAAAAGTTACCTATTTTAAATGTGGTAAACTGGGTCATATTTCCAAATATTGTCATTTGACTCAAAAGTTGAAAAAGATTAAGAGTATTGAAAAACCTCTTCTTGAACAAATAAACAATCTTTTGATTGAAACTTCTAAATCTGAATCTGAAAGTAGTTCTTCTGAAGATATTAATCAAATTCAAAACGAAGATCTTCCAAAAAAATCTTCCTTAGAAATTAATGTTATCATGAAGGAACATGATTTACTTCTTGATATCATTATTAAACTTCCAGATTCTGATAGAAGAGAATATTTGTTCAAACTAAGAAATTCTCAATCAAACTCCAACTTCTTCAAACTCTAAGCCTCCTATTCTTTTCAATAAATATGATTTAACAAATGTTTTAAACAAGTTCAAACATTCTGTTAGACCAACAACCCTCCAAGACCTTCAGTACGAGGTAAATAACCTCAAAACTGAAATCAGTTTTATCAAACTTCAACAAGACACCCATGCAACTGCTATATCCCAAATACAGGATATTCAACTTACAACTCAAACTGAAGGGCAACATAAAGCACCATCCGATCAAGAAGACAGTAATCTTTCTGAACCATTTTTAAACTTGATTTCAAAAATATCAATTCAAAAGTTTTATGTTCAAGCCAAGATTATTATTAATAATGATTTTGTCTTGGACCAAACTGTTTTGTTTGACACAGGAGCTGATTCTAATTGTTTTAAAGAAGGAATCATTCCTACAAAATACTTTAAAAAAACAACCGAAAGGTTTAATGGCGTCAATGGCTCACGCCTAGATATCAAATATAAAGTTTCAAACGTTGTTATTGAAAATGAAGGTTTAAAGATTCAAACCCCATTTATATTAGTTAAAGATATGGGAACCCAGATTATTCTTGGGGCGCCATGTCACGCCCTTATTTTAATTTAACCTTTACCAGAGTATTCACGAAAAACGATATGCGGTTCGGTGGGCAACACAAGAATGACATAAATATACTGATAATATGTGCATGGTTACATATATTCCCCATAAGGGTTCGTACTTGATAAACTCCCGAGTGTCATGCAAGATGCTCAAAATCAAACAGTCTTTAGCTCAAGTCTGGAGGCGATTATGCAACAACTTCTATAACAATATGGATCCCAAACACAAGGATCACAGCAACAGAAGCAGTCTCAAATAGAGTCATCTACTTCATCTGGGTCATTGATCTAAAAACCTCAAACAAAAGCAACATCTACAAATGAGATTTTAAAATCTTATGAACAGGCATATGCCCAGAGGAAACTGTTAGATATGAATAGTTTTGATGATGTCAAATATGGATGTTAAATATGAGCAAAAAGTTTGTATGATATAATTATCTTCTACATTGACTAACTACTATATTTAATGTTGCATATTTTGTAGATTAGTCATAAACCCGATTGTGGGTTGATGTTATAATGCCTCATAAATGGAGAACAATCATCAAGAAGAAAATCAAGAGGCAAGGAATTGAAGAAAGAAGAAAGAAAGATGAAGATTGAAGATATTCATCAAGAAGGTTGAAGTTGGGTGATAAAGAATGATCATCAAGTGGCAAAACAAAAAGAAAGAGATTAAAGAAAGAAGAACTTGCAAGATCACATGAGAATATCAAGATCCAAGCTATTAGAAGTGATATCGGAGGTTTCTATAGTCAAACGGAAGTTGGAATGGGTCAATACGAAGCTAAAATGATGTATACGGAAGTTATGGTGCCTCTGGGGATGATTACTCAAGTAATCACTCGAGTAATAGGGCACTACCTCATTTTGGAGGTGATTACTCGAGTAGCTACTCGAGTAATCTGCCGGGTTACTTGATGAATCACTCGAGGCGGCACTTGAAGTAATGGGCACTCTGTTTTCGCGCGGCAGAATAAAGTTTCGGTATTTTGATGATATCTCTCTAACCACATGTTGGATCAAACTGAAACCGGTGACATATGAAACTAAACTTCCAACACGAACTTTTGACACCAAGATCATATTCAAAGGAGTTCAGATGAGAGAGATATAAGCTTCGAAAGTTGACACATGAATCACCGTCATATTCCAGGACAGCTTCGGTATTTTGGACATAACTCTAAAAATACATATTGGATTGAGACGAAAACGGTGCCATATGAAAGAAGACTCAAAGAGCTTTCTATGGATAGGTAATTTGACATATTTGAGGTTATATTCTAATAACTATGCCATCTGGAAGTTGCTGCTCGTGATTTCAGAGATTGTCTAAGAATAGTAGATACTCTTTGGATCATAACTTTCTGTACACAACGAGTTTGGAGCTAATTCTTATTGTGTTGGAATGTAGATAATGAGGGCTTTCCGATGATATATAATTTGCCATGTTTCGAGTCAAAATCAAGAATTCACTTAAAGGCACCACTCGAGTAACTAGTTGATAACAAAAGACTTTACTCAAGTGAGTACTCGAGTAATCAGATAGAAAACTTCCAGTTACTCTCGGCCTGCCAACGTTACTCGAGTAGGTACTCGAGTAATCAAATAGAAAACTTCCAGTTGCTCTCGGCCTGCCAACGTTACTAGAGTAGGTACTCGAGTAATCAAATAGAAAACTTCCAGTTGCTCTCGGCCTGCCAACGTTACTCGAGTTAGTACTCGAGTAAAGAGACAAAAATTTGAAGTAACCAGAGTCGAACTTCAAGTTACTACCTGAGTACGCAGAGTTATTTAGAAGAGAACTTTAAGTCGAACTTCAAGTTACTACCCGAGTAAGCTATGCAGAAAATGGAAGGCCACTCGAGTAGCCACTCTAGTAACCTGTGAAGAAACTTGATGTTTACTCGAGTGAGCACTCGAGTAATGCTTCCCAGGAAAACAGAACAACATCCCAAAGATTCTGGAAATCAATGAAATGATCATATAACTCATTCTTCTTGCTTCTAATCACTCTAACACTTCATTGTATTAGTGTTTAATGTATTTCTCCAGGAATACAATTAAGATATGATATGAAGAGTCAAAAGGTGAATTTACGGAAGCAGAGCGTCAACGTTATAACGGCTAGTTTTCAAATTGAAGAAGCCACACTCCAACGGATATATTGAAATGCTCAAACGGTCATCAACCTTCATCAACTATAAATAGAAGAGCATTCAGAGTTTAGAACAACCAACGAGAACACAACAACGCAAACATGCTTATATTATGAATCATCCACTCCAACCCAACTACTCTCTGTTCTTATCCATTTTCTATATCATGTATATTTAAGAGAGAGATTATTTTTATTGTGCTTCAGTATTCATCTATTCACTTCTGAGAGAGAAGATTGACTGTAATCTTTCATCATCAAAGTTGTATCCTTACGGGGTGAGTAAGGAAAGTAACTCAGTTGTAACCTTACGGTGTGTAAGGGGGAGTAACTCGGTGAGAGATTTGTAAACGGCTTCGCAAGTGCCCAGCTAAACTTGTGGGTTGTAAAGGCTTTTCTTGTGCCTGGATTAAACAAGAAGATAGTGGATTTGAAAATCTCAGGAGAAGCCTGGGGACTGGACGTAGGCCATCGCAGATTGGACCGAACCAGGATAAATCACAGTTTGCACACTCTCTTCCTTAAACTCTTATATTTCCAGCATATATAAACTTTTGATTTATGATTCATTACTTTCATATTTATTGCTTCCTCTAAGATGTAAAAAGAATTTCAAAGTTCTTAAGATTTTTATCTTACACCCAATTTACCCCCCTCTTGGGTGTCAGCCGGTTCTAACAGAAACTTCCAAATCAAACATGGGAAAAGGTAGTGAAAAAAGGGAAAAACACAGCCCTAGTACCATTTTCCCTTCTAACTAAACAAGAGTATGACAGGTTAAACCAATCACCCCAAAGTCTTCAGGTTTGGCCACGACCTTATACTCCAACTCAAAAACAACTGACAACTGCGGCTTCTTCATCCAAGGCAATTGTCAGTCAAACCCAAACACAAGCCAGTACGCATACACCTTATTCTAACAAAGAGGCTTATGCATAGTTTTTTCACCAAAATCCAAATCAGGTAGCTTTAAATGTCTTTCCTCCGGGATTTCATTTTAGGCCTTCTAATTTGGCAAAAACTTGAGAATGGTATGAGATAATACTGATTCATACTGGGTCCATTAAAATTGAAAGAAAATGGACAAAAGAACTGGACCAATGATTACTCATTCCTCTATCCAGATTTTAAAAGTTCTCACCCCTTCCCAGTGGGGACAAAATTTATTTAAACCAAAATTTTGGGAAATTGACTATGAACCCAAAGGATATACTTACTAGGATTATGTTGATGCATGGTCCAATGTCTTTTAGGATCAAAATGAACTTTTTACATATACTTGGTTTATTTACTTCAGAACAAAAACTGAGTATGATTTTCCTCAATGGTTTGTTCATTGGTAGGGATTCTTTGGTCCAGTACTAGAGATATTACCCTCAAAGGTTGTACAAGCCTTTGAATTATTTAAACAAAAATTCAACATTGGAGAAGATCCTTTTCCAATTGATCTTCACTATTTTTCAAAATTATCTGTATCTTAGGTATTTGCCTGGAGTTATAGATTTTCTCGAACAAACCAAGGATCAACCCTCTTACCAACTCTACAGAGACTTCCTTCGGTAAGATAGTGGGCCAAATTTGACATTACTAGGATTGATACCAGAGCAGTTGACAAATGGTTCAAAGAAAATCCTCAGCATCTTTGTATAACGGAACAAAGCAAATTCCTGAATCAAAAATCAAGGATTACGTCTATCTTAGCTGAAACCACAGATAAGGCTAATCTTATCAGTCAACTCAGCTCAATGCTACAAGTTCTACAACAAGAAGACCAAACGGCTTCGACCAATTAGCCAGTCTCTTTAGCAGCCTCAGACAATCAAGAGGATGATAAAGAAGAATTTGTTGTAGATTTAAACGAAGATTAAACTCTTGAAGACTTAGAATTATTTTTAGGTTTTTGATGTAAACATACGAAAGCACTGTAGCACCATTCACCGTAGTATACACAGTGGCTTTCACCGTATAGTACTGTAAAACCACATGTCAAACAATAACACTGTAGTGTCGGCAGTACTGTGCAAATAGTACCAACCAGAAATATTTAAATAGTAACAAGTCACCGGTTAACTATTCACTGAAACTGTACAGATAGTGCAGGTCACTAGCCGGTTACCAGTCACCCTAAATAGTAACCTTGCCCGTCTATTTAAAGTCGATTCAGCCTCATTCTGAGACAGGTTCGGTTAGGCACTTAGAGAGAGAACTAGAGAGAGAAGCTCTGAGCTCCTCCGACGAGCCTCCTCCCTCTCCTCCCTCCGGCGAGTTTTCTTCCTTCTTCTCCTTTCTTCTTTTGTAAGTGCTTATGCTTTCTTTTCAATAAAATTAATCAGTTTCTTCTACTTTTCTTTGCATCATATCATTCCCTCCTCTGATGACCCGGGATTAGCAGATTTAATGAGTTAATCACTGGCAGGTTCTACTGCCGCTGATTAATTTCATTCGCAATCTTAGTGGACATTATAGAGCATCCCCTCTGCATACATCATTTAATACTTTAATTATGTTTGTAATTATGCCTTAAGAAGTCTGTCTTCTTCCCTCTTCACATGCTCCTCCCTTTCTTTAGTTAGATCCACCTTCGAGGCCCCTCCCCCATTCTTTATTTATCTTAACTTGTCAATTCCTTATATGATCGTGAGCATTCTTTATCTAAACTTGTTAATGGTCTGAGAGGCTAAGTGAATTGTTTTACTTAAAGGAAAGTTGTGAATTTATGATATGAACATGGGAATTCCTTATTTGAGCGTGGGAATTCCTTATCTAAGTTTGGGAATGGGCTGAGAGAGTAAGTGAATTTTTTACTTAAAAAACGAAAGTTACGAATTCTTTATCTAAACTCATTAATTTCTTATCTCGATTTGTCAATTCCTTATTTGAACTTGTTTATTCTCTTGATTAAAGATCTAAGGTTAATCTTTATATTTTTTTTTTGCCTTGTCTATATTGAAGAGTTTTTGGTGGCCCAATGGTAAGACACTTTTTGTGTCACCAAAAATGGTGAGGGTTTGAACCTCCACCCCCACCACTTGGGAAGAAAATCCCCAATAGCCAGGGAATATTCTGAGGAGTAAATGTTCCCCCCAAGAGTTCTGGCCGGCCGTTGGAGCTCCAGTGGCTTGCCGATAAAAGTAATTATTTTTTAATTAAAAAAAAGTAAGGGCGAATTAGTTATTTCCTCTGAATTTGTAAATTCCAATACAAATACTAACACCTTTGCGAGATTATGTGAATTCGAAAACATCTTTCTGTCTTTTCATAATTTTGGAGTTCTTTTACAGGAATTTCCCTTAAAAATTTCAGTCAACTTTGAATTATATATAACATGACCTATAAATGAGGCAAAATATCAATAAAATCTATTTAAAACACTAAAATCTAAATTAAAACATACACATAGTTTCCATTTTTCTTTGTGGTACAAAGCGACATTCTAGTATTTAAACAGCATTAAAATATTTCCTAATTAGGGTCTTCGGCTTGATGAGAAAGTTTTTAAAATTATACTCCTAAATTTAAATTTTGGCATTTCTGAATTTAATGGAAATTTTCACTTTATCTTCCCACAGACCCACACTGAATGCTTTATTTTGTTTTATCAGGGTACAAAAATCGATGTCTAATAGATGCTCTCTTTCTTCTCTCTGTCTCTTTATTCTCAATATCTCATCGTTACTCTTGTATAAAAAAATTGATATTTCAGATTTGATATTTTATAAATTTAAAATAATAATGATTGGGTTGGGTGGGGCTCCCGAGGGCATTTTAGTAAATTTTTATCATAGACTAATATAATCACGAGAAACTTTATGGAAGAGTCTAAAATGATACCCGGATAGGTTATGACCTATTTCTTAATTAATATAATTACAAATTTTTAAAAATATCATAATAATTGATATTATATATCTTATCTATAACTTATAAGAATAAAATGTAACGTATCAATTTTTTCATAGTAAGATATTCATGTCACTGCATCATGTTAGCATGTGTATGTGTGTTTTATTTGGAGCCTATATCATTTGTTTTGTATAATCTTAATGTGATTTTTGATTAGTTGAGTGAGTATCAAAATTATACGGGAGAACATACTATGATAAATTATTTGATATTTGATAATACGTTTTCCTCTAAATTTATAATTTTATTAATTAAAATGATTCAATTCAGTCCTAAAGATGGAATTATAATGGTTGGAAATAGTAAAAGGGTATGAAATAAATAAACAAATATACTTTTTTTTTTTTTAACCAAAAACAAAGATACCATTAAACTTTAGGGAAAATCACTTTAAAAGTCATTTAAAATACCCAAATTCTGATTTGGGGAAAAAATAGTGACAATGTGATCATTTAATTTTAAATTGGGATAATTAATCTATACGTTTTTGTTACTTCATCTAACTTTTAATTGGGCCTTTGTAGTTTTTTTTTTCTTTTTTAACTTTCAATTGCTTTTAATCATATCCCTATAGTTTTTTTTTTATTGGATCCTTATAGCTTCATATGCTTTTCAATCAATTCCCTATAGTTTTTTATTTATCAATTTTATTTAAAATTGAATGAATAAATGATATTAAATATAAATATTAATAATAAATTTAAATTAATATGATATCATTAGAAAAAATAATCATTATAATTAATCTATATATAAATAATAAATATAATTAGAATAATTAATTATAATTATATTATATTTTTAGAAAATTTTATTACATGGTTCAAAGTTTATAATTATGAAATAAATAAAAGTTAAACTTATAAAATAAATAACATAAATATATGTTTACTTAAAAATTGGAAAGAATATCAAAATAAAATTATTAGAATGAATTACTATTTACAGTATATTCTTATTTATATAATAATATTAAAAATTTATATTTAAAAATATAATATTATATTTTGTATTTATAGAAGAATATTATTAGAATTGAAAGAACAAAGAATAAAAAATTATAAGGACCTAATTTAAAATTAGATAAAATTTTAAGGATATGATAAATTGAAAAAATCTATAGAGGTTTAATTAAAAATAAATTAAAGTATAGGGAAAGATTAAAAAAAAAACTTTAAGGACAAGATTAAAAATTGGTTTAAACTACGGACATGTCTCATGTCTAGCACCTATCTCTTTTAAATTTAAACTGAAAATAAAAATCGGAGCTATGGGTTTGGCGGTACAAAGCCCTAATGCTTGAAGCGGGCAGCGATTGCGACGGAGCTCCTCCCCCGACAATGGGGGCGGCAGTGAACGACCAGAATGACGCCGGGAAACCTGAGAATGTCGAGGGCGGTGCCCAGCAGCCACTCTCCAAGAATGCCCAGAAGAAGTTGCTGAAGCAACAAAGGTACGAAGCGAAGAAGGCGGAGAAGAAGGCTCTGATGAAAGAGCAGAAGAAGAGAGAGGCAGAGAGGAAGCGGAAGGAGTGGGAGGAAAGCCTCGAAAGCGTCACTGAAGAGGAGAGACTGAAGCTGATTGAGACGCGAAAGAGTCTTAGGAAAGAGAGAATGGAGAAGAGGTCGGAGGAGAAGGAGATGAAGAAGGAAAGGCTTACGAAGGCCAAAGAGTGCGGTCAAAATGTTGTCATTGATCTTGAGTTCTCTCATCTCATGACTCCTACTGAAATCAACAGCCTTGTCCAGCAGGTCGTTTTTTTAGCGCATTTATTATTTTCTTTACTTGTTCGGTTCCATTGATCATTGGATTTGTACTGTGAATTGTTCCTGATTTCATTTCTTTTATCTGCTCCTTTTCATTTCCTTACATTTGGATTCGTAGAAGTTCTAATAGCCTATTCGAGTTCCCTTGGCTGGATAATGCTCTTTTATTTTGGGATAAACTAAGAGTAATCAGTTCATGTTGTTACTGAGGCAACGTCGCCATTACAATCCTTTTGCAGTAAGCTAGCTAGAGACAAAGGATTTGTGTTCTAACTTATTCCTAATTTCATTTGTTATATCTTCTCTTCTCATCTCTTTCTGCTGTGTGAAGTTTTGATTTTTGGTACCCCGAGTTCTTTATTTGTTCTGGCCTTCTGGGCCTTTGAAATTCGAGTTAGGATTATTTTTGGTATCATGTGGATTAGAGTAGTGATTGGGATAGGTGAGGGAGTACCGCGCCTGTGCCTGGCAGTTCCTGCAAAGATGAGATCAAGCCTGCCTAATTACTCTACTGAGAGCCACCAAGTTGGGCAGGAATTAGGAAATTTCAGGGAGGATTATGGGATGGACGAACCTAGGTTACAAACTCTGGGCAATCCTTGAGATCTTTTGGAGTAATGTGGTTAATTAGTTCGTGATTGATTACTGTAGTAAAGATAGATATAAGGTTTTGGTATGAAGGGTAACACAGGTCAATTTGATCTTTCTAATATCGTCTCTTCAGATGAGGAGTCTGACGTAGAGTGGTTGTCAGAAGAAGGAAGTAGTGAGAGAGCGGTAGAGAGAGGAGAGGGGCAGAGAGAGTCAAGAGAAAAGATGCACTAACTGTAATTCACATTAGCCATGAGTTCTGAATTTCTCGTACAAGCCCTTTCCATAGATTATTAGCTCCGAACGGCTATTAACTATCTAACATTTGCATATTAATTTAAAAGTTACACATCAGGGTCAAAGATAAAGAAAGTGTCCCTGACTATTTGTTAGTCTTGAGATTTCGTTTGTTTTTAGTTTTAAGAACAAAACATTCCAGTACTCTTGCCTTCATAATTGTTTGAACGAGGGAATGAATATTTTAACTTTGCTTGTTCTGCATAAAATCACTTCACTCCTGGAAAATCATAGCTTTCAGCAAAAATTCATTTGATAATAGATTTTATTGCAAACAATCACCCTGCCATACATTCATTACACCCCTTTCTCCTTCCTCATGATGTGTTCTCATGATTATAGTATTATTTCCTTCTTTATCCAGTTTTAGACTTAATATGCATGTTTCTTCCTAGATCATGTAAATTATCTTCAGTTCACTGCCTTTGCCATATCTCTATTCCCACTACCCCAAGAAATGGAACTTTTTGGACCCCTCTGATTGGTTTGTTTTTGCTAGGGGAACGGTCTTAGTCATTGAGTCATTGCTAACACTAAGATTTGTTTTTAATTGTCATTGAGACTGCAGATTATGTATTGTTATGCCATGAATGGAAGATGTTCCTCTCCGGCTCATCTCTGGCTGACTGGGTGCAATGGAGAAATGGAAAAACAATTAAAAAGGCTTCCAGGGTTTGACAAGTGGATCATTGAGACAGAAAACAAATCCTATATTGAAGCCGTACAGGATCGCAAGGAAGATCTGGTATATCTAACAGCAGATTCGGAAAATGTCCTTGAAGAACTTGATTTAAAGAAGCTTTATATTATTGGTGGTTTGGTGGATCGGAATAGGTGGAAAGGGATAACTATGAAGAAAGCCGAAGAGCAAGGAATCCAGACAGCTAAACTCCCAATTGGAAATTTCTTGAAGATGTCTAGTTCTCAGGTATTATTTGTCTGAAAACAACTCATTTTCACTCCATTTTTGGTTTACAGAAATTGGCTCAACATTCAAATTTGTCTGTATATCCTCATAAATGTAGGATAGAAAGAGCGACAGCAAGAGTAAACTATGTCAAAATTTGGTTGGCAACCAGTGAATATTTGGTCGATATTGCCTTTTGACCATTGTAATGATTTCACTATTGATTGGTTGTAACAAAATATGTAAATCAATGGGTGTGTTTCAAGATCTCAACCTGTGAAGCTGCATGCTTACAGTGCTCCTCTTGAGATTGCTTGTTACTGGACGGGTACTATTATTTTGTTCATATCTGACAAGTGAGATGATACTGTCCTGATAAATACAACACACATGTTCTCTTTTCATCTTAATTCTTAACCCAAATATTTCTCACTTGACCTTACAGGTTCTCACGGTGAATCAAGTTTTGGAAATACTACTCAAGTTCTTGGAGACAAAGGATTGGAAAACTTCTTTCTTCCAAGTTATCCCTCAAAGGAAAAGATGTCAAGCGGATTTAGAAGACAATGGAGAAGACGACAAGGTAGAGGAAGAAAATGAACCGGGAGACGAACAATTGGCAAGTAAAAAGGAAAAAGTTGAAATATCCTGAAACAGGTAGTAGAGATTCTTCTGCTTTGAGGTTTTCCCATAAAATCAAAATCAGAGCTTCCATGCTTATCCTCTCCACCAGGCTTGTAGAAGATGCTTCATTCTTGTTTGCATTTGTAAGGAGTTTGAATACTGACACTGAAGCCGGTATATTAACATGTAAGTGAGATGATGAGGTGAGAACAGAAACTTATTAAACAAGACATTTATTTATAACAAATAATGAACATTGGAGAGTGATAATATATTATGATAAAGGTGCAAGTTGAAAGCAAGGGTGAAGCCTCTACGTCTGAGTGGGTGTTGAGTGTAAGGGTGGCCCTTCCTTTGTTCTTATCTGTGTGTGGATGCACTGCTCATTCAAATTGTGGGCCCTACTTAGCCCTCATGTTGTCCCTATCAATACGTTCTGACCCTCCAAGCCTCCAAATCCCTTTTGATGTGATCCCACAATTCTTATCAAATCACATGATCTGATCCTACACCTTAAGTTTTGTTATGATTAAAAAAATATATTTATGTGGACGGATGTACGCAAGATCAAGAGGTTAAGCCAAGTTTGGTTAGATTCGGTTCCTAAAATATTAGGACTATTAACAGGCAAATTTGTGGAAGTAGGGGACTAGACAATTTCAATGATCCTGCTCCACCTCTACATTTGCCCATTATTTTAGTTTTAAAAAAAATAACATCATTTAAATTTAATAAATGGGTTGGGGAAAAGGATATGGTGATTCACTCTTCAAGATTTAAACTTCGGCACTCAGAAAGAAGCAGAAAAGGAATCAAACTGGTTTTATTGTCGACAAAGAATTAGAAGAATAATGTGGTGCAAGTAAAAAAGACTGGAGACAAGATTTCACATCTAAGAATGGTTTTTGTATGCGATACCATCAAAATCATCAGTGCTTATACATACCTTTAAGTGGAAGAGGAAACCCATTTAAATAGGAAATGCCTATAAAGAGATGTCCAGAAAGGCTTAAAAGGACCTTGAAGTTATTGAATAGAGTACAATAATATCTTGCCATCCATACCCATCAAGAGCTCAAATCTCCTCCAGAGGGTTACTCTCAATAATGAAGCAAACTGGATCATTGGTTGGATTTAAACATAACATAGGATTTGAGTTTAGAGAGATCAAGAATATTTTTCAAGTTTATTCAGGCTCTATTGAAGTGTATCTTTTTTTTTTTCTTTTTTTTTTTTCGGTGTTCCAAACCAACCCCTTATCATAGAGAACTCCATGAGCCCAGACGAATTCAAATTTGAGGCGTGACAGGACCATTTTTTTATGTGCCACCCCTACCACCTAATGCAGTTGCATTCCAAGGTCTCAAACTCAAGACCCTTGGTTAAGTTAGAACAATCCCCTTCTAGTTGATCTAAGTGTTCGGTAATACACTAGGAAGTTATTAACCTCATCTAGAGGGACGCAGTGAATTGCCTGATGACTACTATTGTTCAGGAATTCAGAGTTCTGCTATGTGAAGAGGGGGAAGTGGAACTTAAAACACCTCATGTCTAGAGAGTATCTGTACTCTGCTGATATACCAGCCAAGAATGCTCACAACCGTAGAATCTAGTTATTTAGTCCTCAGGGACATGGATCCAGATTGTTTTCAAGCTTTTCACCAGCATAAACCCCTCTAGAGAGTGGGATGTAGTTTTCTGTTATTTAGTTCTCAAGTTTTAGTTTGCCATTTGTATCCAAAAGAAAAATGAAAATTCACTCCAACTCATTTCAAGAAAAAAACTTCACAAAATCGAAAAATAGCAAAATCACATAAATTAAAACAAACATAAATGAATCTACATGTTAACAAAGATGAATATTATTCACACTTGTCAACCAGGTCTGGACTGATGATAGATTATGACAACACAGAATCTCAATCCAGTAGGGATTTGGTGATATATAAAGCCAGGCCCCCAAAAAAAAAATTGAAATAAACCATTACAAGATAGTCAAGTACCTGTCCTACAAACCTATTATGAGAAAAAAAATTCTACAAAAACCAACCAAATTTGAAACTGAAAGCAAAATTAAGCACTTGCTGGAAATGCTGCACATATCTTTACAAGTTCCTAAATTAGTAACAGGGTAATCTAAAGTTGACCTGATTTGGGAACCTAGTAATCCCCTGTTATTTTTGAGGAATATAACAAAGGAATTGGTAATCAAGACATGAGCAGACTCTGATTAGCTTCATGGCCTGTGGATTTTGTATCCAAAAACTCTTGGAACATAGCTTTGGGACGGCTTTTGTGGCTTCAGATGCCCATATGTCATCAAGAAGAGGTGAGGAAATGTGGCTCCAAAGTAAGCTCCATCAATGTCTAGATATACATTAAGGAAATATGGGTCTAAAGCACAATGCAAGGAGATGAAACCCACAAGTTTAAATATTGCCAAAATATCGAGTATAAGACACTCAATCCTAAAAATCAAATACACCTCATATAATCACAATAAGAAAATCTCTATGGAATGGTAACAATACTTGCAATCAGCAGAATACTTGTTCGTTGAGCAATAGGAAAAGTCAACTCACAAATCGAGCAGAGCTTCTCAGCCTCAGAATTAATTTCAGGTAAGAAGAGTCTACTAGAACACCATCTTAAAGAACCAGAATTTTAAGAACCAATTTTTCAGTTGCTTAATTTGTTTTAAGGAAAAAAAAAGAGAAGCCACTTAATTATAGTTTTCATAGATCCTTTGGAAAGTGCTGTCTGATAGAAGTAAGTTTCAAAAGAAGATATTCCACAGCAAAGCCAGATAAGTACTTAGCTTAGTCTTTCATATATTGCTAGTGCATCAAATTTCAGATAGAATATTCAGAAAATGGGAAAAAAAAATATATACATAGAACAAAAGAAAAGCAGCACGTGTTAGTTTACTGAAAAGTGGAACCCCAATATTAATATATAAGGATACTACCTTGATACTTTGACCGCGGGTAATAAATGTCTTCACACTTGGGGCAATAGATTTTTACAGTACTTGACCTAGGAATGTCTGACTGACCAACTGGAAGGCAGGGTTGTCCTGAGCAGTAAACTCTTGGACATCTTCCAAAGTCATAGTTCTTGTACTTGTCCAGCTGGAGATGATCCAATTTCAATATCAGAGCTAGCTTTGAGTGCAAGAAAGCATAAATACATGGATATTGAAAGCAGAAAAAACTTACCATAGCGACCATCCCTTTGCTGCTCAAAATGTACCGAGCATGAATCAGGCCATAAAGCATCTCTGCTGCTGATTCTATTAATTCATTTTGTTCCTCTGTGAACATGTCACCTTTATGTTTCAACCGACCCAAAGTGGTATTAAACAGACAAATTAAAGAATGACTAGGCATGTAAATTGGAGATTCAAAGCAAGTCGCATCAATGGAAAATTCAAGTTCAGCTTCAAGGGGGAAAACTGCCTTAGTTCAATCAAAATACTTTCAAATCATTAAAACATAAGTGCATTCATCACATACCATCACTTGTATTCTAGATTTGCATCTGAAGACAGAAATATGCAAAACTAAGCTTACCATGAGAGGACTCAACATCCAAAATTAGATCAAGTGCATAATCGTAATAAGGCACTTGACTGCTTAATCCACAGAGGTTGAATTCATCTTGTATGTAATCATCATCTATCTCGCAAAAGAATTCATTTCCTCTGAGATTGCAAAACCATGAGATCCAAGATGTATCATCCCCATCAGAACCACTAACATCTGATGCTTCACTGTCTGTTTCAGATTCCACTGCAGCCAATAGATATGTTTAACAACATATTAATCTGCAGATACCCAAGAAGTACAGGATGCAATGTCCACCTAGTGCATTTATGTGAGATAATAATCACCCTACACTTCAGCTGATATCAGCCTAATTTATTTTCCCCTTCTTTCTACAAAATACTTTTCACTCATAAGAGTTAAAATTCCAATTATCTGGATTTGCTCCTGCTAGAATGTAATGCAATTATGGTGTTAAGAAGTTAATAAAAAGCATTATTAACTCTTTCACTGACAACACTTTAGAAGTTTGTCTTCTCCTATTAAGCAATAACATTGAGTGTCATTAGGAAAGCCTAATGGCCGAGTTCTTCAGGGCATTCAAGTGAGTTGATGCTTAATGACAACGTTTCATGGTGCAATAGAGTTTAGGCGTTCTCATATGATTATAATATAAAGCTCCAAGAGTTAATGGTTGATGCTATTTATCCAACACTGGGCAGGGAAGAAAGGGAAAACTGTCGGAAAATAAAATCACAACATATCCATGGTAATCAGTCCTAGGACCAGTCAAAGTCAGTCAAAAGGATAACATAAAACTTCAAAGCAAACATTAAAAACCAGAATTTATCAACCTAAGAGAAAACAAGCATGACTCATCCACGAAATGACGTTTCAAACAGGGGAAGTCCATTATCGAATTAGGTTTTAAGGATATAATACCGAGAGATCAAAGTTCAACTATTGTCTATGTAAATTGTTTGGCAGAGCATATATAGGTGAAGGCCAAAAGGTACTCAGCAGAATGTGGGCTCTTCACCCTCACATCCTACCAAACAGATATATTATCATAGCATCATAAATCAGACCCTATTGTTATTATTCAGGGAAAAAAAATCACAAAATGTTTTAAACATTTGACAGCACAGCTACTCTAAACATACAAAGGACAAACATGCTACCCAAAAGAGAAAGGTAATCATGTGTCCTAACCATGTGAAGGGTTGGAATTCTTCGAGATGGAGGCAGCGCGAGAGTCCCTGGGATCGGAGGGCAGCATAGAGATGAAGATCGACTGCTCCGACGACCTATCCTTGGCCCTGATAGCCCTAGAAGTGGACGGAGAAGATCGCTCGAGCTGCTTGTCGAGGACGTCGTTGATTCGCTTTCGATCGACGGAACCAACCTCGGATTTGGACCCAACAACACCTCCTTGCACTCTGTACATGCCACCTTCCACCTTCTCCCTCCTCACCCTAGCTCGGTTTCAACAAAATGTTACTCAATCATCATAGCCTCGGGTTTGCATTTGACACACGCGTCAGATTCAGACCCATCCAGGAAACCTCTCAATCTGTAATTTTGGAGGAGAATTTGGGAATATCGGTTTATGGGGGTGAAAAAATACCAGTTGAGAGAAAACAAAGAGGATATAGAAAGAGGAAGAGGGGGCGATAACAAATATGAATGCCTAATAGTTCAGAAATAACAACTCATAGATTTGTAGAAAGACCTTGGAATTTCAGGATATTTGTTGCCCAAATATCGGTGGGACGACACTGTGCTTGGATTTAACATGAGAAGCGTACCATCTCTCCTTCTTCCCTGATTCATATCGTATATGAACTAACGTGACCATAGCTTTTGGAAGCCAGTCACCGACAGCTCGTCCCCCACATCTGGAACTGACGGTTCAGATTTGATTTTCGTCTGAATAGTTTATTTTTTATTTATAAATATTTATAATTCATTATTTACAATATACGAGATAGATATGTAGAAGAATTTTATCTCAACTTATGTAATAAGTATTTATTTTTAAAAAATAAGCTATTCAAAATACATACTTATTTTTTTAAAATGGGTTATTTTTAAATAGAATTTTTTTTTTAAAAAAACAATAGTTAAAAGATTATTTTTATTTTAGATTTTATATCTATTAAAATAATTTTTTAAAAAAATATATAAAAAAAATAAATTTAACCTGTTTAAATCTTATTAGACGATCCAGATTTCAGTTCCTATGCGAATATGCAAAAAAGTGAAAAACAGAAGATACGCACCGAAGCTCATTCCATAGCTTTTTTTTTTCCAAAGTCATTCCATAGCTTTTGATTGGTTGATTGTGACTCTGCTTTGAGAGTAGTTTTCTGTGTACGTGTCAGTACTCTGCTTCATCACTGTGGTCCCATTATTGTGTTCCTGTAAGATATTTTTGTTTGGGATTTTGTTTTTATTTACAAGCCGGTTGTATGACACTCAAAATTCTGAGATTTTTTTATTTTAAGATAATCAATTATAAAAATTTTTATAATAAATTAGAATGTATTGTTATTGTTTTATTATTTGACATTTTTAATATATATTACTCCCTCCGGTCTTAATTATAGGACATATTTACCTAACTTTGGAGAAATTAAGGATAGTAGTTAAATTAGTTAATCATATTTATTTTCTTAAAATGCCCTTATTTAAAACTTAAAATTTAAAAAAACAGTAAAATTGAGGTGTATGTAGCATTAATGAGTTGCAAGCATTACTCACTTTATAGAATACATAGGTGTATCCTTAAATTATTATTGTGTTTAATTATTATTGAGAAAGTATCAATAGGGGTATTTTGAGAAGAAATTGACAAAAATTAGAACTTTATCTTATAATTAGAACCAACATCAACTCCTAAATATTGCCCTATAATTAGGACCGGAGGGAGTACATGATAACTTTTACAAAAATTAAGGTATTTTAACATTAAAATTTAATTTTTTTCAAGCTTATAAAAAATTATTTTTTTCCAGAGAGTAAAGTCAATGTAATTAATATGTTTCTTTCAATAGTTTTGGCTAATTTGGCCATGAGGGGCAATTTCAAATTGTGCCCTTGATGGGCTCATTTCAATAGTTTACTGTACTCTCTTTTTGTATAAGAAATTCTAGCACGGGATAATAATATGTCATTTTGACCATTGACATGAGGATTATTTCTCTTTAGAGTGAACAAATAGTTAAGGGTTTTATAGACCATGTAAATGAAAATTTTAATATAATCCTCCTTATGGTCCTTTTTATTAATTAAACTCTTTCACTGGCAAAACAAAAAAATTAAACTCTTTGAAATACAACTAGTCACAACACAAGTTACAATTTTCTTAAACTAAAACTATAATCTACACTTTTCATTTTTACTCCTATTAAATACATACATGCACAATAATTATCTATTGCTCTCTCTCATTAAATTATTACATGTTCTCTCCATTTTTTCCCACTCAATATATACAAGGGTATATTTTTAACCAATTTTGACCAATATGATTTGGCTAGTTAGAACTTACAGGGGAGGAGTATATTTAAGGAAAAATGTCAGCTAGGTTCCAAGTTAAGGAAAAAATACCACAAAAGTCCCTTTAAAAAGTCAACTGGACTTTTCTGACATGAATTCCCAATAACCATTTACCAAAATACCCCCCAAACAATTTAACCACTGTCATTTGTCACAACATGTTATGCTATGTTTACAACTTCGTAAGTTATATTAACAACATAGTAAGTTACGTTAACAACATGTATATAAAATGCGTGATTGTGTTGCGTTTACAACCTCTTCAGTTACGTTTACAACTCATTAAATATAACGTAACATGTTGTAAACGTAACTGACCATGTTGTTAATATGACTTACAATGTTGTAAATATAGCATAACATGTTGTAACCAATGACAGTGATTAAATTGGTTGGGGGTATTTTGGTAAATGATTATTAGGAATTCATGTCAGAAAAGTCCCTAAGAACTTTACTTTTCTGACAGTTGACTTTTCAAAGGGACTTTTGTGGTATTTTTTCCCTAATTTGGGACCTAGCTGACATTTTCCCTATATTTAATGCAAATGCAATCCAAATCAAAGTGAATCATCAAGTCTGTTTGAAATGAAGATTAGAATTTTCAAAAAAAAAATTTTCAATCATAATTTACAATGAACAAGACAAGTAGTAAAAAAAAACTTTAGATTTGGCATGGTTAAGAAGTCCAGTTTTGGACGCAAAAAGGTCGGACGGAGCTCTCTCTTGGAACTCGTGCCACTAGAAAAATTTCAATGGATGATGTCGTATCTTTGAAGATACCGCCGGACAGACCGCCAGACTTGCTAGAGCTGTCGGATAAATCTTCGTTTAAGCTCATTTCATGCTCTGAATCAGAAGAGTTCGCTCCGGCAAGGAAGGAGATTGCTCAAAAAAAGGACATGATAGTATATTATGAGGTCCCTATTCTAGCGATGCAAAGTGAGATTCAAGGAGTTAGTTCAATCTCACCTCCAAATAAGGAAACCTTCTCTTACAAAGATTCTTTGATGGGCTTCAAAAGTCTAAACTTCAATGGAATTGCGCATGACTCCTCCTCTCAAAATGAGGATTCACTGACTTCGGAGCTGCAAAACCAAATGCGGAAGATTCCTGAGCCTTCAGATGAGATAAACAAGCTCAAGTCTATATATCCTTCTATGGATATCTCTGAGGATGAATACAACGAAGCCTGTAAGCCCTGGAACAGATCACTCATAATCACTGTCCTGGGCGCCCATTTCTTTCTTCCCAGACTGAAAGATTTGCTAGGTAGAGCGTGGAAATTCAAGGAATTTGAATTGATTGATCTCCCTAACAATTACTACGTTGTTAGGCTCACAAGCTCTGAAAATTGGGAAGCACATTATAAACGCATTTTTTTGGAAGGGCCGTGGGTGATTGCACAACACGCAGTGTTAGTTCAGAAATGGTCACCATACTTTGATCCCTTCCAAAACCAGTTAGGGAAAATTGCAACTTGGGTAAGAATCCCAAATATCCCTCTGATCTTCTACTCAAAAAAATTCATTTCCAGGCTGGGGGACATGATAGGGAGGACTATTAGAGTGGACTTAAATACTCTAAATTTCCAAGACCAGTCCGCAGGTGTTGTGTCTAGGGGAAGATACGCAAGATTATGTGTCGAATTAGATCTCCAAAAAAGCCTTGTTCCTCGTGTCATCCTAGCATCCACCGTCTTCAATGTAGAGTATGAAGGACTGGATTTGATATGCTTCAATTACGGAAGATATGGACACAAGAAAGAGGGTTGCTCAAGAAAGGAAGAGGGATCCAAACCTCCGAATGAAGCTCACTCAAATGTGGAAAAAGGGAACTTACCTCAGAGATCTCTGAAATCGCCGGGGACTTCCGGGCAAGAAACGCTGGTCACGCCGCCGGAAAATGCTATCCAGAAAGAGGGCGATACTTTCGGCCCTTAGATGATGGTGGGTGGACAGAAGAAAAATCGATTCCCAAGAAAGGGAATTCTCAGAGAGGGCGTGGCTCGAGGACGGCATGGGCCTTCTGCCAGAGACATGGGGAAGAGAAATAAATCATGCAATTTTCAAACTCTGGCTGACCTGGATGAAGGCAAGAGTATGGAAGAAATCAGAAGAAGGGAGCCGAGTGAGGCGGTGCGCACAGGAAGAAGAACAGGAAAAGGTCAAAATGCTGCATCTGTAGGAGGAAATATCAAAATGGACGGCCAAGTGAAAAAGCTTAAGTCAAATCATGTTTATAGGATTAAGGGCCAGGTCAGCGGTGGCCTTAAAGTTATTCTGCCTAAAGTCCTACCTAAAGAGCCCATAAACATTGAAGCCCAATCATCTAACGAAGGAACTCATGATCCCAAAGCCTTAGAAGGATCTTCAGCAGGAACGGCTGGGCCCAATCTGGAAGTGGCCCAATCATCACGTGCTGGTGCTAGAGCTCACCAAGTCGTCATGGGCTCCATGACCGAAGCCCAGATGCAAGTTTTTCCCTGCACTGTGCACGAACAAGGCAGTTTAAATGGGCCTCCTCTTAAGCAAACCGAGCTTACCTCAAATGCCCAAAATCAGATTTTAAACGCAGTTAACGTGGGACCACTGATCTTGGGGGATCCGGATATTGAGACGTTGGCTGACCCACAACATGGAATTTCCGTTGAGACATCTTCACCTATGGGCGACTCGGTCACACCGGATTCAATGGAGGACGAGGAAGATTTGAGTAAGGGAGTAATGGTTAAAGGTCAAAACCACAATTCATCCATTTCTATCTCTCCTCATGTTCCACTTAGCCTCAGTTCGGATCTGAAAGCAGATACTGGGAAGTGCAATGATCGGGGCAGATTAAGCGGAAATCTAAGGGATTTAAAAAAAAGAAGCAGATCGGCGTCTGGCCGCGTGCATACAGATAAGTAATTCTTTTCTGTGCTTGTCTTATTTTGTTTTTTTTCCATGATTATTTCTTGTTGGAATTGTAGAGGGGCTTATAGCAAGTCCTTTCCCCGTATCCTCCGTGATATTGTTTCTAAGTATTCCATCTCGGTCATGTGTCTATTAGAAACCAGAGTTAGTGGACATAAAGCTGATGTAGTGGTACGTAAGCTGGGTTTCAATAACTGGTTGAGAGTTGAGGCAACGGGTTATGCGGGCGGAATTTGGGTTCTGTGGCATGACTCTGAGTTTTCTATTGAGTATCTCTCCTCTACAAACCAGCTTCTTCATTGCCGTTTGACTGAGAAAAAATCCAGAAAATGTTTCTGCTTCACTTTTGTATATGGTGACCCTAGGTGGAGTTATAGACAAGAGCTTTGGTCATCTCTCAGGGAATTGGCAGGGAAAGTATATGAGGCTTGGCTTGTCTTAGGAGATTTCAACTCTTTTCTTAACGCTTCTGATAAGATTGGGGGCGCTGCTGTCCAAAATAGATCTCTGGCTCCTTTCCGAAATTGCGTTCAAGACTGTGACTTTTTGGAACTGCATGTAGTTGGCGATAAATTTACGTGGTCCAAACAAGATATCAAGGAAAGATTGGATTGGGCGTTTTGCAATTTAAGCTGGGAAATGGCCTACCCTTCTCATAAAAATTTCCATCAGCTTCGGTACAAATCTGACCATCGTGTCATGGTGATCTCTGCAGGAAGTGGGCAAACCACTCCCCACACAAATCATTTCAAGTATCAAGTGGCTTGGTGCCTCGAGGAAGATTTCTCTGATTTAGTAAATGCTGCCTGGCTAAACAATGATTGGTCTTCTGGCTGCAATGATTTTCAGAGTAAGGCCTCCTGGTAGAACAAGAATGAGATTGGCAGTCTCCCCAAAAAGAAAAAGATTTTAATCAAGCGTTTGGAGGGGGTCGACCGTAAAATCTCTGCATGCCCTCATCCGGGTTTATTTAAGCTGAAAGCAAAGTTATGGAAGGAATACATTAAGGTCGTAAATCAAGAGGAACTTCTCTGGTACCAAAAGTCACGATGCAAGTGGCTAAAGTATGGAGACAAAAATACAAGTTTTTTCCACTCTTCCACGGTGGTCAAAAGAAAGAAAAGCAAAATTGACTCGCTTCAAGATGCTCAGGGAAACTGGATTATTGAACAAGAAGAGCTAAAATCATTAGCTCTTAACTACTTCCAAGACCTCTACTCAGCGGACCACGAGGTACAAAATGTATCTGACTGGCAAATTGATTTCCTATCTCTGGATGATTCTCAGCTTTCTCATCTTCAAAAGGATGTGTCCGCGGTGGAAATAAAAAATGCAGCTTTTGAGATGAGTGCTTTTAAGGCGCCTGGCCCTGACGGGCTTCAACCTCATTTTTTCCAAACCTAGTGGAACATTATGGGTCCAAAGATCTGTGATCTGATTTTCTCCAATTTCAGATACCCTAGCAGGGTCGAAGATATTAACCAAACTCACATCACACTGATCCCTAAGGTTGAAAATCCCGCTTCAATTAAGGAGTTCAGACCCATATCTCTTTGTAATGTGAGTTACAAAATCCTTAGCAAGGTCCTGGCAAACAGAATGAGATCTGTGATGGAATTCCTGATTCATCCCACTCAATGCAGTTTCATCAGGGGCAGGCAGAGTTGTGACAACATAATTCTGGCTCAAGAAGCGATCCACACAATGAGAACAACTAGAAAGAAGAAAGGTTATGTCGCCATTAAGGTGGATATGGAAAAAGCTTTTGACAGGCTCGACTGGAACTTCCTGAATTTCAATCTCCGTAGTCTGGGTCTAAGTGACCATTTTGTGAAGCTGTTGATGTTGTGCGTCTCCTCTCCAACAATGAGAGTGATCTGGAATGGATCTCTCTCAATCCCGTTCAAACCTTCTAGAGGTGTGAGGCAAGGTGACCCTTTGAGCCCCTACTTTTTCATTCTCTATATGGAAAGACTGAGTCAATTGATAAATAGGGCTGTAGCCGTGGGAAGTTGGAAACCTCTAAGGATTAGCCAATCGTGTCCGAATATCTTCCATCTTTTCTTCGCTGATGATCTCTTTCTTTTCTGTGAGGCTACCACTAGCCAAATGGAGAATATTAGAGACCTGATGGCTTTTTTCTGTAAGGTATCTGGACATCAGATCAATCTCCAGAAGTCTAAAATCTTTGCATCCAGAAATGTTCAATTCCATAGAGCTCAGCAGTTGTGTCAAACCTTGGGAATTAGTATATCTGGGGATCTAGGCAAATACTTAGGTGTTCCTTTGCTTCATAAAAGAGTTACCAAACTGACCTTCGCCCCTCTGGTATATAAAGTACACAAGAAGTTATCCTCCTGGAAAGGCAAACTTTTGAATATGGCAGGGAGAACCGTCCTGATCAACTCTGTCCTCTCAACCCTGCCATTCTACCAGATGCAAACTTCCCTGCTGCCAAAAGGGGTTCTGCAAGATCTTGAGAAATTAAATCGTAATTTCTTCTGGAACCAGGGGCAAGATAGCAAGAAAATGCATCTCATCTCTTGGGAAAAAATCAAGTTAGACAAAAAGGAGGGTGGTCTGGGTGTCAAAGACCTTTCCAGCCAAAACAAAGCTCTCATTATGAAGCTGTGCTGGAATCTCATTACTAGACCTGATGCCCTTTGGGTGCAAGTTCTCAGAGCAAAATATGATTGCGGGGATAATGAAATTCCAAGAGTTGAAAGGAAAAAGAACCAATCTGCAGTCTGGAACGCAATTTCAACTGTTTGGGATTCATTTAGGAAAGCAGTAGGAAAAAAGCTCAGAAGCGGGCAGACAACAAATGCTTGGTGGGATTTATGGACAAGTCTTGATCAGCCCCTTATTTTCTATGTGGATAAGAACCAAGAGCTACTAAATCCTGAGGAAGTGGTGAAGCAATTTGTTAGTCTGGACGGGAGATGGGATCTCCAGAAATGGAGTATGTTCTTGCCGCGATGGGTGATTGAAAGGATTAAAAAAGTCCCTCCTCCTTCCCTGACTGGAAACGACTCTTTTTGGTGGAAGGAATCTTCTGATGGAAATTTCAGCGTCAAATCAGCTTATTCCATGATCTATTCGTCGCTCTCGGAACCAGCTGATCCGATCTGGCAAAGTATCTGGAGATGGCCTATTTCAGAGAAAGTAAAATTCTTTATGTGGCAATTCTTCCAGGAGAAAATTCCCACGAATGCCATTCGTGCTAAGAGAGACGGGAGGTTAAGCCCTGAGTGTCCTTTTGAGTGTGCTTGTGAGGAAACAGCGATACACATACTGAGAGATTGTGAGTTTGCTAGTTCTGTGTGATTTTCTTGTACTAACCCCGTTTATCACTCTGCATTTTTCTCTGGTAATTTACAGGTTTGGATCAAATGGAATATGCAACACTCACCGGGAATTCACAAGTATTCTAAGTGGCCCTGGATGAGAGTTTTTTGTTCACTATGCTGGCAAATTTGGAAGAATAGATGCAGCAGAGCTTTCGAAGGAACCTCTATGCGTCCTCACCAACTTCTACACAGAGGACTTCATTTCCTACATGAAGGCATAGAGGAGGGCCAGTTCAAACACAAGATATTTACGGTTCCAGAAAGATACTCGGAAGGTTGGAGTGCCCCACCAGAAGGATATATTCGGATCGACGTGGATGCTGCGATAGATGAACACAGGAATTCAGCAGTTGGAGGAGTGGTACGTGACAGCTCTGGCGCTTGGATTTGCGGATTTCAACAGAATACATGATTCAGTCTCGGCTCAACAGCCTCGGAAATTCAAGCTATACGTATTGGCCTACAAACTTGCAAACTCAGGAACTTCAGAAAGATCAAACTTTTTACGGACTCATTGCAAGCCGTTCAACTGTTATTCCACACACACGATCAGTATCACCCACTGCAATATGAATTAGAAGAAGTCAGGAATGCAGTCTACAGAGATTGGGACCTAAAGATTCACCACTGTCACAGAGAAGCCCTTACATGTGTCGATGTTTTGGCAAAACGGGCTCTGGACTCGAATAGCGACTTGTCTTTTTTGCAACATCCACCAGATTTCTGCTTGCCCCACTTGTTAGCAGATCTCTGCTGAGATTTCAGACTTGAAAATCCTTTGTTTCGGTTGTATTATGTTTCCTTTCTTTGGCCCGCATGGTCTCAAGAGTCTTTTGACTCTTGTCATTGTAATTCAAAAAAAAAAAAAAACTTTGTATTAACTTGGTAGACGTGCTTATGATATGCGGCTCTAAACAAGAGCATCGTCATTTTGAACGACATCATTAATGCTGGATCCTCCATAGCAGAATCTGCTACTTCTCATTGATGAATTGTTCGTGATTTTCTGTAGTAGTAATGTTTTGTCAAAGTACCACTAACATACTAAATACAATTCAAAATCGTCACTAGTGTCGTGGAGGCACCGTTGAAACACCTGACTGGAAAATAATCAAGGGTGTAAAAAGCATTTTATCAACAAGAATACTGACTGGAAAATTTCAAGAATGTGATTTACAGATTGCTGAGAAAAGCTAATTACATTAACCCATATATTACTCTCCAAACTCTAACATTCCAAAACCAAAAAAAATAAAAAAGCACTCAATTTGATCGCTAATTGCATAAACTAAACCTGTAAGCTCTCTCTCCAATCTCAAATCTCAAGTAGCGATTTCATCAACCTCAGAATTAAATACAAAACTTGGGAAAGTCGTCGTTATGTCCCTGCATTGGTTTCACAATGAAGGTATTTTAGAGGCATTGAACCAAAGAAGTTCAAAATATCAATCATATGAGAAGTACAACACATACACATACCTCAGGTAGGGTAGGGTCATGATTTTTAGTAGTGAGGGATTCTTTGAAACGAAGTCTTGCCATTCAGCCTTGTCTATTTTCCCATCTTTGTTCAGATCAGCGTCCAAAAAAGTCTGACCACAACAAATATATTATGACTTGGTTAGATTTAACATTTAGGCCAATTCACTCTAAAAGACAATTGTTCAGGAGAGAAAAATGGGTTATGGTACTGCTTAAAATAACTTAATACTTCCCAGAATGTTGATCCGCTTGCCAACTTAAGTCAGTTTATAACATTATATTTTGTATAATAAATAATTTTTTTAACAAACTCACCTTATCAAGAATTGCTTCAATGGTTTCATCCGCCAGCTTCATTTCAGACTCGCAAAGAAGTGCAATTAGCATTTGCTTCACCTGCCGAAAATCAACCAATAAATAGCTACAGATATGCTTGATGAATTTACGGGTGTGCATCAGTTTGCTGGCCCAGTACACCTGGCCTTGTGTGCACACTTCGGGTTGGGTTGCTTTAACAAGAGGAGGGGATTGAGTTGCATCGGGTCCATACCATACCAGGCTGGACACTAGGCAAAGTGCTTGCCCAGCCCAGGATTAGTACTTAACATGCATATATGAATACTTTAGAGGTGAAACAGTTATAAGAAGTGGCAAAGGTAGGGTGGGGTGGGGGTAGTGGTTAAAGATTCAAATCTTCTGATTATTGAAAGAAAAAAGAAATTATAAGTAGAAGAACTTATGATAATAGGCTAGAGCCATTAATTGACCCAGAATTGAGAAGAATACAAAACAAGATCTTTCCATAAAGGGCGTCGTCACCTTTAGATTTTATTTACACTGAATCCAATATGAATAATTTGGTTGCTTTCAAAGTTATTTACATTTTACACAGATAATAACTGGGTTACCTACCTCTTGTCGCTCTATGAAGCCCGTGCTGTCCAAATCGTAGAGCCTAAACGAAACTGCAAGAAAGTCCCGGACATAATCCATTAGTAAAGCTAGGTCACATAACAGAAACAGGGATAGCCTACCCATCTAGATTTGAGAATTTAATCTTCGACTTACAGTCTATCTTATCTTCTTGTGGTGCATTTGGGTGGAACACATTGAGTGATCTAACAAAGTCACCAAAATCAATGACTCCCTTCTTTTTAACATCAAAGAGATCGAACACCTGCAAGCAGAATGAATCTAATATTAATACACATCCAGTTCACAGAAACGGCCACTAGATGCATATACTACAAGCAGTAGAGCATAAAATGTCAATGATGTTGCAAAATTTCAAAGCAAAACAAGGTGTAATTTGAGTTTGAAAAAGATTAGAAACTATACTCCTATTTCAAACAGTTACTAAAGTTATCTTGGATATCTGAAATGAACTAATAATTGAAGCCCATCAAACACTAGCTATTGAACAATAATAAGTTGGAAGCTCAAACAGAAGAATTAATTTATTGAGAGTTTCTTCCAGAAGTATGCAGAAAATAGCAAATTTCTTGAAGTTGTGAATTACTGATACAAAGAGAGCATTTGTGAGCGTCTGTAGGAACTTAAATGGTCACATGTTATGGCATTTTTTAAGAAAGCAGAAGGATGCTTTTTGTACCCGATTTGCAAAGAGATTCTCCCTCTTCCTATTCTTGAAAATTGCCAACTGAAATTCTTCCTGCAAAGGAAGAACACCATGATCACAACATGAAGAAAGATTCCAATGTATAAAACACATGTTATTACAAATATAAACTGTAACCGGATAACCAATAACTTATAACAAAATCTACAGAATGACAAAAAAAAGATAATTAAGAGAACCACAAAACTAGCAAAGCAGTGATCAATTGTAAGTGGGGTAAAAAGAAAGCATTTTCCATACTGCACCTTGCTTATTAGTCCATCATCAACAACAGAACCACTGATGCTCTTAAAAAGCTCAAACAGTGCTTCAACCTCGCTAACAGTGACTGACAAAACCAAAAGATGAACGCAACTTTAGACTACAAAGTTAACATGGGTGCCTGAAAGCAGAAAAGAGATAGAGGAATTCCACAACAAATGCATCAAATAGATGAGGATAAAGCCATGATAGACAGTTATTTTTCTGTGCTCGATGCTTCAGTCTACACCTTAAAATCGAGACAAATCACATTATCACTTTATAATTGTATACACACTAATAAAACTGTGCCAATACTGATGAAGCACAATCAACTCCTCCCCATGAAGTAGCCCATTTCAAGATGATCAAAAAATGATGGGCCAGAGGGGACTTGCTTCTTTCTCATAGAAGCAGCCTACTTTCAATTTAAACTCAATAAAGTGAACCACAATTTGTTTGTCCCCTCGAAACCAAACAAAGCATACAAAACTAAAAGCCCCTGCAGAATATCTCCTTTCCCAGTCTGCTTTTCCTTTACTCTTTCTTATTTAAATTTGATCACGATTGAGCTCACTTGATAGAGTTGTGAAATGTATTTTAGGCAACCTCACTTAGTGGAATAAGACTTGTGGCTGATTTTGAATCATCAATCATCATTGAGCTCTTAAGATTCATTCAGCAAAGGGGAAGTGAATTCACAAAGAATCACCAGGGAAGCAATTGAATTCATTAGCAAAGTTGCATCATATCAAGATTTACATGTGATGCAAGAATGTTAGTTTTCCATGGTCATGAAACTGATAGCAAGAATTATACTTTCACAAAAGAGGGAAAAGTCTACTTACAAGCTGTCTGTGATGCAAGAGTCACAGGATCCTCATGCCCAGGAAATTGCCTTCTTACTTTAGAGCTGAAACAACCCATTTATGCTATGGACGGAGTGCAGGCAGCAAGGTGCTAGACCGGCGCCCAGGCTTCACTACAATATATCATCAAAATCATCTTAACCTTGCAACTTCAAACCCAAATTCAAAAATCACTAAGTGAAATAATTAGTAATAAAATCAATCCCAAATGTTAGCATGTCAAAAAAAGACCCGAAACAAAACGGAAAAAGATACTTGCTCAGCTCCACCATTGAATGACAGACTAACAGTTCAGAAAAGAAAAGGTGACCACGAATAACGATTCAACAGTCAGAGAGTTGAGAACAAGATGGTACATGAATACACGTGAATTAGGATATGAATAAATCAATTTTGAACGAAACCCAATAATAAACCTCAGAACAATATTTAAAACAAAATATTCCTGCTACAAAGCATAGAGCCAGACAATCCCCTGGATCATGAGAAAGTGATCAGATACGAAAATTCAGTCATATATACCTAACTTCCAAAGGAAATCAAAGATGCAATCTTCAAGAAGATCCAGTAAGCACACAAACTTTCACCGACCAAGGAAAAAGCATCAGAATCCCACCAAGCGAAAATCTTAACAATGTCTCAATCAAACCAAACTCTACTAAAGTTCCAGGGAAAGAAATCACCATACAATTGGAAAGAGGGAGATTATGAGGAGGAAAGAGAAGCCGGGGTTCACCTGAAGAAAAGTGAATCCGATAAAAAGGCGCCGGCAGCTGGCGGACAGCAACGAGAGAGAGAGAGAGAGAGCAGGTAACGAACGCGGGCTTGTTCGGAAGGAAGAAAGCGCTGGCGTGATAGGGATTGTGGGATTCTAGAGCGATTTACGCTCTCTTTGTCTAAAAGAGTCCAAAATCCAGGTTGTGAAAACGATAAAGGGCTGTTGGGGACGACGATCACATTATAGAGATTAGCGGACCAGTCTCCCACCCGTGACACGCACGTGCTTCCAAATCAATTTCACTTGTTTGTCTCAAATTTAAAGCTCATTATTAATATACCTATTTAATTAATTTAACTATCTTAAGGAAAACCAACCGAGTTGGATCTATCAGAAAAAAATAATCCCTCATAAGATGACGAATCAAAATTTGAATCTTCGTTAGAAGAGATGTCCATATATAATTCTTGATAATATCTCAAGCATGATTACCTCTAATAAAAAGATATTTGCGCCTAGCAAAAAAAAAAGAAATTTTTTTGGCCAACAATTAGATCAATTAGATTATTTAAATTAGTCAATAATTTTTTTTAAAAAAGACTAATCATTTTAATTTTTCCTTATCTCCCACTTGATTATTGTTAGGTGAGTATCAATAGAACTAATTTTAAAAACAAAATTGATAAACATATAAAATAGTTTTATGTGAAACAAAGGAGGAAAAGGGGAAGGGAGAGAAAAGGAATTCGGTAGACCATTCAAATTGAAGCCATGAGGATCATGATTACTGGTAAATTAAATCTAAATCCTAAAATAACGAAGATAATTATATAGTATTAAATATCCTATTTTATTATGACGTTGCAGATATTAAAACAGAAATAAATGGATCGATATTCTTCTTAAACATCACTAGCAGATAACCTTATGTAACTTAATTAAACCCCAATTATTCATAATCTATCATTGTCTTACATTCAAGGCCAATATCTACCCCAAATCAGGTGGGCTAGAGAAGTACTTGGAAAAAATAATTTTACTTGAAAATAAATTTACACGATATAAAATAAATATGTAAAAATAATTATTTTAAGTCATCTCAAACACCTCCTAAATGATGTATTTTGTAAAATAAAAACAAAATTTCGTTTTTAAAACAGTTGACGTTAGCCGTTGACATGGTCATCAAATCTCTATCTCATATACAAAAAAAAATTTAATAACAATGTTAAATTATATATTAGAAATAATGAAAGAGAGTTGTGTCTAAAATCCTTACTTGTTGTATAAAAAAAGAGTTGGGTTCAACAACAAAGTTAATATTTAACATCACACATAAAAATGTTTTAAGAGGAGTGTTCGGTGTTAGTTTTTTTTATTCCTTTTTAAACACAAATTTTAGGAAAGGGGTTGGACTCATCAATTATCCAATGACAGGGCGAAATCTCCCTTCCTCCTAAGTCATATTAATCTTAGGTAGGGTGAGCCGTCAATTATCCTCAGACATTTATTTAAGCACCCAAGAATTAAGATGTCTCACTCGATACCTTGACTAACTCTAAAATCAAACCCTTCCATGTTGCGAGAAAGTGTTTGGTGTTAGTTGAACTACATTACTAATATACGGTTAGTTTGATTAGATAATGATAAATAGTTCCTGTCGCTTTCTTTATAAATCAAGCCCATACTTATTGCCCCCTTTAATGTTAGTTCTGTAGTAGTATATATGTAACTTCATTATTCTTTATTAATAACATCTTGTCCTTTTTCAAAAACAAAATTGATTAGATAATGATATGTTCGTTTTCAAATTGTGTATATTTAATTTTATCACATTGTTTAATAATTTTATATTTTCCTTCAAGCAAATATATAGATGTAGATTTGTTTATAAAATTTTTTATATGAATTACTGCCAAATAAAAAGTTTTGTTAATGCAACCGTTCCCCAACTCCTAAGGGTGTGTTTGGTTTGAAGGGAGGGAGGAAGGGACTCCTAAGGGTGTGTTTGGTTTGAAGGGAGGGAGGAAGGGGAGGAGAGCGGAGGGCAGGTAAATTATAATTTTGGATAAAAGAAATCTAAAATTTATCCTATTATTTTTTTAAATTTTGGATTCTCACTCAAAATTTAAATACCTTCAACTCAAATAAGAAATTTATCCCCCTTTCCTTCCCTCTCTCTCACAAACCAAACACACCCTAAAGCCTTTTCGGTTTGAGATCGGAATATTCTAATAGGATAAATACTAATGATGCCGATGATGAAATGATTATGTTTATTAAAAAGGACAAAAACAAAAAAGAAAGCAGACAAAGGCAAAAAGCCCAGATGGTGGGCTAAAATTATGCTAGTAAATACTAAATAGTGATGCTAAAATAGTTAATTCCGTTATTTCGGCAAAAAGAACAAAACCACATGGGGATAGCTTTTCTCTAATTTGGAGTTTTGGACCCCACTTATCATAAATTTGAATTGATAAAATAATACTCCCTCCTATCCTAAATATAGGATATAATTTATAGTATAAATTACACTATAAACTATGTCCTATATTTAGGACCGAAGGTAGTACAGAATATGAAATGGTTTGCTTAAAAAATTATTTTATTTCTTACAAAATACATAAATACAAATAGCTTTTTTTAAGGTGGGGTTGTTTCGTATATAATGACTTTGATTCTAATATTGCATATTTTTTGTCATTATCATAATTTTCTAAGATTATTCTTAATTAAGTTTAAAATGAAAAATCGTTGTTTAAGCTCGGAGTAAAAACAAAAACAAAACAAAAAATTATTTTATTAATTAAATTTTTAAGCTAGGTTGTATTAAAGATATAATGACAAAATATATTGTACGTTGAGTCTTACATTTTTGTAACGATTTTCATATAATGCAACAAGACGACATATATTTGAGCCAACATCCTTGCATCACATTCCTAATTTACATACATATTGTGAGATAATTTTATAATTTTATTTCCATTTTTTAGATTTTTCTTTAGCTTATAAGAACTCTTGTTTAGCATCAAAGTGAACTTTTTAAAAGCTATTTTAACTGTTATCTCTCTTTTTTCTAATTTAACTTCCTTTTTAATTCATTTATAAATATGATATATATATATATATAGAGATATTTAAAAACCCCAAATAATCCTCAATCTATATTTCTATGCATGATCAAACTCCATATGTTAGTATGCTAGTTACCACTTTCTCTTGTACCAAACACAAATGTTAATAGATGCGTTTGGTTGTATCTTAAATATAAAAATTTAATTTAATTTATTTTTTGAATTGATAATTTTTTTTAACAAAAATTTTCTATTGATTTCATATATTTAGGGAGTTTTTCATCGAGAAAGTAATATTCGATTCAAACAATTAAAAGAGGTATCACTATTGACAGACACTTTTTATAAATGATCAACTTAATTAATTTTTATAATATTTATAAATTAATTATATAACTTTTATATGTATAGTTAGGATTGAAAAAAAAAAAAAAAGATAGGGAGAATTACAATGAGGTCTCAAGGAAGAAAAAAAATGAAGAAATGGTCTCTGTAGATTATAAAATGAAAAAATGGTCTCATTAACAACTCCAGGAGTCTGTGTTGACAACTAGTTAACAACTCTAGGAGTCTGTATTAACAACTCCATAGGACCATTTTTTTCATTTTACAATTTATTGGGACCATTTTTTTATTTCTCTTCTTCCTTAAGACGTTGATATAATTCTCCCAAAAAATATACGACACGCATGCTACTACAGGAGGGCAAGGACAAACATGTCGGCTAGTGGGTGGTTATATTCATAATAGGTTGTTTGAATTATAATATGATATGTGGAGTTAAATAGAAGCCATTCAATGAACTAATGTTTTAATTTTGGCCCGAATTCAATGAACTAATGAACTCTCCTAGGCTCCTAGCTCTATTATTATTGATATTTTACTTTTGGGTCATGGTTCTAGCCTTCTAGGATTGACACTTGTGAGAGACAGAGACTTTGGATAAGAAGTTGGGGGTGTTACCAATGATAAAATTTTTATTGCGGTTGGTGAAGTATGGGTGAATGGGGTGTTATCTGAAGGTTTATCTTAGTTTTAAAATCTGAAAATACTACTATTATATAAAAAAAAAAATAAAACTTAAATATACTCTATCAGCTACATAGTTATCACTCAAGGTCATTGAATCATCATTTTCTATTAGTAAAATTAACGGTGTTAAAATTATAGGATAAAAAATATATTTTATAAACGTAAAGGACTAAAAGAATACTTTAACCTTAATATTCTTAAACTACTTTGGTTCTAACATGTAAATGTTGTTTCTGTTTTCCCTTATTATGTGCTCTTTTAGTATAGAATATTTCAGATAGCTAATTTATAGTTATAATGATTTAAAAAATGATTAAATTAATTATTCATAAGAAATGTGTGTCCCTTTTCTAAAATATTCTTCTAATCCATAAAGAGAGAAGGTTTATTTGGGTTATATTTATAAGTCAATTTATTAAAAAAAAGTTTTTCTGCACCTTATGAAACAAAATTCCTCATATATATATAATTAAAAACACTTAGGGCATGTTTAAGTTGGCGTTCGAGAAACACGTTCATGCAAGATAAGACAAAATTCTTCTCATATACTTATCTCATCTATAATAAATCATGTTATAAAAATAGCTTATGGGCATATTTGTTTTGGCATTACGATTGCTTATAAGTTATTTTTTACGTAAATCGAGACACAACTCCTCTCACATACTTACTTCATATACCGTAAATCACTATTAAAAAACTACTTATAAATAATCGAATCACTAAAACAAACATACCCTCAGTTCAAACACACTTGAAATAAGTTCATTTAAACACTGAAATAAACAGGGGCCCAGGCCCTAAGAAAATATGAAGCCCCATGAGTAAAAGGGTGGGCATGATTAGCAGGCGAATGTGCTCCCCAAGTTTAATTTTATTTTTAAAGGCATTGAAATAATATATTTATTAAAAAGAAAAGTAAATAAAATACAGGAGGGGACGGTGGAGGACATGGGACAAATGGCGGGACGTTACCCAGTCATTCAGTCAATAACTCATGTTTGGTCAAAGTACGAGTCTTCTGCTTTTATCATTATTTGATATTTTGATTGCCTTGCGGTTTATCTTTAGAATATTCTTCTGCTCCGTTTGGCGCTACGTTACCATATTCCCCTTCACTTTTTTCCATCCTTTAATAAATACTTCTTTAATTTGGGCAAAAAAATAAATAAATAAATACTTCTTTGATTATTTACATTTAGAGATGTGTTATAAAAATAAGAAAAGTATAAGAGATTGACATAAGGGAGATAAAGGATATCGAGAGAAAGTTGAATGAGAAATATAGAGGAGCTCTTATTTACTTAATTGTTGTTGGTCCCAATATATTGTACATGGTCTCTATTTATAGGTCTCTAACCATTGAATTATATACATATAGTTACAAAGAAATAAATATGAGCATAATAGTATTAATAATAAAAAACTCTCATAAGTCATTCATTGGGGAAGTTATAAAGTTATAGTATTGAACACATAGAATTCTAAGAGTGAGAAGATATAGAGTGAAGGGCATATAAAAGACCAAGAATTGGATGGTTTATGGACATCCACATCATATAATATTTACAACACTCCCCCTTGGATGTCCAAGAACAAATATTGTGTCTCATTAAAATCTTACTAGGAAAAACCCAATAGGACAAAAGCTCAATGAAGAAAAAAGAGTACACAATACATATTGAAGTTGTCTTATTAAACACCTTATCAAGAAATCACTCTTAACATAACAAGTTATTCAAACATTTCTGCAAATTTCAGGTTGCAAACTAATAGTAATATCACATATAACCATATTATAGATGCATCTATCAATTATTGACCATTGTTATGGTTTACATGATATTTGAATGGGCCCATACATGAGTTTATTTATTTCCAGAAATATAGAGATCAATTCCAAATCATAATTTGTGATACTCTCATAATCAAATTCTTTGAGAACATACAACACATCATAAATCTTGAATTATATAATATGTTGGTCATTCATGAAGAATCTTCTAGTTCTTCAATGGATGTCAATATATAACATTTTATAATTTTTTACTTCATATATATGATTCAGATGATCAAACAAGTCATGTCAATAATAAATTTGTTTGGATTAGTAATCTGCTGGTTTACTGTAACATATTACTTAATCAATAACAAACTTTTTAATTTTCATAAGATATTGATATAAAATATCAATATGACATCCATTTTTGGGAGGTCAATAGGTTTTGTGAGGAATTATATGACTACAAATTTTCAATATTAACTCACATATATATTCTAACAATCTCCCTCTTAAGTGTGAGTCATATAAATACACTTTATTTTCTATATTTCAAAAACAAATAAGTATATAGTAAGCAAATAGTCTATCTTTCACTTGAAAGATCAAGTATTTCATAACTCACAACCAATCATCGATTTCACTCCATTGGGCTATCACTTAGACCCTTTTATAGAGTGAGACTCTGGTGCAAATGGAACTAAATCGACTTTATAATATGTATATTTTTCAGGAATTAACATATATTATCGTATTTTTATATAACTTCATTACTCATTAATAATAATATGCTTTAATTTGCCTCTTTTGATGTATATTTAAAGTATGAAATGTTTATAATTTTTCACTACATAAAGAAATATGGAGATCCATAATCAAAATACAAAAAGATCTTATTGTAATGATTTGTGATGTTTAGGGGCTAAAATTAATTTGAGAGAGATGTAAAGACAAATGATTTATAATATAAAATAATGAATATTTATGATATACATAGTCTTCTTTCAAATATTTCCTATTATTTGATCATCCATAAATTTGACTTGCACTATATATATAGTTCATGCACATTACAGAAATGGTTTTGTCTAACAAATCATTAACTATTCATAATGAATTTTCTCTTAAAATTAAATAAATTCTCATTCTCTAAATTCTAATATGATTTTTTTTTCACAAATGTCACATAAAGCCAATTTGATTCCACTATATATCATATTATATATTATATCATGATCAATGTATAAAACTTACACATATCATGTGAGAATGATAAGGAGTAGAAGAAATGGCAATACAATGAATTGGGAGAGAAGACAATAACTTATCAATACCAAAATAAAATACAAATTACAAAGTATTTGTATGCCTTTTAATAATGAAATGTTTGGGAACTAAGAAAAAATTGCACATGTATGTAGAGCAACATAATGGTGCTCAATAGAAGCAAAGAGATGAAAAACAAAGCTAAAATGAAATGTAGGACTAATAATGAAATAAAGTACCTTGATGTTCAGGTACATGAGTTGAATATTTGTTGGGAAATCTTTGGTACAACAGAGAAGCACAAGTTCCAAGAAGAAATAGAGGTAGTAAACTCCATTGATGTATGAATAATATTCATATACATAATATACTTAAAGTTACAAATACATTGTACACTTGTACATAAAGAAGGTAATCAAATAACTTAATTGTGTAATTGAAGGTTATATGAATAAATACTGAAAACCATTTGATTTTAGAGTTATAGGGATTAACTATAAGGTAGTTAGAATCATAAAAGGCTATGAAATCAAAATATCAATAATTACCAATAATGTTTAAATTTGTAAATAAATTGGTACTGCATTGAAATTTTAAAATGACCAATAATTACCTTTTTATCTATTTGATTTCATATATCACTTATGTTGACATCACAATGTCAAATAATACTTTCTCTCTAACAAATTAATAACAATCAATTTAAATTTAAATCTAAACATAAAAAATCAAAATCATATAGCCTTCATGGCTTACAATTATTTCTTAATCAAAATCATATAGTCTTTAAGGCTTACAATTATTTCTTTTGACTTTATAAGTTGATCATCTTTCTTCATAACTTATTGCTTTAAGCATCATACCTAATTTTGATATTTTTCAAAATATCTCTCTTTTTGGCTTCACAGCCATTTTGATCTTTATTTTCAATAAATTAGTACATATTAGTCTATATGACTTCTGATCATATTATACCATTTTTTTCCATCCATACGACTTCTAGTCATAGTATGATATTTGCTCATTATTTTAAATCACCTTAGACATACTATTATTTTCATGACTGTAGTTCAATAGCTAAGACAAAGTATTTTTAACTTTTAACTATCAATCCCACAAATGTAATGTAATCATGTTCATTTTCACTCTTACATATGTTCTTTACTTTCAGTTGTATCATCCATTTCTTCAAATATTGGTCTTCAGGACCATAGCAAAAATCTTGCCAAG
Organism: Inga oerstediana; assembly: GCA_963210345.1. NCBI lineage: Eukaryota > Viridiplantae > Streptophyta > Magnoliopsida > Fabales > Fabaceae > Inga > Inga oerstediana. Next base: position 7,889,021 of record OY723411.1, read on the forward strand.
CTATTTTTTTTTTGGTTTAGTTTGATTTTTGAACCTTTAGCCCTTAGGGCTTTGATATTTGTAACAATTAAATCATCAAAGTGCCAAAATTTTTCTTGTTAATCTTGCAATTTAATGAAATCAATAGCGTTCTTTCTTATAAAAGCTATTACAAAAGTGATGTAACTTCTGACCATCTGATCACGAAATTAAGAATATTATGGCTTCTGGCCTTTCGATAAAATTAAAATACTAGAAAATAAATTAAGTAAATTCAAATTCATAATCAACTATAAATAATAGATAAGCCCATGATCATATAGACCACATCACATGCTTATATATAATACTATTATATATTAATGTAATATAATAAACAAATGAAAATAAAATATTGACATAATGATATAATAATAATGTATTAACATAAATAAATGAAATATAAATAAAATAACAATAAAACAAGATGAAATAAATGACATAAAATAAAGAAACAAACAATAATATATAATATAAAATATAAATAAAATAAAAAATATATAAATTTTAAATAAGTGTAAAAAAATGAAACGTAAATAAAATGAAATAATATAATATAATAACATAAATTGTAAAGAATATTATAATATAAAATAAATAAATATAAAATTTGCATAATAAGAGATTAACAGAAAATGATAAATAAAAGTGAAAGGAAAGAAAACTTGTGAAGGATAATATAATTTCAAATCTTAGTCATGGAACCCGATGTATAAAATAATCGATAAAAGAGTCTATTTAATTCCATATATTAGCTGTCAACACCCATTTCCATTTCGATAATCGAAGAGTAATAAGGACGGAATTCAATGGGCATACAGAAAAGTACAATTATACTGATAATAATATTCATTTACAATTCTGATATCGTTCGTCGACGAAAACAGAAAATACAGCGGAAGTTTTAATATTTACAAATTTCGCCAAAATATCACAAAATAGACTAATTATGACCACGTTCTTTTTCCTTGCCTCGAAACACGTGCTCTTCACTTTCCGGCGTCTATGTCTTTTCCCTTTGCCCCACTGGTACTCGCTGAGGTGTTTATTTAAAAATAGGGTGAGATTCCGGAGAACCCCAGTAGAAACATGCTATCGTTCATAGAAAATGCGAAAAGTAAATATGATATATGCCATGTATACACCAATTAATGAACATTATAAACATATATTCTGTATGTATACATGAGTAGGGCCCAGCCCCACTATTCTACACCGGTTGGGTTCTTACCAACTTCAGTGTAAGTGCCTCTGACACTTCTAGCCCCTTTCTGGGCAAATCATGTTGATTAATAAAGCGCATTTACAAACATTGGCATCCACACAATCATATAACTATGGCATAATGTATGAAGGATAATGTCCCTACCTCAATGCTTTATAATTCTCTGTTTAACGGTGTCTCGTAAAACGTGTCGTTCCGGCTCTCGACTAGGTCCTAAAATATTAAATATACAAGAAATAGGTCATAACCTATCCAAGTATTATTTTAGAATCTTCTATAGTGTTTCTTGTGGTAATATTAGTCTATGGTGAAAATTTACTAAAATGCCTCCGGGACCCCGGCCCTACCCCGCCGTACCCGGCCTGATGGCACGTTTTTCTAAAATTTTGACTAAGGCTATTTTTATTTATTTTCGCCCAAGGAATCCATTTCAGGCCTTAAAATTACCAAATTCACTGTCAAATTACGAAAATACCCTTGACAGCCCCTATTTAGTGATTTCAGTGGCATTTTCGTAATTATGCTTTTTAGCCTCTACCGAAAAAGTGCCCAACTGTAACCCCACCTATTTTTGCCCATTGAGTCTAATGGAACCATTTATTTCAGGTAAATCAAACTCCTACTACCAATTCTTGTCCTGGCCAAAATATTAAGGGAAAATGGGAAAAATGAGGTTTTGTGTTTTGGCTTCCAAAACTTGTACTTTTCCACTTCTAATCCTTGATTAACTTATTTAAACACTTCTTAACCATGATTTAAAGGATTTTGGGCAGCATAACCCCTTAGGGTCATGGATTTTCTAATTTTACAACTCAACCCAAAAATCACATAACCAAACAACAATCACCAACAACAACTTCCATACACTAAGAAGTTGAGGTTTTGGAGATTACCTCTTGATCTTTGATGTTTCTCTCTCTAGGACGTCCTCTCTCTCTTCTCCTTGAGCTAAGAATGAGTCTTCAAGATCATATATTCATGAAGAAACATGGTTTAGAGAAGGATCTAGGGGAAATGTTACAAGGAAAGCTTAAGAATTAACTCTTACCTTAAGATTTCTTCTTCCTCTCCCCTCTAACTCTTCAAAGTTTCTCCAAACTCTCTCCCTCTCTATGTTGAACGAAAATGCATGAAGGGAAGGGAAGAGAAAGCCTTCATAAAAACGCTCCATTGATTCCAAACCATTGATCTCATCTAAGGTTGTTATAGTGACACATGCCTACCACCATACTTCCCTCCATGCTTGCACCATACCTCTCCACTTTATGCCATACTTCCCTTTTGTGTGCACTCAACGTTGATTATCATTTCCTTCTTCCTTGGTTGGCCAAAAACGTGCTCCCTCTTATGCTCCAACTAAATCAAGTGTTCCTTCCATTTACTCAAGTCAATTGGTACAAAGTTGGCTACCTAACCTTATGACATAAATAAGGATTTATGACACAACAATTATTTCCATCATCTTTCATGCGGTGTTGCCACTTGGTCTCATTAGATTTTGACACTTGTCTTCTCCTCCTTCATCCCTTAATTTCTAAAATAATTAAGAGAAAAATAAAGATTACTTTATTTCTTAAATTTTCGGAATAATGCCAATTCTGGCAGATTTTCTGCCTTAACTTTGAAAAATCATAACTAATTTTGTAGACATCGTTTCGAAGCGATTCCAAAGCCTATGGAACTCTCATTAAGTCTAGTTTCAAGGAAAAATATGGAATTTTACTGGATAGGATCATATTATTCCCATATTTTCATCTTTGACCGCTGCTCCAGAAACTTTACAGATTTTCTGGATTAACTTCAAAAATTCATATATTTTTGTACATAGCTTCAATTGAGTCATACGACCTATCAAATTAAATCTTAGGATGTCTACTTTCACCCTGTAAAATTTCAAAACTTTCGATCATCATTTGGTATTCCAAAACCACATGACAAACTTATTGCCTCGCAAGCGATTTCACTGAAACCACTATTCCACTTTCAATTTTCAATATTTAATTTCGTTGGCCTTAAATATTCACCATTTCATTGAATTTATATAATAATTACAATATATTCTTGGTAAATAAAATTTGGGATGTTACAGTTCTCCCCCACTTAATTAAATTTCGTCCCCGAACTTTACTACGCTTATACATTCATAAGCTCCAGGTTACACTTCTTCCTACTCTATTACGTTTCTGGATCAGTTTGCTACTTTCCTAAATACATGGTCACCGACTTCAAATTCTAGAGGTTTTCACCTCTTATCTGCATAACTTTTCTGTCGGCTCTGAGCATCTAGCAATATCTGCTTATCATAATCACAATTTTCGGCATTCTCAGTTCAGTATTGCTTCCACTTTACCAGGGTCTATTAGGATCCCTTGCCATGAGACCACTTGGCCTAGACATGTTATCTCTGAAAGTCATAAATCACATTTACTCGACTTGGAATAGAGTTGTTTTTCCCCTCACCATGTTCTATTCTATTCATAATTATTACTCACGTGTCATTTTACTCTGAGTTCACCAATAGGTCATCAACTAACCAGATTTCACGGATTACTACTAAGCTATGCAGCCCTGCAACAGTAGACAATCAAGTCCACTAGTGATTCAGGTCCCTTGGCATTCACTATGCCATTCATACCTATATCGACTGTGACAATCCTGACACCCATAGGTGTAGGCACATTCTATTCTTTTGGGAATCTACGCATACTCACCAATTCTACTACCCTTTCTAGGGTAGCCCATTCATATACACCGGAACAGATTCCAGAGAATTCGTCAGCCTAACAGGCTGTCAAAACACGATTCCCTACTATCATTTGTTACATTCTAATACCTTGAATGATTTAGGCCATATCTAATGACTGAGGAGTCAATTCAACTACTAAGTTTGATCCTCCGATATAGTTCTCTCAATCACAACTCAACCTCAATTTCATAGAGGTTCAAAATCATTTCAACTCAATTAGGGCTATTGTCCACCCATTTCATTCTGAAGGATCTAGAGATTTACTAATCACTGTCTTATCTTTTATTTTCTCTATTCTATTTGCATTGAGGACTAGCTTCCCCAATTTAATCAAATAGCACACATTACTAAGGAGTATATGTAATGAGAAGTAATTAAAACTCAAACCATGCATTAAGTTATCATTAAAAGAAATCATACCTTGGATAAGTTCAGGGGAGTTTCTAGCTTCCCCCTGAATTATCACATGGGCCACGCTTTGGGCTCCAAGTCTAAACTCCTCTCGTTGCTGTTTCTGTGGGTAATCCCTAGCAAGATGACCCAGCTTTCAGTAGTTGTAGCAAATTCGTAACCTCATTGGACATGGTTCATTATCATGTGGCTGGCTGCAACGCCCACACGTCTTATTTCCAGAGGATCTCTGCTTGCTACCACTATCATCCCGATATCGCTTTTTGTCATTGCTTCCAGAACGAATTTCCTGATTCTTACATATCTGGGAAGAACTCCCACTACCAAACACATCCTTGTAGTTGCCACTTCTGTTGGGGTACAAGCTCAACAAGTCGTTCTCAGTGAGTCGACTTTCTTCAACCGCCTTGGCGAACACTGTAAAGTGTTTAGAAATCAATTTCTTTCTCAATTCTAGCTTCAACCCTCGTATTAGAATATCGGAGCTCCACTCCTCGTCGTCCCGATGTCTTAGGTACGAGGAATACCGAGACAATCGAACATAACGTGCCAGATACTCATCGAAGCTCTCTTCATTATCCTGTCGTATGTTGAGGAATTCCTCCTCTTTTGCTAGCTTGTTTGGTTGAGAGAAATATCTTTCGTCAAATTTCTCCTGGAACATTTCCCATGTCACTGGAATATTCCAGACCTGTAGAGTCAACGCTATATTCCTCCACCATATATCTGTCTCTCCTTCTAGTTTGCTAATGGCTAGCTGGACTTTAATGTCATTAGAGCACATCAGCCTTGTGAAAATTTGCTCCAATGCGGATAACCATTCTTCTGCTTGCAAGGGATCAAATCTCCCACGGAAGGTAGGAGGTTGTTGTTTCTCAAATCGTTTCACCCATGTTTAGAAGATATTCATTTCATAAACGAATGCGATTGGTAGTTCCTGATGAAGTTGCGCAGATGAACTATATTCACCTACGCGCCGTTCAAGATAATATAATCTTCCTTGTTTCTGTTGTAACTCACGCAACTCATCTCTCAGATCATTTATCAAAAGTTGTTGGCGTGCTATCTCGTTCCGTATTTGGTGCGTAGAGTCAGAGCTAACCTCCCAGTTTGGGTCATAATGTCCTTCCCTTATACGCGTCATTTTGATACCTCACTCAATGAAATAAGGAAAAAAAAATTTTCATATAGACACAAGGGTATTCTCGTCATTTCATAATAATTCGGGTACACGAATATGTTAAATATAACATACATTAGATATTTACAGTAGTTATGGGAAACTAAAGACATCACGCAATTTACAAACTACTGTGCATCACAATATCAATTCTGATACCATTATCAGAATTGGTACTACTGGTATTCTAATATCGTCATTACATGCATTGATTCTTTTATCCAGCGCACTAGTCCCCCTGATATCGTTGACTGGACACTGGTATCTCCTTCACTTGTGCTAATTCCATTGTCCTCTGATACCGGTGACATTATTTTGATACCGCCGACATTATTTTGATACCGCCAGTACCCTCTTGATGCCACTATCACGACTGTAGCTATCGTTGTTATATGCACTGAAACCATCAATCCATCAACTGGGTACTAGTACTGCCTCCGCATGCACTAATACTACTGATACCATCCTGATACCACTGATTTCATCCTAATACCACCGATACCATCCTGATACCATCGATACCACACTGATATCATTTCCAGGTCCACCAGTACCATCGATACTATAATCTGGGTACTGATATCACCTCTGATTACTCTGATACCCCATTCTTTGATACCACCGTTATTGTCTCGATACCGCTTCATCCCGAACCTGCTCCCCTGGTATCCTTGTCTCTGCGTCGTCAATGAATGTTAAGTACCGGCCTCTCAGGGTATCATGCTCCTGCTATGCCCTGTGATACTTGGGCTTGAAGAGAAAGGATAATTCTATGTCCATCTGTAGGTTCTACAGCACCTGTACCAGCTCTGTCTGAGACTTGCGGTCACTCGCCTAATCTAACGAAATCTCCTCCGTTCGTAGTTAGGGTCCCACTCTGGGTACTCCTCTGGCGCATCTCCGGTCTCGCTAACCTCTGCCACTCCCGGGGATGCCGACCTCTGCTCTAGATTGTGTACGAGCAGCCTCGAAAAGCTCTTTCGTGCTATGTTTCGTATACGCATGCCGCCGTGCCTGAAATAATCTATCATCGGTCTTCTGTCAAGAACATGCCGTTTCACCGTCGTCTCTCTTGAACTATCCACGATCACGATCATCGGCTCACTCTGTCCATCCATGAATAGTCAGGTTGCTATGCAAATAAATCCTTATCAGTATACAATTCTGATAATGCCCAAACCGCTTATTAGTTCTGATACCAAAAATGTCAACACCCGTTTCCATTTCGATAATCAAAGAGTAATAAGGACGGAATTTAATGGGCATATAGAAAAGTACAATTATACTGATAATAATATTCGTTAACAATTCTGATATCGTTCGTCGACGAAAACAGAAAAACAGCGGAAGTTTTAATATTTACAAATTTCACCAAAATATCACAAAATAGACTAATTATGACCACGTTTTTATCCTTGCCTCGAAACACGTGCCCTTCACTTTCTGGCGTCTATGTCTTTTCCCTTTGCCCTACTGGTACCCGCTGAGGTGTTTATTTAAAAATAGGGTGAGATTCTGGAGAACCACAGTAGAAACATGCTATCATTCATAGAAAATGTGAAAAGTAAATCTGATATATGCTATGTATGCACCAATTAATGAACAGTAGCTCAATGGTAGCAAGTATCACCACACACTTGTACTTACCCCTAGGTCAAGTGTTCGATACTTACGGAGTCGAAAGAAATGCACAAGGGGTGTGCAAATACTCCTTGTGAGTCCATCCCTCGACCCCGAGGCAGATGCCTCTAGGCCAGGTGATCTGGTACCAGTAAGTGGGGTCCAGTCAGAGATTGAGGGGTGTGACATTAGCTTAGATCATCCCATAACATGATGGATACAAATAGATAGTGTAAAAGAAAAATAATAAAAATAATATAGAACAATAGATCGATAATGTAGATGAGAAAGATAACATAACACAGAGAATAAACAATATAAAACATAGTATGGAAATGAGAAAGTTAGATAGTAGAAGAGATAGAAAACTAGATCATAGGTTTTCTGAGCGAATTCGTGCTGATAACGAGTTATAAAAATAAGAAAAGTACAAGAGATTGACATGATGGAGATAGAGGATATTGAGAGAAATTTGGAGGAGCTCTTATTTACTTCATTGTTGTTGGTCCCAATAGATTGTACATGACCTCTCTTTATAGGCCTCTAACCATTGAATTCTATACATATGGTTACAAGGAAATAAAGATGAGCATAATAGTATTAATCATAAGAAACTCTCATAAGCCGTTCACTGGGGAAGTTATAAGGTTATAGTATTGAACACATGGAATTCTAAAAGTGAGAGGTTATGGAGTAAAGGGCATATGAAAGACCAAGAGTTGGATAGTTTATGGATATCCACATCATATAATATTTACAACAAAATGGAAATTCCCTTAACAAGTATAATTAATGAGAATGATTTTTTTAAAAAATGTATAATTTTTAGAGATAAAATGAATTAATGTCTTATATTTAGTGTAAGGGGGAATAATGAACAAATTAATATTAATATGAATATTGATAATTTATAAATCATTATGCTCCAGGCATTGTACAATGTCTAATCTTATAAAAAATATATTAGGGTTCGTTTGAAATGATGATTATAGTTTTACTTTTCTATTTAAAGGAATGACGAATGTAATTTTTAAAAATATCTTTTTAATTGTGATTCATTATATGAGATAAATATGTGAAAAATATTTTATCTCAGTTTATGTGAACGCGCTTATAATAACCAAATAAAAAAAAAGCAACAGGTTGGAATTTGAGCAAACCCTTATTTTTCTAAATACATCACATACTTATTTTTCTTATGAATATATAATTTCAACTGATAGGTATTATTAATTTTTATTGAAATGAGTTGTAGTCATTCAGCATGAAATCTTGGGTTTGAGTTCATAATTTATATAAATGGAAAAATCGAAGTTTAATTTCAACTACTCATTACAATAATACTCCAATGTGATCCACTAATATTGAATCATAAAGTTATACCCACACACACATGTTTTGGATAAAAGAAATTTCTTATCCCACAAGCGTCAATTTAATAGAGAAGACAAAGCTTCGTCAAGTTCTAATTTATGTACATATAGTACAAGGCTTCTTTGATTAAAAATAAGAACCTTAAATTTTTTGTCTTTTTCATCCTTGACAAAGGCAACGAACTCATACCCCACTATACTCACGGAGGATCAAACTCACAACCTCTCACTTAAATCAAGATTTAAAGAGATGTTTAATGTCAATTAAGCCAAACGACCTCAACCAACCTTCAATTCTTGAAATTTTAAAAAAGAGCCATAGTTTTTAGTTGGAATTCATTTTTTAATTGATTTTTCTTGTATCCACCTTTAGCATTTTTCAGCAGCATTAAGTAACACTTAACACCCTAAAGTATATTATCTGTAGTAGTCTATAACATCCAAAATTTTATATTCACAAAAAATATATTATAATTAATTAAGAAATTCAATAAAATAGTGGATATTCATGAAATTTGGAACTTATGAATTTTGAAATATTCATATTCATAAGGAAATGGACAAATTATTCAAGAATTTAATTAATTTACAAAGGTGATAGCAAAATCATAATTTTGCCAATTTAGCTGAAGATTAATTATTTTCCAATTAATTGGATTTAATTTCAATTAATCAAGAAAAATTAAAAAAATGTATAAAAGAGGATTATTCTTAATGGTATAAATCAAGAATTTATAAAATTAGAGGAACTTGGACATAAATTAATTAAGGGAACTATGAAAATGTTGAAACCATTTTTCTTCCCTTCTCATCAATAATTTTGCCTAGCATGAAATGCATGGGGGGAAAATTGATTTAATGAAATTTAACATGCTAAGCACCATTATCATATGAAGAGGAGATTAAATGATGATTAATTTCATAAACACATGTCTAAAATACTACAAGAAAAGAATAATGATGACAATGGTAAGGTGGGTATGACATAAAGTATGGACATGATGATCATGGAAGGGTGATGGTAAAGGAGCAAGTAAGTCACATTATTAGGGAAGTATGAAGCAAGCAAGGCATAAAGTGAGTCAAAGTATGGGTGAAGGTATGGAGGGAGGTATGGTGAGAAATACGTGTCACTATAATAACCCTTGATGAGATCAATGGTGTAGGATCAAGGGAGCATTTTTATGAAGCTTCTCTTTTCCCTTCCCTTTATTCATTTCGTCCAAGCCACAAGAGAAAGAGAGAGAGAAAGTGCCTTGGAGACTTTGAGAGCTAGAGAGAAGAGGAAGAAGAAATCTTAAGGTAAGAAGCTAAATTCTTAAGGTTTCTTGTGATTTTATCCTAAATCCTTCTCTAAACCTTGATTTTTCATGCATCCATGATCTTGAAGACACCATTCTCAGCTTAAGAAGAGAGAGAGGAAATGTCTAGAGATAGAGGATTTAAGATTTCAAGAGGTAACCTCATAAACCTTAAATCTAAACTATTATGGTGTTATTGTTAAGGTTTGTGTTTAGTTTTGGTGATTTTTGTCAAGTTTGTAAATTTGGAAAAGCCCTAAACCTATGGGGTTATGCTGTCCAAATTTCTTTGAATCATGGTTAAGAAGTGTTTAAATGAGTTAATAAAGGATTAGAAGTGAAAAAGTACAAATTTTGGAAGCTATAACACAAAATTACATTTTTCCATTTTTCTTGAAATATTTCGGTCAGCACTGTTTCAAGGGGTAGGAGTTGAATTTTCATAAAATAAATGGTTCCATTGGATTCAGTGGGCAAAAATAGGTGGGGTTACAGTTGGTCACTTTTTCGGTAGAAGCCAAAAAAACATAATTACTAAAACGCCATTATAACTTGAAATTGGGGCTGTCAAGGGTATTTTCATAATTTGATACTGAATTTGATAATTTCGAGCCTATAAATGGATTACTTGGGCGAAAACATGTCAGAATAGCCCTAACCAAATTTTGGGAAAATGTGCCATCGGGCTGGGTACAGCAAGGCCGGGCCAGGATCCCAGGGGCATTTTGGTAAAATTTTATTATAGACTAATATAACCACCTGAAACACTATGTAAGTGTCTCAACTGTACATTTGACGTTTTAGGACCAAGTAGAGAGCTCCAAGGGATTGGCATGCAAATCCAGGCACATTATTCGAAGATTAGGGAAGGGCGATTAAGACAGGAGAAGACAGAACGTATACTGAGAACAAAGAGGAGAACCGTACGAGGGGATTGCAGTGGTGGAACGAAGATGGGAAGATGTCTCAGTTTCACTGAGACGGGTTTAGACACCCACGTAGCGCTGCGAAGCTACATTAATTGTAATTATCAAGTACGAACCCCTATAAGGAATTTTCGTAATCGTGCATATAATATTATTATATTTATGCTATTCCCGTGTTGCCCACCGAACTATGTATAGTTTTTCGCAAATACTCTGAAATAGGTGAAAATAAGATGAGGGTGTGACACAGTTAGTATTCAAAACTAATTTTTGATATATATAACATTTTTAAGTATTTTTTTCAAGAAATACCAGTATATTAAATAACATCTAGCACCCTAAAGTATATTATCTATAGCAGTCAGTATTCAAAACTAATTTTTTATACATATAACATTTTTAAGTATTTTTTTCAAGAAATACCAGTAATCGAACTGGCAACCTCAATAACACTTATTATTAGAAGCTTAAAATGCTCATTGTTATTAAGAAAAATAAGAAAAATATTTTAAGGGTGAAATTGCACTAAAAATTACTTTAATATACTTAGTGCTACTGAAAAAAAACATTTTATAGTATTGAATACACAAAAAAAAAAAAATTTAAAATATTGATCACTGTTGGAAAAAATGGATGCAATTTAAAATTTTTTAATATTTACTGTTCCATTGTTTTCAATACTCAACTTTGACATCTTTAATCCTTATATTTAATATTTTTAATATTAAAAAAAATAAAAAAAATGTTGAAAATATGAAATATGAGCATTGAGCACATAAGAGGGCCTTGAAAAATGTGAAAAATAACTACTACTAATGAAAATGTGAGTGATCAATAGTGGTAAAAATATTAAATATGGATACTAAACTATTCAACTCAAATAAAGTAACGATTCTATCACTATGCATTAAATTCTAGGGAAAAAGATAAAAAAAGAATTTTGAATTTATAAAATTTCAAATAAGGTATTTTTTAAAAAATGAGTTGTGAATTGCTTATCAAATTTCGTCATTTTCTTATTAACTCTTAGTGACAAACCTAATTTATGATTTTATAATTTTAAAATTCTTTTTCTGTCTTTTTTCCTAAATTCTAATCATTGATTGATAGGGGTATTTATTAAAAAGTGTTGCAAACCCTCTGCCCCCTCTAGTCCACAATATGGGCGCTTCTAGAAGAATAACCAGATCTAAAATATGTTATTTTAAAGATAATTAATACTCATTTTTTAATTTTATTATTGTAAGTAATACTCACTTCCACTTTTGTTCACTCTTTAAATTTTAAAGCATATTTTTTAATAAGAGTAAAAGTGGAATTTTTTTTTAATTCATGAAATATTTAATAAATTAATTGTCACTTCTTATTTCTTTTAAATTAGTTAAAGTACCTCATATTGTGGACCGAAAAGAGTACATGATAACCATAAATAACTATCTTAGCTATGCTTCTTAATGTACTAATTGGTTATACTACCATAAAATCAATGGTCAACCATACTCCTTCCATCTATTATTATAAGCTTTAAATTTGTTAATGAGTGTATTCCAAAATATAAGCTTCATTTATGTTTATCAAAACATATATTGCACATTTTCTAACTTTATCCTTTAATTATATTTATTGCCTTTTTTCACTTATCTTTTTTAAAAATAATGGCATGGTTGGAAAAAAAATACATATGTATTATTTTTAATTAATTTTTACTATTTTCTTGATAAATATAAATGAGTTATTTGAAGCTTGTAATTAAGGATAAAGGAAGTATTATTTATAAATGACATGAAAAAGTTGGCTTGTGACTGTCAAGTGTACATAGTGATTTTGCTTTTTTATAGTCATGTATAAGACTTATTATTGGGGAAAAAAAAGGCTTATTGTTGCTATAAAATATTGGAAAAACATTTAGTTTATACTTCAAAATAATAAGGGTTTAGATTTTAAATATAAAATCATAAACCATATATAGCATAAAATCCAAGATGGTGTTCATAAATGATAGATAGTATCTAGCGAGTACTGGTATTTGATAAACTAACTAGTCATCTGCGGTGGGAAAGTCATCGTGTGGATCCAGAAACCACTCTCGTATGAAAGTCATCGTGTGGATCCAGAAACCACTCTCGCAAACCTCAGGTTATCGGGAGTAGATCCTCTCATCATCTCATTTTCTTATCATTCTTCATGAGTCTATCTGAATTGTTAACTGGGAAGAAGAATCCATTTGGACCGTTGATTGGGAAGATGAGAAAAAAATAGAAGGAGTAATAACTTGATGACATGACTCATTTTTTATTTTTCAGATTGATTTGACGAACATGATTTAAAGATTATGAGAGATGATGAGAAAAGGGACAATGAGAGAACTTCCCACGCCAACATTGTTCAGACAATCAACCAAATTATCATTCGCCAACACAACAACACTTGTTCCAAGATCCCCCGTTCCATCCACGTGTCGTAATGTCACAGTCATCGTCCTTCCCTTCGGAAGCGACACTTCCATGTGACGCCTTGTCTGTTTGCAAACGTGTTCCTCAATTTCAATTCTGCTTCAGCCCACAAAAAATCTCACATCGTACGACTTTCTTCTTTAACCATCCTTCTCGTCCTTTCTTTCCATTTCACTCTCATTTGTCTTTCCTCTTTCTCTCACAGCGTTTATCTCTCTGTTCTTTTCTATCAGAGGAGTTTTATAATCATATAATCATGGGCATCTTGCTTTTATGCCTGAGAGCTGTTTGATGATTTGTAAAAGAGAGGTTGAGGTGAGTGGTTCCCCTGTCCTGCTTCTCCTGTGGGTCTCTTTTTCAGTTATTTTATATGTTTGTTTGTTTGAACTTTATTGGCTTTGCGTCATGTTTGTTTATAAAACTGACCATGTTGTGTTTTTTTTATATATATATAGTTCTCCGTTTACTTGTCTGAGTCTGGTGCTTCTCTTGTCGTCTGTTGTTATTGCGAAAGCTGGTTTTGGACATGGAGGAAAGGTACGAGGCATTGAAGGATCTTGGTTCTGGGAACTTCGGAGTGGCTAGGTTGGTTAGGGATAAGAAGACTAGAGAGCTCGTTGCTGTCAAATACATTGAAAGAGGGAAAAAGGTAAAATCTTTTTCGAGATTAAATCCAGAAAGAGACTAATCATGTTTGATCAAATATTTCTATCCACTGACTTTCCTTCTGTCGGGCAAGAATTTGAAGTTGAAATTTTATTCTATCTCTGATGCTACAGGCTTCTGGACTACAATATTGGATCTTAATTTGCGTGTGTTATCATTATTTATCATCTTCATGTTCATATTTATACTGGGATTTCTCATTTGGTGGGATTATCATTTCGAAAACGGCAAGAGCTTTTGCTAGATTGATTGAGAGCGTATAAAATTCTGGGAAAGTACTCACCCTGTTGGATCAAATATTTCTGTTCATTGACCTTTCTTATGTCGAGCGATTTGGAGTCGAAATTTCGCTTTACTTGTGCTAATAGATGAAGTTTATGGGTTACAACATTGGACTTTAATTTCTCTCGCTCTGCTCTTTTTTTGTTTTGTTGCTTTCTCTATCAAGCTTAGCTTGCATCTCCGCGCTGCACTCGGCCTTTTCTCTTTTGTTATAGTTTCTCCCAAATTATTTGCTGACTCTGGTTTTCTTCTGAATTAATTATGTTTGTTGTGTTAGATTGATGAGAATGTTCAAAGGGAGATCGTCAACCACCGATCTTTAAGGCATCCAAACATTATCAAGTTCAAAGAGGTAAGAACTTATTCCCGTCACCCCAGAATGTTCCATCATCTAGTTTTAAATTTTAAGGTATGGGACTAGGCATAATGAATTTATTTGCATGGTAGTGTGCCATTCTCCATAATTTTTATGCATGCAGCTCTCAAATTCCACCCTGCTTGCTTGTAATTATTCTCAAAAGGCAATGTGAGCTACTCATTAGATGTTACCAACTCAAAGAAACTAAAACTAGCTCATAATGCTTCTTCAATTCTCTATTTCATTGTGCTTTTGCATTGGCAAAAAGACCAGGCTTTATTTCAAGTAGTTTTTCTGAGTGTCTGTGATTTGTTTCATCGAGATCTTTCTTAGGTTGTACTCATCTAAGTGCTGAATAAGTTAATATATCTTTTATTCAGGTCGTGCTGACGCCAACTCATTTGGCTATTGTCATGGAATATGCTGCCGGCGGTGAACTGTTTGAGAGGATATGCAGTGCCGGTCGATTCAGTGAAGATGAGGTTGTAGAATCTTTTGAACATTCATTTATACATACATTAGGGCATATGCTGACTTTTTATGGTGAATTATTATACCCAGGCAAGATTTTTCTTTCAGCAACTAATTTCTGGTGTTAGCTACTGTCATTCAATGGTACAAACTCAATCCACCCACTATGGGATCTTTGTTTCATGGTTTTTCGTGTCCTCTATCAACTTATGCTTCATACTTCAGGAGATTTGTCATAGAGATCTGAAATTGGAGAACACTCTCTTGGATGGAAGTCCGAATCCTCGAGTTAAAATATGTGACTTCGGTTACTCAAAGGTTGATAACTTCTTCACTAAAATGATCCATCTCTGGGATATTGTTGCCAATTTCTTACCATTGTTCAACTTCATATTCATCTGCAGTCTGCTTTACTTCATTCTCAACCGAAATCAACTGTTGGAACGCCGGCTTACATTGCTCCAGAGGTTCTCTCCCGTAAGGAGTATGATGGAAAGGTATTGGGAGTTCTTTACCTTTTTTGGGAAAATTGGTTAAAAGTACTTGTTTGAAAATTTCATTGGTCATAAGGACCTGAATTCAAGTACCTGTACTTTCAGTATATGAAATCCTTCAGAGTACAAGTGCTTTCTGTGTATGGAATCATATCAAGTTTTTATGATCAATAAAATTTTCAGATAGATACTTTTAACAAATTTTGCCCCCTTTTTGTTTCGTAGTGCCTTGAACTTTATTTCATGTAGTTTTCAGTGTACAGTTTTCTTTCCAATTTGTCTGTTTCATTAGATTGCAGACGTGTGGTCCTGTGGTGTGACTCTGTATGTCATGTTAGTGGGAGCATACCCGTTTGAAGATCCTGAAGATCCTAGGAATTTCCGAAAGACAATTGGGGTGAGCTTTTATATATATATATATATAACTTCAAAGTTAATTGCTTTTCTATTCAAGTATTTGATCTACATCAGTGAACTTCAAACTCTGATCACTTTTGTTGACAGAGAATAATGAGCGTCCAGTACAGCATACCCGACTACGTACGTGTCTCTTCAGACTGCAGACATCTTCTTTCTCGCATATTTGTTGCCAATCCTGCTAAGGTATACATACATACATGTTTTTACAGATAACTAACTTAACAAATTTTTTTAAATTTCTGTGAATTAGTTATCTAACTCCTGTATTAAGGACATGAGGGAGTATTTCTAACTTAATGTCGTCTCGTTAATTTTTTTTTTGTGGTGGTTAAAGAGGATAAGCATACCGGAGATAAAACAGCACCCATGGTTTCTGAAGAACTTGGCGAAGGAGACAGCGAAAGGGAAGGAGGAAGCGGAGAAAGAGGAAGGAAGGCAGAGTGTGGAGGAGATAATGAATATTATACAAGAGGCAAGAACTGCTACAGTGGAGCAAGGATCCAGCGGTGGAGGCCTAGTTGGCGGCGGAGGGTCATTGGACGGTGGAGATCCTCTGGCAGATGAGGAATCTGAAGTTGATGTTAGTGGTGATTATTCTGAGAACTAGGTTACTTATCCATCTTAGTCTCAGCATTCTCAATTTCTCAGAAAGACAAGGGGAGAAAAAGGAGGAAAGGAGGGGGAAAAAACAGACAAAGAAAAATTTAGGGAAAATCACAATAAGGTTTCAAGGAAGGAGTATAATCACCAACAAGTCTTACAACAAATAAGCAACATATAATGATAAGTTCTGATGTAAAAATGATAACATATCCATGTTGCTAATTTGTTATCGAGACTTTTTGATAGTTAGATTTCTTTTTTGAGACTTTAGAGTGATTCTACTAAAAATATACTATTTTGAGGTCTCTACAAGCTTTGAATTGGAGTTTGTATTTATAGGTGCACTGATTGCCGTGTAATTTATACTAAAGCTCCAAGGGAGATTGGTTTTGCAACTAATTGCTTTTGTATTCAAAAATTTGGAGTTTTCCCCCTCCATTATATGTTTATGTATTGGTTTGCCATGTTGTGTGATAATATTTTTGACTGAATTATTTGTGTATAAAGTGTATGAAGACAAACAAATCCATATATATTGTATGAACAAAAATATGTTTTTATGGTTTTTATGTTCACATGAAATTTGAGATAAGTTATATTTATATTAATACAATGGGCGTACCTCATCTTGCTACATATCATATGAATTTTTTTATCGAAAGTCAATATTTTTGTCACAATAAAAGCCTATTTCTGGACACGAGTTGCATTCAATTTTTAATCACAATGTTATATATTAAAGAAAAGCGATGCATGGATGGCCAAAAAATAAAAATGAAAAAGATGACAAGGTCGACGGCGTTAATAGCAGGAGGATGAAGAAGTGGAAATGCCGTTAAAACAGAAGGAAGTGAAAAAGGTGATCCGTTAGGTAGCTAACGGTTTAGGATTTTGAACCCGACGTGAATCGAACACGCAACCTTCTGATCTGGAGTCAGACGCGCTACCATTGCGCCACGGATCCTTTGTTGCTATAGCTATCAGCTCAAATAATATATGTCTAGTAAATTTCAAAATATGGATTAAGAAAATTTGAAAATACAAAATATATGCACGCACTAATAAGTCCCCACAATTTTCTTTCATCTCCAATCATATGCATTCCATCGAAAAAGAACCTTTTTTTTTGTTGCCAGCATGGAAAAAGAACGTACTTCACGCATATCTTTATCTTGGATGACATTCTTTTCTTTTGCATGCTACAATATGAAGAGGAATTTTGGAGTAAAATTTAAGGAACACATATTTAGTTGATTGATACATAATTTATATGTACAAATATCTTTTTTATACATATTTTTTCATAAGATTTGGTGCTAGTTTGAAATAGTGAAAAAATTTTGTGTGTCTTACAAAACAAAGTTCTTCTTACATACTTACTTTATACTCTTAAAATAAGCTAAATTAAGCACTTTCTTCGAATAACAGTGTTTTCATAAAATATATTTTTATATCATTGCCATTCATCACTCAATTATACATTAAAGGGTTAAGGTGCAAATCTACCAATGAAGTATTGTTCGATGAGCGTCCACCACAATATCTTTTAAAAGGGACAAAAATACCAATGAAATTTTAAAAAGGGGCATCCACCACAATTTCCGTTAAATTCATACTAACGCCGTCAGAGGTTTTCTTCTTTTATGATTTAACGTTGTCAGTACGGATTTACGGAAATTGTGGTGGATACCCCTTTTTAAAACTTCATTGGTATTTTTACCCCTTTTAAAAGATACTACCTCCGGTCCTAAATATAGGACATAGTTTGTATTGTAAATTGCATTAGAAACTATATCCTATATTTAGGACCAGAGGGAGTATTTATGATGGACGCTCTTCAGATAATACTTCATTAATAGATTTACAGCTTAACCCTACATTAAATAACAAGAGGTACAATAAGACACCTAAATAAGCATACACAAGTACTAAAGATAAAGTCATAAAACTAATACACAGACACTAACGAAAGATAATAATTGAGAATAAACTACGAGACAAAGGCTAATATCATATTTTTCTCAAATTCACGTACTCGTGATGCCCAAACTGATATCAGCTCCATGAAAATAAACATGCCTTAACGCCCAACCTATACAAGATAGCTAACGGCACCTACTAGAAATTGAGCCTGGTTTCATGAGGAATGAAGATTGAAAACTGTCATACAACCTTCAAATCAAAGACAATGCCAGGCCCTTGAATACAAGTCCCTTTTTGTCCCCCATCTTTATTTGAATTGAAAATACCTCAATTCAAACAATTTCAAGACAGCAGAGAACCAAGCAAAGTAATACTTGATGAACTGCATAAAAAACAAGGATACTTCCCATATGCTAAAATGTCGAACAACCTTAGAGTGTATGAAGGTTGGCTAAAAACCCAAATTGGGTTTCCTCGTCAGGATCCAACGAATAATAAAAGCCATACCAACATAGGGTGAAACATTAAAACGGTATCAGGCCTAGCCTCACCCACAGTCCCACACTACAATTCCTGAATAGACTAATGACACTCGGGACCAATTAGCGCAGAGCCAAGTGATTTCAACTTCAAGTGAATAAATTTGGGGGGGGGGGGGGGGGGGGGGTGAAAAAAAAAAAACAAACTTTTTCAGATTATCTGAACAATCATTCATTCAATCACGCCCTCAGATTCGGATTCTCAATTATATCAACTTCTCAACAACTCACCCTGCGTTCTACTCACTGCGCTATGAATCACGAAGAGTCAAAATGACTCCTCTGTGTCGCATTCCTTCGATCACTCGCATCACTAAACCTCTTTTCCCGGTCAACCCCCTCTTACTCTAATGTCCTTCCTCTATTGCTCGATCCTCAAGCATAATCCATTTTCTGGGTGAAATCTTCATCTGCTTCCCCAATTCTCCAATGGCTCGTAGGCGAAATGAACAAGAGCTCGCCCTTTCTACTTGTTTGATTCTCGCGGTGGTGTGCTTGGTTTCATGCGGCATGGTCTACGCTTTCGTCTCTTCCGTGCTTGCAATCTCCGGCGGCAATTCTTCAGGTCCACGCTCTGAGTCCATAGCATCATTGGCCGACCAAGACGGTGGTGCTACTGCTAAAGCGGATCAGGTTTATGGAGGAGGATGCTGTAGAGGAATTGATAATCTGGAGCTCTGGGGTTCCGCTGTGAAGTGGGGTTCTGAGTTTAAATTCAACGCTTCTGAAGGTTGCTGCAACGCTTGTAAATCAATGTGTACTGGGACTGATGGGCCTTGTTTGTGTGATACATGGGTGTTTTGTGGGAATCGCGAGACTTGCGGATCCAAATTTGGTGAGGTAAGTTACTTTCCAATTCTTGGTTTGAAGATCTACCTTTTGCTGAAAATGGCTGTAATTCCCAGATTCTTCTTATGCTGGAAGCTAATTTGACAGAGGAATATATATACTTTCACTAACATCTTACTCTGTTAGATCTAGATTTTCTTTTAGATCCTTATAATGACCATGAGTATAGAAGTCACTGCATTTATCTTCATTGTTTCAGTGTTGGTTGAAGAAACAAAAGGACAGCTTAGCGCCTGAACGGCAAGAAGCAAAGGAAATAGTTGGCTGGACTTCTGGTATCATCTATGGGAAAGGGGAGGTGTGAGAAGTTTGATATTTTAGAATAATTGAAGGAATTACTATTAAGCTAAGGCATGCTTTAACATTCACTCTTCCATACTGGCTCAGAGATGTGTGATGAACTCAAAAGATACTGACCAAGTCAATGTAGAATCCCCATTGGTTTGCCAATGATATGCTAATTATCTTCAATATGGATTTTTCTTTTGGTTCTGGTGATCATTGAGTATTCTTAGGCAGATCACACAATGTAAAATTGTGTTCTCTCTTACAATCATCATTCATACATGTCCTTGTATTATTCAATACAAAGTTTTGCACGTTATAATGTTTATGAAAGGTTAAATTGTTCATTGATATACTTTTCACAATTAATTTATTTTCAGGGCATTATTGGACTGGAAACTGAATATGGAACTCTGCATATAAAGGTAAGTGCTCATGCCGACATGTCTGAGATCAAACTGCTGAGGTTGTATATTTGAAGGTGCAATTGGGAACCCTTTTCCAAGTACCGTAAGTTTAGTAGTCAAAATACACCTTGCATGTGTGTCTGATCTTCCTGTAAACTTTGGAAGCATTTCTCTCTTTCCCAATGTACATTTGATAGCACAATGCACAAAATTGGCCACTAAACTGGATGAAATATGTCTCTGAAGATAATATCTGAGACTCTGGTTTGCTCTCTCTCTCTCTGTGGAGTAGAACCTGATACAGTTATCAACCCAAGAGATTGTTATTTTAATCTGGCATTCATTATGATGAGGTGTTATTATCTGCAGATTATCATTTTAATGACTGATTTTTTATGCATATCTTGTACTAACTATGAATACTTCATGGTGCAGCTTTTCCCTGACTGCGCCCCTCATTCTGTTGCTTACATTCTGGAGCTGTTGGCTTTGGGCCATTGTGCTGGCTGCCACTTTTATCGCGCAGAGAGCCGAGGTGAATTGTGGGATTCAGCAGGAAACCACATGGAAAATGTAAGATTGCAACTTGCTGATCTGATGCTTTGTGGCACATGAAGACATTTGTAATGGAATAATCTTCTTTTTCCAGGCTGCTTTTGGACCACCTTATGGATTGGTTCAAGGCGTACTAGAAGCACAAGGGACGACATTCAAGGAAATTCCTAGAGAAGATTGTCCTATACTTAAGAGGGGTTCGGTTGCTTGGGTTGGTTCTGGCCCTGCATTCTTTATTAGCCTAGCTAGTCATGTGGAGTGGGGGAATGCGCACACAGTATTTGGATCTGTTTTTCCAGAAGACATGCATATTGTAGAGAGAATTGCCACACTTCCCACCACATCTGATGTTTGGAACAATGTTCACGTTACTGTCTTAGAGAAACCTGTCCCCTTGTTCTTGCGAAGAATCGAGAAAAGCCATGGAGAGTTTTAACATTAATACAGATTCAGATAGATAGATTGTGTTCATGCAAATGTCAACTAATAAGTTTCTAAGAGCATAGTCTATGGTTCTTCAATTTTGCTTTTATGCAGACACTTCTGCCTTGTATTTATAGTCACCATTTGATGCTCTTGTTTATATTGTCTGCCAAAATTTTGACTGTGAAGCAAGCATTTCCATATTCAAACTAAAGAATAGTGATGTTCCTTGGAAGAACTATGACTGGGAAATTGAATTATTTAGTTTAGTTCCTGGCCATTCATCTGCTAATGTTGCTATACCGGAATCAAAATTCTTGATTAAGCTATGTTTGGATGAAGATATAAGTGTGGGAAAATAGCTGGGAATGTTAGGAAGAAAAACTTCTAAACGGATTTTCCCTTCTAATATTCTTTCCCCATAATTTTCTTCTCATCTTAGCACAAGATATTCAACAAAGATTCATATGCAACAACAAAGCCTTTATATTACCCTACAATGCACAAGATATTCAATAAAGATTCATATGCAACATCAAAGCCTTTATCTCACTAAATAAGGTTGGCTATATGGATTGCTTGACGCTATCACGCTCTATTGGAAACCAAAATTTTGGATATGTCATTAATCAAAAGATCTCATTCTATAACTTCACTGAGTATTTGCTTCAGTCTTCCTTGATTGCTTTTTTCAACACTTCATACTGCTTAATCAATCTTCCTCACTAGCGCACTCAATGGCCTCCTTTGAATATATCCATACCACCTTAAACAATTTTCTACCATTTTCTCTTTTATAGATGCCACTCCAACTCGTTTGCATATGATCATTACAAATCTTATCTCTTATAAAGATTCATATACCACATATTCAAAAATCAATTTAGAAGAAGCAACGTAATTAGATTTACTTGGGTAGTAGTGCAAACCCCCTAGGGGTTCAGAGTCTTGAATACATGAATGTTCTGAATTGTAACTTCTCTATAGATATAGGGAATTAGAATACCAAACACAGGAACCTAAGCACAATTGTCTCTCATTCTTAATCCTAACGAATCATCCATAAAAATATATCGTCACTAAACATCCAAACAGCTAAGGATGCGCTTAGTTGCAGCTTCAGACTTGTGGTGAATTAGGAGATAAGCCCATCCATGGCATGCCTTCAGCTGGCATCTTGGCATTGTTCGTTTGATATGGAGCTCTGGCAGCAATTCTGGAAATCCCAAAGAACAAAAACTTGTCATTTCATTGAACAATAATATAAAATTATACAGAGAGATGGAACAAGAAACATTTCTTGGTCAAAGTTATTTATTTGCTTGAAAGAGCCTACCTATCCTTTCTCTTCTCCAAGAACCGATGAAGTGAAGCTTTCCTAGCAATTGGCAGATCTATATGGAAAGAAAATTGATGATCAGAAACACAATATTTCTTCCATTGTCACAAAAACCAAGAAAAGTGAAAACTAACGGGAATTTTACCAGCAATAACAGGTCTGGGTTGTGCTTGAGAGTGTTCTTGAACCAAATTGCAGGCAGCATTAGAATCAGCAGAAATTGTGACCAAATTAGGAGAAAATGAAGGAACAGTATAAGCAGATCTGTTCTGAGTTTGTGGGGAGATTCCTTTGCCTGCAAGGGACATGATCTCTTTGGCTTTCTCAGCTGGAAAATCATCAAACACAAGAACTTGTCCCCCATAAAAAATTGTCAACTGTGTAGATTTAGGCTCCTTGCTCGCAGAATTCACCACACTATACATCAGGAAAATAGATCATACATCAATAATCAAGATTATGGTTTTTGAAACCCTGATCAGAAATTGAAGAAACAGGGGAACACACCTGGGATTCCCAAGAGTCATGGATGGAAGAAGGTTCTTCGCTGTTGCAGAGTGAGAAGATGACTCAGGAGACCCTATAAAAATGATTTCAAATTCAAAAATCTTTTAAAAGGCATACAAGTGGGGAATCTAACCCATAACCCAAAATATTCTCCAGTCTACACAAAACATCTCAAACCTTATATGGTTCCAAATTAGGAAACCAAGGACAAGGAAAAAAAGAGAAGAAATAGTCGAGCGTTTCGGATAACAAAAATAGAGTTTTTACGGGAGTGAATTTTGGAGAGTTCATATAATTTGTTCAAAAATATTTAAATTCTAAGCTCCAAATCTCATAATTAGTACATTAATCTTTCTCAAGTTAGGGAAAATTACAAGACCGCCAGATGCATTTATCAGATCTATAGTTCCAAATTGATAATAATCCAGTCGAAAACGGAAATTAGAAATAGCCGGAAACTTTTCTTCTAAGATCCTATACAAGGATTTCTTGAATTTAACTCAACAAAGAACGAAGTAAGAGGAAAGGAATTATATATCCCCTTTTTCTGGGAATTCAAACAGCGAACAAGCAACATCCGATATTCTCGAGGAAGAGGAAAAGGGCAGGCAAAAAAAACTAAAACTCCCTGAAAAATCAAAGCATACCAGTTTGATTGATGTCGCATTTCATTCCAAGACAAAGATCTCCGAAGCTGCCTTTTACCTTGAGGTACTGACTCAAGAGGCTACAAGTCTGAGAGAAGGAAGACTTCTCCGACGTCTTGACCGGCTTCAAGTCAGAAACCTCCGAGTTCTCCGACGAGCAGGACATATTTGCCGGCTAACAGAACCAGAACAAGAAGGCTATCTTTCTCTTTCAAATCTGAAATTGCGGTGATTAAAGTAAAGGGCAACAGATTATATATAATTTCTGGAGACTGATAAAGGGAAGAAGGAGAAAAATATTTAAACACGAGGAATATATGGGCGTAATAAAAGAACTGAAAAGTCATATATAAGGTGGAAGCTGTACTATAACAATTAATACAGATAAGTCGTTAAGTAAAAAAGATTTGTTTATTAATTTTTTATTAAAATTAATTTAATAAAGGGAAATTAATATAGTGATAAAAATAATTTAGTTTGTGTGGTCGTGGGTGTGACTAATTTCAACACGTGTTTCTTGCGGTGGGTCGTCAGTCGTCACAATGAAAACTGCAAAGCCTGTCACTGCCTTTGTCCCCTGCGTTTACGCATTCTTTCCCTTACAATTCTAAAATTCCAACGAGAAAATGACATTTCATAAACAACGTTTTTTTCAGATTTATTAATGCTAAAAATATCTTGTCAATTAAGTTTTTTTTTTTCCTAGGAAATTAGATTTAAATTATTCTAAACGACAATTACATGAGGTCTGCTTTACTTTTGCAATAGGTGATGTTAGGTTACGTTTTATGTACGCTCTTTTTTTTAAGTTTGAGTTTGGATTTTTATAAAGCTTGATAAAATTTGAAACCTATTTAAAAACTTATTTAAAATATAAATCTTTAAAGTCTATGCCTCCAAATTTATATATAATAATTCACGCTTATTTATAATTTTATATTATGTCTTAAAAACTTAACATTCATTTTCGTAATATTAGGGTTTAGTAAGAAAAAGAAAATAATGTCCAGTAACAATGATTGTCCAAGCAAATAGAAATAAGAAAAATTAATCATCTATTGACTAGTGAGATATATTTTCTAAAATGGATTAAACATAACAAACAACATGTAAAACTAGATTTTATCTCTTTTACTTTTTTCACGTAAATTGGGATAAACTTCTCTTACTAAGATTATAATATTTTATTTGGCACTAAGATAAACTCATAACAATTATTATGCTTTAATGGACAATGCAAATTAAGGGGGGGGGGGGGAGTGAGTTAGTGCTGTCATATCGAGCGATCGAAGAAAAAAGAGGTAGGGATGAATGGTTTATGTGAAAGCAATGATCGAGTGTAATGACGATGACATGCGAAACTTATAATTAAAGTTAAGTTGGTAAATTTATAAAATTATTTAAATAATATTATATATACTTATATAATAATATAAATTAAAAAAAATTAAATAGGTCAGCTCTGTAGACTTGTAAGCTAGATCTTATGAAAATTAGCCTAGCATGGTTATCTAAATAGGTATAGTTAGACTAAGCTTTATATAAGTTAGGCCCGCCTCTTATTCTCATCCCTAACTTTTACTTAAAATTGAATTGGATGACCAACGTGGGTCGGTTTTAATGGAAGGGGTCAGTTCCTCATAATATGATAAGTCAATGTTTGAATCAATGTTGAGAGAAGTACTTATATTTAATGCCCGATAATACCTCAAATAGTATTACCTTCAATAGAAAGAAAACTATGCTTAGGGGGCAAAAAAGGATTGAATGGACCGTCTGTAATTTATATTACTCTTTAGAGCTAAAAAAATACTTTATATGGTTTACTCTCTCAATTCAAAATCATGAGGTAGTTTTTTATTCTTTTCATACTCAAAATATAACGCATTTTGGTTGGTTTTTATTCGAGTAATTAACGAAGTTTTTTGGGGAAAATTATAGGGCTTTTTTTTTTTTTTTTTTAAAAGGGTTTATACAGGGAAGAATATTTAAATACATGATTTTTTCTAATAATATAGTTCAGGTGACTAAGGCAGAGTTATCACGTTTTGGGCAGAAATAAGTCCGTTTTTGGGTATTAAGCTCAAATAAAAATGAGTTACGTTTTTCCAGTGTTTGGTATCACGTTTTCTAATTACATCACGAGTAGAATAAGCTACTTATTAAATAAGCTCTTCGTTACAGTTTTTTTATTAAGTTACTTATTACGTAAGTCGAGATAAAACTTCTCTCAGATACTTATCTCGTATACCGTAAATCACGATTTATAAGCACTTATTATCCAAAAATACATCTAAACATAAATCACATTACAAAAATTGACTTTTCTATTAAGTCATTTTTAATAAGTTAGAATCATAATAAGTCATTTTTCCTACCGTTATCCCAACCACACACTAAGTCGAGAAAGGAGATCAACTCTAAACTTGAGTTATGGAGGAAGACTTTAGAATCTAAGGCAATTTTTGGGTGAGAAGAAGCAAGACAAAAAAAATAGGTTTCGCAATTTTGATAAAAGGGTTAAGGAGTAAATTTACCAACGAAGTTTTACGGAAGGAGCGTCTGGCACAATTATATTTTAAAGGGGGCAAAAATACACATAAGATATTAAAAGTGGAGCATCCAGCACAAAACCGTTAAATTTGACCTAACGACGTTAAATTATAAGAGAAGAAAACTATTAACGGCGTTAGAGCAAATTTAACGGTTTTATGTTGGATGTTCCACTTTTAATACCTTATGTGTATTTTTGTCACCTTTAAAACATAATTGTGTCAGACGCTCCTTCCGTAAAATTTTGTTAGTAAATTTGCTCCTTAACCCTCTGATAAAAAAAAGACAAGTTAAAAATGATTTGGAGGTTAAATTGGAAGAGAAAATCATTTTACATGTAACAAAATTTAGATATTTAAGATCAATTATACAAAAAAACGGTACAATTGATTAAGATGTTAATCACATAATTCAAGTTAGGTGATTTAAGGGGAGAAAGACTATCGAAATTATTTGTGATCATAAAGTATCTAATAAAATAAAAGTAAAGTTTTATCACATTGTTATAAGATCAACAATATTATATGCGATGACCTTCTACTCAGCACTGTTAGACCACAAAGGCTAACTTTCATCCCTGCAAATGGTGGTATGGGGCATGAACTGCCAAGGCCGGGTGGTGGAGAATCACCTGTTGAAAACAGGACGAGCAGTATTTGCAAAAAAAAAAAAACTTTGGGCAGTTTGTGTGTTTAGATTACCTTTTAGAGAATAGTTTTTACGATTTATGAGATAAATATGTGAAAGAAAGTTTATTTTGATATGAGAAAAGAGCTTATAAAACCGAGGTTTCAGTGTTATCCAAACATTTAAAGGAAAAGCATAAAAATAGGGGTAGTTGGGACGAAGATGTTAAAATAAATGTGTAGTCATACAAAAAAAATAGAAGATTCGTAATGGACATTTTATGATGAAAAGTTGGAGTAGCATCTATTGAAAGTAAAAGGATAGGAAATCATCTAAGGTGATTCAAATACTTACAAAGAAGATAATTGAAATTGACGGTGGTGAGGGTAGATTAAACAATATAGAATCCTATGAAAAGGGATTAGGAAAGACTAAAGAAAACACTCAGCAAAATTATTGAGCGTGACGTTTTGATCAACAATTTATTCAAAAAGTTGATTGTTGATAAAACAAAATGAGGTCATGTGATTAATGTAGTCAATCCCACCTTTTAGAATAAGGCTAGTTGTTATTATCATTTGAAATATATCAATAATTATTATTTTTGACATGATTAAGGGTATAGTCCCTTTTGCATCTTTGAGCGTAAATGCTTTTTTGAATATTTCAATAAGTACAATTTTTGAAATTCGAACTTACATTCTTTTAAAGATGAGGCCGCTTACAAATTTAACCAACAACTTATTGGTTATGAGTAATTATTTCAACAAGTGAAAAAAAACAAATTTTAGTTTAAATGTTAAAATTTGAGAAAAAAGACATAAAAATAACTTTAAAACTACAAAATCCAAAATTAAGTTTGTTACAAAAAGTTAATAAGGGAATGACGAAATTTGATAAACAATTTACTACTCATTTTTTAGGAAATATTTGATTTGAAATTTTACAATTTCAATTTTTTTTTGTCTTTTTACGTACATTTTTTTGTATTATTATTATAATTTAAGACCATTTATTAATTATTATTCCTACTTTATGAGGGTTTGTTGGTTCTTATCTCCTTGTTCCTGCAACTTATCATTTTGGTCTCTCGTTTTCTTTTCACCCCATGCTGGAATAAAAGCATCTCTTTGCCGCCAAGCAACATTAACTTGTACAATATGTTTGACTAAACAACATTTAACTTCATCACTTCGTTAGGAATGTCCCCTTTTTAATTTAACATTTATTAACGTTTTCTTTCTTGTTTTTTAAAATGTGACAATAACTATTGGTTTACTGATTTTTAATAGGGCCCTGTCTTTGGGAGGGACAAAAGGTTAACTTTAGTCTTACATATACAATATCAATCTCTTTTGTATCTTAGATTTATAATTTTTTAAATATCTCTATTAATTGTATAATAAGATGATCTTCATTAAATTACAGTTTTAATGCGCATGATTAAAATTGGAATGGTAAAGGAATCAATATACAATTGCAAATAACTAAATTAATTTTTTTTAATAACTTAACTAATGTTTTTCTAGGCATCTTTGCTCTCATTCATCACACTCTCCTTAGATTTTGAAAAATGAAATATGTAATACCTCAAATTTTATATTCACAAAAAATATATTATAATTAATTGAGAAATTCAATAAAATGGTAAATATTCATGAATTTGGATCTTGTAAATTTTGAAATATTCATAAAGAAATGAACAAATTAATTTCAGAAAGGAATTAAATTACAAAGGTGATAGCAAAAGCATAATTTTTCAAATTTAGCCCAAAATTAATTATTTTTCAATTAGCTGGAATTAATTTCAATTAATCAAAGAAAATAAAGAAAGATGCACAATTGGATTATTCTCGATGGAATAAATAAAGAATGGTAAATAGAGGGACTTGGGTATAAATCAATTAAGAGAATTATGGAATTAGAAAAACATATTTTTCTTTTCTCCTCCTCCATATTTTCGTTTAATGGAGCATTTTTATGGAGGCTTTCTCTTCCCTTCCCTTCATGCATTTTCATTTAACATAGAGAGAGAGAGAGAGAGAGAGAGAATTTGGAGAAACTTTGAAGAGTTAGAAAGAAGAGGAAGAAGAAATCTTAAGGTAAGAGTTGATTTTTTAGTTTTTCGTGTAACATTTTCCTAGATCCTTCTCTAAACCTTATTTCTTCATGAATCTATGATCTTGAAGACTCATTCTTAGCTCAAGGAGAAGAGAGAGAGAGGGCGCATATAGAGAGAGAAACCAAGAAGCCTAAGAGGTAACTACACCAAACTCAAATCTATACTTGTATGAAGTTGGTTTTGAAATTTGTTGTTAGTTTGGTGATTTTTGGTTGATTTGGAAAATTGGAAAAGCTATAACTTTAAGGGGTTATGCTGCCCAAATTTCTTTAAATCATGATTAAGAAGTGTTTAAATGAGTTAATCAAGGATTAAAAGTGAAAAAGTACAAGTTTTGGAAGCTAAAATACAAAACTACATTTTTCCATTTTTCTTGAAATATTTCAACCATCACTGTTTCAAGGGGTAAGAGTTGGATTTTCATGAAATAAATGGTTCCATTGGATTCAGTGGACAAAAATAGGTGGGGTTATAGTTGAGTACTTTTTCGGTAGAGGCCGAAAAAGCATAACTACAAAAAGGCCATTGAAATCCCTAAATAGGGGCTGTCAAGGGTATTTTCATAATTTGACAGTGAATTTGGTGATTTCGAGCCTAAAAATGGGTTCCTTGGGCAAAAGTAAGTCAGAATAATCTTAGTCAAAATTTTTGGAAAATGTGCCATCGGAATTTTCACCATAAACTAATATAACCACAAGAAACACTATGGAAGAGTCTAAAATGATATTTGGATAGGTTATGACCTATTTCTTATACATTTAAAATTTTAGGATCGAGTCGAAAACTGGAACAACAAGTTTTACGAGACACATCTAAAGAGGAATCTATAAAGCTTTGAAGTAGGAATATTATCCTTCATACACCATGCCATAGTTATGTGATTGTGTGCCATTGTTTGTAAATGCACCTTATTAATTAACATGAATTGCCTAGAGAGAGGCTGTTAGTGCCGATGTGCACTTACATTGGGAGTTGGTGGAAGACCAACCGGTGTAGCTTGTGGGCTGGGCCCTACTCATATATACATGATAATGATGTGTTTATATTATTTTTTAATTGGTGCATATATTGGCGCATGTCATATTTACTTTTTGCATTTTATATGAACGATAGTATGTTTCTACTGTGATTTTTCGGAATCTCACCCTATTTTTAAATAAATATCTCAGCGGGTGCCAGTGGATCGAAAGGCAAAGGTGTAGACGTCGAGAAGTGATTGGCACGTGTCTCGAGGCGAGAACAAGATAATAGTTATAATTAGTTTATGTTTAGATATTTTAGGAAATTATGTAAATATTAAAGTTTCCACTGTATTTTCTGTATTTCGTTGACGAACGACGTTGAGATTGTAAATGAATATTTTTATTAGTATAATTGTACTTTTCTGTATGCCAATTGAATTTCATCTTTATTATTCTTTGATTATCGAAATGGAAACGAGTGTTAACGAAATATACATGGTTATGTACTTATTATTTGCAACTAATTTTATATCTATATATAATTAAGTTATTTGTCTAAAAGAATGCTGTTACCACTCCGTTCTTTATCACAAGTCCTTTGTATGAGAAAAGTTGGGTCACCAATAGGCTAATATTGTGTAAGTCCTTATTATAAGTCGTTTAGAGGGATATTAATTTTTTCCCCAATTTTAACTCTATTTAATTTTTGTTGCCAAGAGAGAAAGAGAAGACATATGTGATATGATTTGTAAATGTAAAGCGATAAAAATTTAATAAGGAAAAATTAAAAATTCTTATCAATTTAAGATATTTTTTTTGTCAGAATTTAAGCTGTATTTAATAATATAATTGTCGTTCCTTTCCTTGCATGAAAAATGAGTTATAAGCGAGTAGCCACAGGGACCAATTAGGATAATGTGAATGAGTCAAATAAGCCGAACCAGTGGCGCAACCAAATATGAGTCAAATAAGCCGAACCAGTGGCGCAACCAAATCCAGTAAGAAGCCTACTCGTCCACGCAAATACATTATTTGGAATTCCTTATTCGCTTGGTTGAAATACATCAAAAATATTTTGAGATCATTGACAACTTTAAATTTAAGCCCATAAGTGATCTAATAAATATATTAATGTAAAATTTATTTTACTAATTATAATTAATTGAACACATGAAAAATCAACTTTTAACCATCAGTCATCATTTTCTGATTTATTGATAATTATCACCAATGGATCTAATATATATTCTGTAATATGATAAATAATCTTCCAATCCTATTTATGTTGTATTTCCAACATGTTTCACACCGACTAAGAAAAATCTTAAGGAGATGTTTGGTATGAGGGGATGGGAGGAAAAATGAGCGAAGGGAGAAATTTTTTGAGTTAAATTTTAAGAAATTAAAAAAGCAGGGTTAAAATTTTTTAACTAATATTGTTTACTCTTTTATCATACATCTTCTTTTTATTAAGATTTTATAATCACAATTCTCTAATTTTTATAAATTCAACTCATAATAATTTTACCTCCCCTCCCTTCCAAATCCCTCATACCAAACAAACCCTAAATTTTATTAGCTATTCCATAAAATTCAACAACTTTCTAACTTTACTCCTATTTAATATATATTATATTTCATGAGAACAAAGGCAATACAATAATTAATGAATGGTAAAATTATACATTTATATGAAAATTTTCTCTCTTCCCCTTATAAATATAAGACTAAAAAATTTATTCTTTCTCTACCCTATAAATAAGATCAAATGAGTATTTAGAACAATAATTAATTTTAAATAACATAATATCCCTTGTTTTATATGTGTGTCTTTTATTTATTTTTGTAGTACTGAGGAAGATAGCATGAGTTGGAAGGCAAATCTAGTAGGAGGAGCACAAGTGGACTGAAACACAACTGTGATTAGAAATTGTGGCGTTTGGGCCCCTTGCCTCCATTACAAGGTTAGTTGATGTGTTACCCTCTCGTGATTTAAACCATTCATATTTTTTTTTTCAGTATTCTTATTTATTTTATTTTAAATGTTTGTTACCAACTATTGTATTTTCAATAATATTTATATATATATATATATATATATATTCATACCATCCTCACTTATAAAATTCTTAGCACATGATCAACCAAATAAATTCTTAGCACATGAAACTTTAAAAAAGTTTATTCTAGTTGGATGGTTGTTGGCGGGGGGAAAAGAAATGAGCGGTTAAAGTTTTCAAATTCTTTAAATAAAAATGTAATTTTAATTACAAATAAGGAAAAAATTAGCCTTTGATCTTATTTATATTTTTGAGGTGGAAAGAATTTTTTTTACGCTATTTATA
The DNA here is from genome assembly GCA_963210345.1 of Inga oerstediana. NCBI lineage: Eukaryota > Viridiplantae > Streptophyta > Magnoliopsida > Fabales > Fabaceae > Inga > Inga oerstediana. The sequence goes on from OY723411.1 coordinate 7,921,651, forward strand.
ATTCACATTGTTAAAATTTTCATGGTGTTTAGTTATATCCTTCATTTATGATTTTATAAACTTTGTATCTCTAATTTAGAGATCATATCAAATAGGGGTAAAGTTGAAAAATTATTCAATTTTAAGATAGAATAAATAATATTTAAAGTTTTTTTTTTCCGTGAACAAGTATATGTGGAAAGTGACTTACTACTCTCTTTGGTCCTGTTACCTTACCACTATAACTCCTATTATCAATTATAAAATCACTTATAATTTATTCTCATTTACAAAGTTGCAACAACAAGTCATTAAATATATCTCAAATTGATAAAAATTTTCTATTTTCCCTTATTAATTCCCCCCCTACATTTGCAAATCATTCTTCCATTCTTTCCTTTGTTTCCTCTCTCCGACAAATTTTTTGCTAACCTTTCCAACAAAAATTGAATATAGGTGAAATTGGAAAATGATAATTAATAACCCTCAAAGTAATTTATATTTGGGACCAAATTTTTCTTGTACAAGTGACTCATAATAGGAATTCAAGTGATAAGCCACTTCTTACCAATTTACACATATTAATAAAAACCGTTAAAAACATTGGACGTGTTATAAAATTTAAGTGATTTTTAATATTAGTATAATAAACTCTAACACCATATTAATTTTTGTTCTCTCCAACTATCTTTATTAAGTGTGACATATATAAAAAAATATTTAATTAAAATTAGTGTGACATCCCAAATTTTATTCACCAAGAGTATATTGTGATTATTTTATATATCCAATGAAATGGTGAATATTTAAGGCCAAAGGAATTAAATATTGAAAGTTGAATAATGTTTTCAGTGAAATCGCCTGCGAGGCAGTGAGCTTTTCATGTGGTTTTGGAAGAACAAATGATGAGAAAAATTATGAAATTTTACAGGAAGAAAGTAGACATCCTAAGCTTTAATTTGATAGGTCATACGAATCAATTGAATCTATATACAAAAAGATATGAAGTTTTGAAATTAGCCCAGAAAATCTGAAAAGTTTCTGAAGCAACGGTCAAAGATGGAAAATCTGGGAATGATATGATTCCAGCTGTAACATTCCATATTTTTTTTTCTTGAAACTAGACTCAATAAGGGTTCTATTGCCTTTAGAATCACTCCGAAACGATGTCTACAAAATTAATTATGATTTTTTAAAGTTAGGGCAAAAAATCTGCTTGAATTGGCATTATTCTGAAAATTGAAAAATAAAATGTGTTAGAAATTGATTATTGGAATTAAAATGCCAAGTGTCATGATTTTTTATGAGGATGGGATTAAATTATAATGGATTTGTATGAGCACATGTCAAATTGCATTAAAATAATGCTACATGGACAAATAATGATGAAATGATATGCTACCTTGAGTGTAAGAATTGGTCTAGTTGGAAGAGTAATGGTTTAGTTGGAGCAAGAGGAAGGGGGAGCACTTTTTTTTAAAAGCTAACAAGGGAGAAGGAGGCTAGTTCAATGATAAGAGAAGTCAAAGGGAGCAATTATGAAGGGAATATGGGTAGAAGCATGGGTGGAGGTATGGTTGGAAACAAGTGTCACCATAACACCCCTTAATGAAATCAATGGTGTAGGTTGAAAGGAGCAAATGTTATGAAGCCATTTTCCTTTTCTTTTCCTTTATGTATGTAATACCCCAAAATTTGGGATTTGAAACTTAGGAATAAGCATAAATTAAGTGGACTGCTAAGCTCCAATTTAGCAGGAGCTCAAATTTATCCCCTAATTCTTATATCTTTGGGGTATTAAGAAAGTAAAATAGTGAACTTTGGAGAATATAATTATGTTTTTGGTGAAATCGCCTGCGAGGCAGTAAGATTATCATGTGGTTTTGGAAGATCAAATGATGAGAAAAAATTATGAAATTTTACAGGATGAAAGTAGACATCCTAAGTTTTCAAAGATTGGGCAAAAATCTCTCAGAATTTTCAATTAATCCGAATTTTTGGAAAATGATTAAAATTTGACATGAGCTATTATATAAGCATATTCCTTCTTCTTCCTTCAGCTCAAACTGACGCTGTAATACCCCGAATTTTGGGATTGGAGGCTTGGGAATAAGCCTAAATTAAGTGGACTACTAAGCCCCAATTTAGAAGGAGCCCAAATTTATCCCCTAATGATTTCTATATCTTTGGGGTATTAAGAAAGTAAAATGGTGAATTTTGGATAATATAATTATGTTTTCGGTGAAATTACCTTTGAGGTAGTGAGCTTGTCATATGATTTTAAATAACCAAATGATGAGAAAAAATTATGAACTTTTATTGGATGAAAGTAGACATCCTAAGCTTTAATTTGATAGGTCATATGAATCAATTAGAGCTATACACAAAAAGATATGAATTTTTGAAGTCAGCACAGAAAAACTGTGAAGTTTCTGAAACAACATGTAAAGATTGAAATTCTGAGAATTTTGTGATTCTATTCAGCAAAATTCTATATTTTTCCTTGAAACTATACTCAATAAGGGTTCTATAGGCTTTGGAATCACTTCAATTCAATTTTTCTATAATTAGTTATGATTTTTCAAAGTTTGGACAGAAATCTGCCAGAATTTCTGAAAAAATCCGAAAATGGAAAATTGTTGATGACATAAGCAATGACATAGGCATAAGATTATTAAAGCAACATCATCTTCCTCCTACAGCATTTCGACGCCATTCTGCAACCAAAATAAAGAAAAAGAGTTGAGAGGGTTTTGGGAGAACTCGCAAGGTAAGCCGATTTCTCCGACGATCTAGCTCCTAACGCGTATAACTCCGATCCTAAGCTACTCCTTTATGTTCTTTAAGGTTTGGAAGCTACTCTTTTGGTGTTAAAACACCTAGGTTTTTCATTCAAGTCAAGGAAAATCTATTGGGAGCTTGAGGTAACTTCCAAACTTTTGTAGATTGACTATTCTGGCTGTTGTGGACAATTTAATCGGTGAAATTTCGCCGGATTGTCATTGGTTTCAACTTTCAAAAATGGAAAATGGGTATGTGGGGCTGTTATGCTGCCCAAATTGATAATAAATGGTAGTTTTAACCTAATGGAATAGTCAATAAAGTGGTTAGGAGTAGAAAGGAACGTGTTTACGGAGCCGAAACCGAAAAACCCCGATTTTCCCCTTAAAACCTATATATTTCGGCCAGCATTGTAAATGGGTCTTAGAGTTGGATTTTCAATAGTTTGATGATTCCATTGGATTCAGTGGGCGAAAATAGGTGGGGTTACAGTTGGGCACTTTTTCAGAAAAGGCCGAGAAAGCATAATTACGAAAACACCCCTAAAACCCTAAAAGTAGGGCTGCCAAGGGCAATTTCATAATTTGACATTGAATTTGATAATTACGAGTCCAGAAATGGATTCTTTAGGTGAAAATATGTAAGAATAGCCTATGTCAAAATTTCGGGAAAAGTACAGCCGGACCGGGTACAGCGGGGCCAGCTCGGGTCCCCGGGGGTATTTTAGTAATTTTTCAAGATAGACTCATATAACCCCCAGAAACACTATAGAAGTGTCTAAATAGTACATTTGACATTGTAGGATTGAATATGGAGCCCTGAGCTGTTTGCAAGTAGATCGAGGCACGCGTTTCTAGACGGAAAAAGGTTAAGGTAGGGGACTTACCTTACTTGCATGTATTTGATATCTTTGCTTGTGTAATGATGTATGTGTTTGCTTTATTTGATTGTGTATAGCATATTTGAATAAATGAAGCTCTGTTTCTGTTTTCGCTGTGGCCATAGTCTTGTTGTATGAAACGTTGAGCATGCAGAAATGTCATTATAGGGCATATATCTAGATAAAGCTAACATGTCATACACATAACATCTATCATGCATGCATTATGGTATCTGTTTCCTACTGAGATTCTCTCGAATCTCATCCTCCCCTACCAACAATTTAGACAGGAGATGACAGAAGATATGCAAACAACAATGCAGAGTACCGTATGAAGGGATTACAATAGTGGAACGAAGACGGGAAAAAGTCTCTGTTTCACTGGGTGAGTTTAGACACCCTAGTAGCCTTGTGCGGCTACCTTAATCGTAAGTATCATGTACAAACCCATATGAGGAATTTATGTAATCATGCACATATTATCAGCATAGTTATGTTATTCCTGTGTTGCCTACCGAACCGCATATCATTTTCCGTGAATACTCTGGTAAATGTGAAATTAAAATAAGGGCATGACAGACGCAAACAGCAGCTGAACATAGAGAGAGTTTAGAGAGAGAAGGAGAGGAGAAAACTCATGAGATAGGTCAATTTCTTCGGTGAATTCGTACCTAACGTGTATAATCCTTCTCCTAAGCTTATCTTCTATGTTGTTTGAGGTGTTTTAAGCAAGATTTTGGAGTTATGAGGACAAGGGTTTTCAGCCATATTTGGGAAAAGCCAGAAGGAGCTTGAGGTAACTTCCAAACCTTCGTATATTGCTTGTTCTAGCTGTTGTGGACAATTTAATCAGTGAAATTTCGCCGGATTGTCATTGATTTTAATTTTTGGAAATGGGTTGGTCTAGAGGTTATGCTGCTGAAATTGGGTCTAAAAGGTAGTTGCAACCTAATTAAATAGTTGATAAAGTGATTAGGAGTATAAAGGAACACGTCTGTGAAGTCAAAACTCAAAAACCCTGATTCTTCCCGGAGAATCCATAAGTTTTAGCCAACTCTAGTTAAGGGTCTTAGAGTTGGATTTTCAATGATTTGATGATTCCATTGTGTTCAAGATCGAAAATTAGGTGGGGTTACAGTTGGTCATTTTTTTGGAAAAGGCCGAAAAAGCATAATTACGAAATCACCCCTGAAACCCTTAAAGTGGGGTTGTCAAGGGTAATTTTGTAATTTGACATTGAATTGGATAATTTCGAGTTCAGAAATGGATTTCTTGGGCAAAAATATGTCAAGATAGCCCAGGTTAGAATTTCAGGAAAAGTGCCACCAGACCGGGTACAGTGGGGTCGGGCCGGGTCCCAGGAGGCATTTTAGTAAATTTTCATAATAGGCTCATATAACCCTTAGAAATACTATGAAAGTGTATGAACGGTACCTTTGGCATTGTAGAATCAAATATGGGGCTCGAGCTGTTGGCATACGTTACGAGGCACACATTTCAAGGCAGAAAAGGGTTAAGGTAGGGAACTTACCTCTCCTGCATGTATATGATATTTATGTTAGTGTGTTGATGCATGTTATTGCTTTACTTGATTATGTTAAACATGTATAAATGATTTGAAGCTATGTTTCAATTTATGCTATGGCCATAAGTATATTGTTCGAAACATTGGGCTTACAGATTTGTCATTATGTGAGCATGAGTTATGTGATGCAAGCATACCATGCATTAAACATTTAGCGTACATGAATATTGGTATTATTTTTCTACTGAGATTCTCTCAAATCTCACCCTCCCTTACCAACAATTTAGACAGGAGAAGACAGAAGATATGCTGAGAACAATACAGAGAACCATATGAGGGGATTGCAGTGGTGGAACGAAGACGAGAAGATGTCTCTGTTTTACTGGGACGAGTTTAGATACCCTAATAGCTTTATACGGCTACATTATTTGAATTTATCAGGTACGAACCCCTTGGGGGAAATTATGTAATTATGTACATATTAGCAGTATATTTATGCTATTCCTGTGTTGCCCACCGAACAGCATATCGTTTTCCGCGAATACTCTAGTAAAGGTGAAATAAAGATAAGGGCGTGACATTTTGGTATTAGAGCTTCAAGCGATTCTGAAAGAGCCCATGGGGTTCTGGCAGAGGGGCGGTTCTAGCAACAGAATGGTATACTGATATGGTCTTGATTACACAGTGCTAGAAAATATGCACGGACTGGAGGTACCAATGGAGGGTATCTTTCTGATTTGTGAATCAGCCCTGAGAAATAGTGAGTACCGAAGGGCAGCTAGTGGTGCAATTCTAGACTAGAATGGTCTAAGGATATTACAGAACCCGAGGAAGTGGATACGGCCAAGGCCAATGTGTGGTCTACACCCAATATTTTGGTGACCGGAGATAGCTGGCAAGTCTTTTGAGACGAGGGTAGTCACGGGGTACCCATGGACGGAAGCAGTAAAAGCCGGTATCTACGTTTTGGCATGAGTACGCAAAAGTTAAGCGTGCTCAACCCAGGAAAATTCTAGGATGGGTGACCTCCTAAGAAGTGTGTTGATAGAGTTATGAAAACTTGAGACATAACGATTGCCTTAAGGTATCTCTATGACTAATGATCATTTATGTTAAATGATTTAAAGGGTGTGATAGGGGAGTGGGGATATCCTTGGGAGTCTACCCTCAACCCTGAGGTAGGTGCCTCTAGGTCAGGTGATCTGGTATCAGTAAGTTGGGTTCAGTCAGTAGATTAGGGGTGTGACAATAAAAATATAGCTAAATGGTAGCACATCTTACATGGGCTTCGCCTTTATCCCCAGGGGCGCGAGTTTGACATATGCGAAAGGTGAAAGAAACCACGCAGGGGGCGTGGGATATTCCAATTCCATCTACTCTTGACCCTGAGGTAGGTGCCTTCAAGCCAGGTGATCTGGTATCAGTAAGTGGGGTCCAGTCAGAGATTGAGGGTGTGACAAAAAAGACGAGCAAGGATATTCGATTGAATCCAGGTACCCAGTTATCCAGCTTACCCCGGAAGGGTGTGATGTTGGTGCGATCTGGTGCGACTGTGATAATAAAAAGCCGAAACTGATGAATCCGGAACCATATCCCTTGGGCCTGGATTGGGCTTACTGACAAGGGGTGGATTTACTGAAATTGATGAATAGTGCCTATGGGTATATCGAACATGGTGCCTACGAGTACATTGAACTGAATTATGGAACAAGTTGGGGTTGCAACAGTAGTTGGCCCTGAATGTTTCCTACCAAATTGAATTACGGAAACTGTGGTTGTGATATGCAGTGTTTTGAATCTTGTTGATTATTATGAGATGCCTATATCAAAATTTCTTGGAACTCAGCATTATATATGGGATGATGATTGTGAGAGGAGCTTCGGAATGATGCTTAGATCATAGACTAATATAACCACAAGAAACACTATAAAAAAGTCTAAAATGATGCCTGGATAGGTTATGACTTATTTCTTGTACATTTAATATTTTAAGACTGAGTTGAACTCCGGAAGTGACACGTTTTATGAGGCACACTAAAAAGGGATTGTTAAGACTTTGAGGTAGGGAACTTACCTCTCCTGCATGTATTTGATATTTGTGCTAGTGTATAGATCAAGGTATTAAAACTCGGACCGGGCATTGAACCGGTCGGGGTACTGGGTTAAGGGTCAGTGGGTCAAACCGGGACCAAACCGGTGAGAAATTGAAAATTTTAGACTTATAGTGTGAAATTCTAAAGGAAAAATTTTAAAAATTTTTTTTTTAAATACCAACCCGGACCGGTTTACCGGCCGGTTCCCGGGCTGGACCGGCCGGTTCGGTCCGGGTTCAACATCCTTGGTATAGATGCATGTTATTGTTTTATTGATTATGTGAAACATATATGAATAATTGAAGTTATGTTTTTGTTTATGCTATGTCCATAATTATGTTGATTGAAACATTGAGCACGTAGATATGTCATTGTGTGAATATAAGTTATATAATGCAAGCATGTCATGCATTAAGAACTTATCTTGCATGTATATTGTATTATTTTCCTACTGAGATTCTCTTGAATCTCACCCTCTATTACCAACAATTTAGATAGATGAGGACAGAAGCTATGCTAAGAGCAGCGAAGAGAATTGTATTAGGGGATTGCTGTGGTGGAACAAAGACTGGAAGATGTCTCCGTATTCCCTGGGATGGATTTAGACACCCATGTAGCGTTGCGAGGCTACATTAATTGTAATTATCAAGTACGAACCCCTACACAGGAATCGCATAAATATCAGTATATTTATGTTATTCCTATGTTGCCCATCAAATTGCGAATTTTTTTTCGTAAATACTCTGAAATAAGTGAAAATAAGATGAGGGTGTGACAATTAGTAAATCCCTATTAAAAATATATGACCAAACATAAAGGTGTCTTATAATCAAAGTATTAAAACTCGGATTGGGTATTGAACCGGTTGGGGTACTAGGTTAAGGGTCAGTGGGTCAGACCAGAGCCAAACCGAAGCCAAACCGGGACCAAACCGGTGAGAAATTGAAGATTTTAGGCTTATAGTATGAAATTATAAAGGAAAAATAATTTTTTTTTAAAAAAAATTTGGAACCCAGATCGGATCGGGAACCAGACCAGTACACCGGCCGGTTCGCCGGTTTTCGGCCCGGACCAGCTGGTTCGGTCCGGGTTCTTGAACCTAGCTTATAATAGGCATGGAAGTGAGCATATAGATAGGATTAGGGGAGTTCTGCTGGTAAAAAAATGATTAGGGTAATACCTCTTGATAATTTGGTCAGCCCAATTCAATTTAAATTAGTTAATATTTATATTATTAAATACTATTTTCTTTGATATTTAATATAAGATATATTTGTGGAGTTGATTTCAATTCTAAATATATTATATAATTTTCATATTTATCAATTTTTTTTCCTAATTTTCTCCTATTAATACTCTCTCAATAATAATTAAGGAAGAGGGGGAATACGGGAATTAAGGATGATGACTAAGATGTTTTGAAAAATATATGTCATATTAATTAACTTAACTAACTTTCTTAATCTAATCAAATTAAATAAACATATCTTATATTAAGAATAAAGGGAGTAGACAATTATTTGAGCTGTATTTAATGATATAATTGTCATTCCTTTCCTTACATGAAAAATGAGTTGCCGAGAATTCGGGCCGAGCCCGTCGGGCCGACCCATTTAGGCCCGAGCCCGTCAAGGGCCGGCACCTTTTAGACCCGTTTAACTTTTTTTTTTTAAAATGGGCACAAGGCAATAAGCAGCAAGCATTGATTAGAGGGTAGAGTTAACCTAACCTAACCCTCATATTAGAAATGCTCTCACACTAACTCAGACCTCATGTGAAGCTTCTCTTCTTTGATTTTCTTTTTTCTTTTTTTGCATGTATATACCAAAATCCAAATCAAGTGTTATATTATTATTGACATTTGAAGTTTGTAGGTTTGTTTGATTGTAGCTGTGAAATTATTTAATTGGTTATGAACATTAATTATGGTTTGGACTTAAGTTTTAGTGTTTGTGTTCTATTAAATTGGATAATATTTATGTTTTAAATTAGTGTTAATGATATTTATATTTTAAATTAGGTATTTCAGTCTTTATAAGAATAAGTAGCAAAAAAAAAAAAATTAAACGGGCTAAAAGCCCGCGGGCCTACCTTAAACGGGCCGGGCCGCTCTAAAAGGGTATGGATTTCGATTCGGGCCTAAACGGGGGAGCCCGTCACGGGCCGGCCCTGCAGGGCCGGACCAGCCCGTTTTCCCAGCACTATAACTTATAAGGGAGTAGCAATAGGGACCAATTAGGATAATGTGAATGAGTCAATTTTTCACAAATACCTTTCGAAATCATTTATAACCTGGTCTTACATTCACATTCCGTATACAATTACTACACAAAGATAAATCACATTTAATATATCAGAGTACGCAATGAAATAATTCTGGTAAAGCTTGCTGGTCCACGCAAGCACATTATTTGGAATTCCTAATTCGCTTGGTAGAAATACAACAAAAGTATTTTTAGCTTCATGTGATTATTAACAATTTTAAATTTAAGCCCATAAGTGATCTAATAAAGATTTTAATGTGAAGTTTATTTTACTAATTATAATTAATTGAACAAATGAAAAATCAACTTTTAACCATCAGTCATCATTTTCTGATTTATTGATAATTATCGCCAATGGATCTAATATATATTTTGTAATATGATAAATAATCTTCTAATCCTATTTATATTGCATTTCCAACATGTTTCACACTGACTAAGAAAAATCTTAAGGGAATGTTTGGTGTCAGGGGAGGGGAGGGAAAATGAGCGAAGAGAGAAATTTTTTGAGTTGGATTTTAAGAAATTAAAGAAATAGGGTTAAAATTTTTTAACTAATATTGCTCACTCTTTTATCATACATTTTCCTTTTATTAATTAAGATTATATAATCCCAATTCTTTAATTTTTGTAAATTCAACTCATAACAATTTTATCTCCCCTTCCCTCTAAATCCCTCATACCAAACAAGCCCTAAATTTTATTAACTATTCCATAAAATTTAATAACTTTCTAACCTTATTCCTATTTAATACATATTTTTTTTCATAAGAATAATGTCAATACAATAATTAATGAATTGTAAAATTAGACATTCATATGAAAATTTTCTCTCTTTGCCTTATAAATAAGACTAAAAATTTTATTCTCTCTCTACCCTATTAATAAGATCAAATGAGTACTTAGAACAATAACTAATTTTAAATACCATAATATCTCTTGTTTTATATGTGTGTCTTTTATTTATTTTTGTAGTGTTGAGGAAGATAGCATGAGTGGAAGGCAAATCTAATAGGAGCACTGGTGGACTGAAACATAACTGTGATTAGAAATTGTGGCGTTTGGTCCCCTTGCCTCCATTATAAGGTTAGTGTGTGTTTATAGACCCCCAAAAAGCTTGATTGAATATTAGAAGCTTGATTGCCGATTAAGAACTCAAACTTTGACTGTTTGGTTGAAACAATTAGAGGTCGGGCTTACAATCCAAATAGCACGATTGGTTAAAAGTTGAAATTTAGAGCTTATGCAGTTGAGCTTTTGGCATGTGAGTGAATAATTAAAATATTTTTTCAGTTGTGCCTAGTGTGTTATCAAACTGATTGCAATTTTACCCTTAATGTACTTTTTCAACTACAAAAATTAATTTAAAATATTTTTTGGTACTTTTAACCCTTTAAAATATTTTTCCAACTGTACCCAGTGTGTTATCAGATTGATTGCAATTTTACTCTTAATGTACTTTTTTAGCTACAAAAATTAATTTAAAATATTTTTTGGTGCTTTTAACCGCTTAAAATATTTTTCCAACTGTATCCAGTGTGTTATCAGACTCATTGTAATTTTACCTTTAATGTACTTTTTTAGCTACAAAAATTAATTTAAAATATTTTTTGGTGTTTTTAACCCCTTAAAATATTTTTTCAACTGTACCCAGTGCGTGTTTGATGATCCAATTAGTTATGTAATCTTATTTAATCAACTTGTGTTAATTTTAATTTCCAAATTTTCCAATTTTAACTTTTATAAATTTTTTATAATTTTTAATTTAATTTCTCTCTCACCATTATCACAAAAGCCCTTACGTTTAAGCTAATCCAAACAAGTTTTACTTTTACAAAAGTCATTTTTACAATCGCTAATTTAAACATAAATCACAATACACAATTTGACTTTTATAAAAAATAATATTACAAAAAGTCAAATTAAAACAAACCTAATTACTAATCGCTGTTCCAAACAAACATTTAGTTGATATGTTACCCTCTCGTGATTTAAACCATTCATATTTTTTTCAGTATTTCTTTAGATACATGCGTTATTCTTATTTATTTTATTTTTAATATTTTTTGCCAACTATTATATTTTTAATATATATATATATATATATATTCATACCATCCTCACTTATAAAATTCTTAGCACATGATCAACCAAATAAATTCTTTGCACATGAAACTTTAAAAAAAGTTTATTCTAATTGGATGGTTGTTGGCGCGGCGAAAAAGAAATGGGCGGTTAAAGTTTTCAAATTCTTTAAATAAAAATGAAATTTTAAACTTTACAAATAAGGAAAAAAATTAGCCTTTGATCTTATTTATATTTATAAGGTGAAAAGAATTTTTTTTACGCTATTTATAATTCACATTGTTAAAATTTTCATGGTGTTCAGTTATATCTTTCATTTATTATTGTGTAAATTTTGTATCCCTAATTTAGAGATTATATCAAATAAGGATAAAGTTGAAAAATTATTCAATTTTAAAATAGAATTAACAAGATTTACCTTTTTTTTTTCTTTTTCTTTTTCTAGTGAACGGGCATATGTGGAAAGTGACCTGCTACCCTCTTTGGTCCCCGTTACCTTACCACTATAACTCCTATTATAAATTATAAAATCACTTATAATTTATTTTCATTTACAAAGTTGTGAAAATAAGTCATTAAATATATCTCAAATTGATAAAAATTTTCAATTTGCCCTTATTAATTTCCCCCCTACATTTACAAATCATTCTTACATTCTTTTCTTTTTTTTTTCCTTATGTCCGACAACTTTTTTCTAACCTTTCCAACAAAAATTGAACATGGGTGAAATTGGAAAATGATTATTAATAACCCTCCAAATAACTTGTATCTAAGACTAAACTTTTCTTGTACAAGTGACTCATAATAGGAATTCGAGTGGTAAGCCACTTCTTACCAATTTACACATACTAATAAAAACCGTTAAAAACATTGGATGTGTTATAAAATTTAAATGATTTTTAATATTAGTATAATAAACTCTAACATCATATTAATTTCTACTCTTTCCAACTATCCTTATTAAGTGTGACATATATTAAAAAAATATTTAATTAAAATTAGCAAATCCCTTGTAAAAATATATGACCAAACATAAAGGTGTCTTATAATAGGGATGGAAGAGAGCATAGGGATAGGATTGGGGGAGTTCTGCTGGTAAAAAAATGATTAAGGGAATACCTTTTGATAATTTGGTCAGCCCAATTCAATTTAAATTAGTTAGTATTTATATTATTAAATACTACTCTCTCTGATCGTTAATATAAGATATATTTATGGAGTTGATTTCAATCCTGAATATAAGATATAATTTTTATATTTGTCAATCTTTTTCTGATGTAGTCCTATTAATGTTCTCTTAATAATAATCAAGGGAGAGGGGGAATACGAGAATTAAGGATGTTGACTAAGATGTTTTGAAAAATATATATCATATTAACTAACTTAACTAATTTCTTTAACTCCCAATTCAATTTAAATTAGTTAGTATTTATATTATTAAATACTACTCTCTCTGATCGTTAATATAAGATATATTTATGGAGTTGATTTCAATCCTGAATATAAGATATAATTTTTATATTTGTCAATCTTTTTCTGATGTAGTCCTATTAATATTCTCTTAATAATAATCAAGGGAGAGGGGGAATACGAGAATTAAGGATGTTGACTAAGATGTTTTAAAAAATATATATCATATTAACTAACTTAACTAATTTTTTTAACATAATTAAATTAAATAAATATATCTTATTATAGAGAGAGTAAAAAATTATTTTATCCGGAAAAAATGGAAAGCAGTTGGATTGGGAAGCACGAAGAGAATCATATTTGGGGCCACCAAAATGGAGTGTTTTTCAAGGTCACTAATTAATCACTATTTAGATGCACGTTTCCCTAATGCCTCTTTAAGTATCATTGTGTTTGTTTTGTCCAGGGAGAATTGTTGAAAAATAATTTTTTAGTAAATTAATTGCTGAATGTTACTATGGAAGATCTGTTGCACATAACGGAAGATATTTTACACATAACGGAAGATATTTTGCACACAATGGAAAATTGTTTGTATATTTATATGGAAGACTTTTACACACACGAAAGATGGTTTGCATAAAACGGAAGATTACTTACACACACAAAAGATCATTTGTATGCTTGGTAACAATCAGTAATTTATTTACCCAAAAAATATTTTTGCTTTTGTTTATTTGGCACTTGCTTCGCATTATGAGGAATCCACCATTCCAGATTCCTCCCCACATAGCCACAAAGTCACAGCCGATTTTTTTTTTTATTCCCCTTTTTTTTCTTCTTACCGAGCCTCACATCAAATTGGACCGAATTAGCCGATGTGAATGTCAACTAGATTGGTTGGTGATTAGATTTGAACAAAAAAAAAAAAAATTCTTATTCAAGTCAGGTTGAATTAGAGTTGAGCCATTACTGAGCTGGAATTCCTTTTTTCTTTTCTTTGCCAGAATTGAGAATTAGTTTAAGAACCGGGTTTTAGTCAGGTCGAACATGTTTTGGGACTGACCAAAAAAATCTGAAAAATTTAGAAAACCTATAAAAATAAAAATGATGATCCTTTGAAAAAAGTCGAATATATTTTTAAACTTTTGTAACCATATGTTATTAATTCATTGGAAACTTCATATACTACAGTGTCAATATGTTAACAATTAGACTTATTATATATATATATATATATATATAATATGTATTTATTATTTTTATTTAATTATTTTGTTATTGATTTCATCACTAGTGTAACTGATTGAATCATAAAAATTAATTGAGATCCACTAACTCTTTTTTTATTTGCCTAGCAGCCTATGCAATCTCATTAAATCATTATACCCGATTAAGCTCGGTCCTTCCCCTTCCACATTTTTATTTCATACAACCTGTTATATGTGTGTGTTCTTATACCCTCAAAATCATGATTTTAGAAGCACTTTTTCGTAAATTGAGACAAAACTTCTCTCACATACTTACCTCGTAAACTGTAAAAGTTATTCTTTAAAAGCTAATTAGAACACACACGAATCAAGGTACTGAAAACCGGCCGAAGTACTGGACTAAAAGTCAGTGGTTCAGATCAGGGTCAACTCGAGGGTTAGTCTAGGGTTAATTAAAAATATACATATATAATTTAAATGTTTATGCATACCATTCAAAAAACTACATAAAAGTTCATGCCTACCAGTTATTAAGTATATAAGGATTTTTCTCCAACAAATGCCAAAAGTATTTCATAATCCTTTTAAACCTCCTTGCAAATCAAAAACTTCCAGGGAAATAATTTTTTTTTTTTTTGAAAAAGCCAAGACGGCATCATTTGGAGCATAAAAAAGTCTTGAAAAAAAAATCAGGAAAACCTGTGACTAGGCCGGATTACACCGGGTCAACCCCGGGTCGACCAGTTCAGTCTACCCCGATTTTCTGCCCTCAACTGAACCAGACTGGTGACAAATTCACCAGTTTCCGGTCTGATTTTCAATACCATGATATGAACAACAATCTCTTACATATAGTTAGTTTTATATATAAGCAACAATTTTTGTTTGTTTAAAAACTTAATGCATTTTTTTTTTCATTTTGATCCGCAATTAATTATTTGTTTCTCTCATCTCCTTTATTGCTCTTCCCACTTACTATCTCTCTCAATCACCATTTTCTTAAATAAGGGCTTCATTAGGCCAAAAAAAAAAAAAAAAAAAAAATCTTCTTTTACACATTTATTATTTTAATCTAATTTTAATCAATATTTTGATAAAAGTAAAAATAAAGGGAGAATTTTATTGAAGTCCCACATAAAGTACTTAATTTTTCAATAAAGCCTAAGAGATTCTAAAGTTTCAGTGGGGTATTTTGGGCACAAAATGAAATTTGATGTGAAAAGAACAAGTGTTCACAAGCCTGTTTACAATATGCGCGCGCGCACATATTCTAATAACTAACTATAGTAAAATAACAAATATTTATACAAAAATTTACAAATACATTAACGTATTTTAAAACTATTGTGTTCATTTTCCAACTTAATTTCAAACATTAAAATAACAAGTTGTATAAGCTCTTAGATCCCTTTTATTTTGTTCAAACATTGAGAGTAATAACAAAGTGTGTTCATTTTCCAACTTAATTTCATTTTGAACCCAAAATACTCTATGAAAATTTCAGAATCAATTAGGTCATATTGATAATTAAGTCCCTTATGTGGGCTTAAAATGAAATTCTCGCTATAAAAATAAATCACATGATTCATTATCAATGGCGTTGTCAATCAAGATGAATGCCACTATAATACGGAACCACATAAAAATGTGGAAAATGTTTGGGATTCTAATATCCTCTTTCTTTATCTTTGTTGAGCGCAGCAATTAAACATTAGTTTTTCTGACCAACTTTGGAACATGTTAGTTGTCACTATATTTTTTTAATGTTTATCATGATGTTTACTATTATTACTATTATTGAATATCGCCACGTCTAAGTTTTTTTATTGTGACATTTATTAATTATTTAAGAGTTTGTTTTTGCCTTATTCTTAATGTGTCTTTTTTTTTTCTTCAAATAATTTTATTTTGGTCAACGACTCTATGGTGCTTTACTGCGCACCGGAGGGATGGTCAGAGTACTTTAAGTTCATGAATTATTTCTATTTATTGCTATTTTATTGTCGACAAATTGTCCTTGTGGTAGATATTGATTGAAGTCCCGGATTTAAACTTGGCGTTTGGGTATGTTTGTTTTAGCGATTTGATTACTTATAAGTTGCTTTTTAATAGTGATTTACGGTATACGAAGTAAGTATGTGAGAGGAGTTGTGTCTCGATTTACGTAAAAAGCAACTTATAAGTTTTTATAAGCTCAAACAAACATGCTTAATATAGTTGTGTGCTTGTGTGTTCAATTTGTCCTAAATAAAGAGAGTTATTTTCTTTGCTTTTATAATTTTTTCATAATGGATTAAGAATCAATTACCCAAGAATAAGCAGTGGACCAAAAAAAATAAAAAATAAAAAAACAACTAACTATATTTTTTTGGGGCAAACAAAAAACAACTAACTTAAAGGGAGTAACTTTTATTGTTCTATTATTGGCCAAAAGAAACTTTTTTTTTTTTTTTGGAAAACCAAAAGAAATTTTTGTATTTTATTGAACTTTTAATTGAATAAAAATAGGATTGACAATTTTTCAATTTAATATTAGAGAAGGTGGTTCAATTTCTTCTAGCTGATAAAAACATGTTTTAGTCCAATTAAACTTGACACATTATATATATTGCTAAAAATCTAAAAAATGAAGTAATGTTCATAAAATCAATACTTTAAAAAAATAATTTCACGACTCATCGCTTCATGTTAAAAAAATAATAATAATAATAAAACAAAAGTTTACCACTAACTGTGTTAGCCACGAGAAGTAGAATACTTTTGTTTTCAAAACACATGCATCTTCCTGCTGCGATTGGTGCATGACAAATTTGAGCCGAAACACATTACTTACAATTTGCAATCTCATAATTTGCCACTTTGTTCAAAATTTGTTATATATCTCCAATACAGAGCTTAAGATGGAAACAATAAGGATGTTGCAATCTGATTTATTTAAAAATTTCATCATCCATTCGATTTAAGAGAGCATATTTTAGTGCATTTTTCATAGCTAAGCATTCAAATGCAGCATCTATTAGCGTGTGAATGTGTCAAAAGAAGTCTCATATTAGATTCAGAAGGCACAAGAATAAGATTATACGGCTAATTCATGTTCTGATGTTTCATGTCATGGTTTTGCACAGAGCTATGATAATAATAACAGTGATATTTAGATACAGAAGAAGGAGGGGCCAAGGGGGCTAAGCTATAGAATATAGCACTTTGCATTAATTACTCTTTTCTAGAACTGCTTGAGTTGTCATCATCTTCCCAGGTTGCTTGCCATTGCTTGTCATAGAATGTGGTCTCTTCCAATAGCTTCTTAATATTCTCAATGTCCTCATTCTTTCTGATCACAAGCACTCCCACCACTGCTATGAACAGAAGTGTTTTGCAGAAGAAGTTGTTGGTTTGATCTACGACTCCTAACCCTGTCAAGCTATCAACCGCATATGCCATAAAAAATCCTATCATTGCTGCTCGCCCTGCAACATAACACAAAATTTAATGTTGTTATCATTTCGGTGTATAGCCTGCCTTTCTAAAGTTTCAGGGAAAATTAATCTTTTGATCCCTATAGTTTTAACTCGTTTGTGACTTAATCTTTAAACTTTAACTCGTTACAACTAAATCCCTATAGTTTTGACTCAGTTGAAACCCGGTCTTAATAGTTTTAACCATTTAAAACTTTAACCCCGAAGCTTCATGAAAGCCATAATTTTATTTTCTAAAATATATGGACTAAGGTTTTAAATAGCTAAACAATAGGAATTGAGTTGCATCGAGTTAGGAAGTTCAATTACAGCTGAGTCAAAACTATAGAGATTGAGTTACACCGAATCAAAGTTTAGAAACTAAGTCACAACTGAGTTAAAACCATAGGGACCAAAATATTAATTTTCCCTCAGTTTTATTTCAGAAAAGAAAGCAGAACAAACCGTTAAGCCGTTCAGCTTCTGGGAGATGGAACCTCTTCATCCATGCCCACCAAGGTATAATGGAGGTGTCAAAAACTACAGGATCTTCATTGCTGGATGATTCTGGGTTATCCTCAAGCCATTTTCTTCTCCTAGCCTCTGAAAACAAATGATGACTTTCAGAGAGTGTCTAAAAAGAATCAAGGAATACATAATGACATCTTTTCACACTAATAACATGTGACTCAAATCCTTGCTCCGACAGGGGAATTACTTAGTGCCTGTTTTGGATTAGTTAGGGAGAATTGGTTATGTGTTGTATGAGGCAAATATATGAGAGGTATTTGTCTTGTAAAGCGCAAAAGTGATTAATAAGACGAAGCTTTTTCATGGCTTAGTTCTTAAGGCAAGTGGCTGCTAGCAGAATTATTGACATGTAAGTACTAGCAACAGTCTTCTTGATTAAATAACTCCAACAGTCTAGAATAGGAACAAATATAAACTGGAATATCTAATGTCATGCTTACACATTCAACGAAATAATGTCAACAAGCAATGAAAGTGTATATTCTTGGTCCCCATTCACCTCTTCTCTCCATCTCTCTCTGTTTTTTTAGTGTGTTCCATTTGTGAATGTGGAGATGTAGACTCCAGCAGTAATCATGACACTTAAAACTAAGCAAATGTGGAAATCAGAAAGAGAATAAGAAGGTGCTATAGACAGAATCACCATATATGGCTCAAAAAAGAGAATTGCCCAAAATCCCTAATTCCTTTTTTCTTTATCTTCTTTTCTGGGTTCACAAAAGGTATGTCTCAAGGCCTTTGAATTAGGAAATGGGGAGTGGAGAAAATGGGGCATCAAATTCATAAACTTGAAGCTTGAGAAGCATATGAACTGACATATTCAGAAAAAAAGGAATCTAAAGCATAACCTGAGTTCAGCCATCCCAGGAAAATGTGTTTACTTAGTCATTCAAATCTCAAGCTGATCAGTGGTAGCAGGCATTGTAAACAGAAAGCTTTAGTTACGCAAACAAAGAGAAGCCCCAGATGGATAGTATTTTTTTTATTTTTCGAACAAGAACAGAACCCTAATGATGCCGAAATCTAAATTCAATCAATCCAAACTACTCATTTAACAAGATACGCTTAATCAGCAACACTGAGAACATTAATTGAGCAAGTAACAACAAATCTCATAACCTCACCAGCATCAATAACAGCATCCCAATCAGTACTTCCATTTTTCTGAAACTGTTTCAAATCCCATGTCCCATTAACCCACCTCGCATCCTTAAAATTGAAACTAGTAACCGACTTCACTTTTTCGGCTACCGCAGTAACGAATCCATTGGTTCCCACAGAGCCGTCAAGGTTCTCCGATGCCGGCGGCGGAGAAGTAGGCTCGGAGATAGCCTGCGGTGGCTCCACTTGAGAAATAGCTGAAGTTCCAACCCCATTTTCAGCTGAAGCTTTCAAAGAAGAGAGTAAAAAGAAAGGATTTTTAGATTTGAGAGAGGTGAAAGGCTTGTAGATGAGATGGGATTTGGAATATGGGGAAGAAGAAGTGGTGGAGAAGTGAGTAGAGGGAGAAAAGGAGGCCATTTTTGTGAGCTTTGCTCTGTGATTGCAGAAAGTGGAAATGCGAGTTTTGTGAAATGAGAATGGAGTTATGGCTACGGAATCCAAATCCTAATTCAAGATAGAATGATGCGTCCTTAAAAAAATATTGAAAAAGTGGAAGTGGACACTTCGCAATTTTCTTTCATCATTTTATTGGCTTACAGCGATTCCTCATCCAATCATCGACAAACGAAAATAGACTTTGGTTGATGTTGGGCAGAAAGGTCACTGGTCAATGCGCCCATGTGTTAAAGGTGTTCCGGTCCTGATCATTTTAATCTTAGGATTTTCCCGTCTTAGTTGGGATAGGGATCTATGCAATCCAGTACTGGTCACATACCTTGTGTTCTCGGTCTTGATTTTTTTTTTAAAAGTTTTTTTAAAAAACTAAGTTATTATTTTATTTTTGTATTTTTTATCTTATAATTTAAGGTATCATTTGATAAAATGTGTATTACATATTTAATTGGAGTTAAACTGTATATATTATGATACTAATCCTGCTATATAATGTATAAAAATAATAACAAAAATGATGAAAGTGATAATAATAATAATAATAATAATAAATGCTATTTTTCAATTTTAGATCAATTTGTGTGATTATTATGGGCTTATTAGATGTTTAATAATTACTTTAAACACTAGATTATAGAAAATTTAACTAAGATAATAATATTTTTTAAATTTATTTTTTTAAAAAAAAAACCAGGATTTCCCGGTTTGATCCCGGTCCCTCCCCGGACTAATGGCATTGGGACAGGGATGCAATTTGCATCCCGGCCAAAAACCGGGATCGGGAGTGGTGGATCCCGGTCCCGGTCCTGGATTTGAACACCCCTAACACCCATGGTGGAATGGTATGGATATGATATAGGTGGTTATATTTATAAGTACTTTTAACTAAATCTCATATATGAAGGAGAGGTAGTTTGTAACACCCCAAATTTTATATTCACCAAATATATTATAATTATTTGGGAAATTCAATAAAATGGTGAATATTCATGAATTTGGAATTTATGAATTTCATAAATGTTCAATTTCATGGAAATTGGGCAAAAATAATTATGGAATTAATTTGGGTAATTTAAAAAGCCCAATATTAAGGTCCAAAAATGAAGGAATATTAGAGAAAATATTTGGTCCAAAAATAGATGAAAATTGGCCAAGCAAAAATAAGAGAAGAAATTGGATTAAAAAGGTAATGGCAAAATCGTAATTTTGCCAAAATAGCACAAAATAAATTATTTTTTTAATTAATTGAAGTTAACTTCAATTAATTAAGGAAAAAAGGGGGGGAAATATATTTAGAATATTTTGGTCAATTTAATATAAATTTATGAAAAATTTGAGCAAAAATGCAATTTTGACCAAAATTGAGACTTTACGTGTATACGTAACCGGAACAAGTTGTGTAGCCAATTGAGACCAAAGGGAGGGACCCCTAGGTGTCTCCTACATGTTGCAAGAGGAAGAAAATATTGGTTGGGATTAATGAGCTTGGCTACACATAAGGTTTATTTACATAAAAGTGATTTTTGAAAGTTTTGGAAATTGTTAAATAATTAAAGTATAATGTTATATATATTATAAAACACATGTGCATCTTCATCCTCAGCTCATTTCCGTCGCACACAGCAGCTGAATGAAGAGTGAGAACGTTTGGACTTGTAGAGAGAGAAAGGAGAAGAAAAATCACAAGGTAAGCCGATTTCTCTGACGATTTAGCTCCTAACGCGTGTAACTTCGATCCTAAGCTACTCTTTGTTCTTTAAGGTTTGGAAGCTCAAAATCTGTTGCTGACCACTTAGGGTTTTCAGCAATATTTGGGAAAAACTTGTGGGAGCTTGAGGTAACTTCCAAACCTTCGTATATTGTCTATTCTGGCTGCTGTGGGCAATTTAATTAGTGAAATTTCGCCGGATTGCCATTGGTTTTAAATTTTGGAAAAATGTATATCTAAGGGTTATGCTGCCCAATTTTAGTTCAAATGGTTGTTATAACTCAATTAGATTGTTAATAAAGTGGTTAGGAGTAGAAAGGAACGTGTTTACGGAGCCGAAATCGTAAAACCCCGATTTTTCTCGGAGAACACGATTATTTCGGCCAGGGATGTTTGAGGGCCTTAGAGTTGGATTTTCAATGATTTGATGATTCCATTGGATTCAGTGGGCAAAAATAGGTGAGGTTACAATTGGGCACTTTTTCAGAAAAGGCCGAGAAAGCATAATTACGGAAACATCCCTAAAACCCTAAAAGTAGGGCTGCTAAGGGCAATTTCGTAATTTGACATTGAATTTGATAATTTTGAGTCTGGAAATGGATTCCTTGGACAAAAATACGTCAGGATAGCCCTAGTCAAAAATTTAGGAAAAGGTGCAATCGAGCCGGGTACGGCAGGGCCAGGCCGGGGTCCCGGGAGCATTTTGGTAAATTTTCACCATAGGCTAATATAACCACAAGAAACACTATGGAAGAGTCTAAAATGATACTTGGATAGGTTATGACTTATGTCTTGTACATTTAATATTTTAGGATCGAATCGAGAGCCGAAAGTCGACACGATTTACGAGGCACACAGAAAGCGGTCGATAGAACTTCGAGGTAGGGACATTATCATTCATACATTATGCCATAGTTATATGATTGTGTGAATACCAATGTTTGTAAATGCGCTTTATTAATCAACATGTTTTGCCCGGAGAGGAGCCAGTAGTGCTAGAGGCACTTACACTGGGGTTGGCGGAAGATCAACCGGTGCAGATTAGTGGGGCTGGGCCCTACTTATGTATACATGCAAATGATATATTTATATTGTTCATTAATTGGTGCATACATGGCATATATCATATTTACTTTTCGCATTTTCTATGAACGATAGCATGTTTCTACTGGGATTCTTCGGAATCTCACCCCTTTTTCTAAACCAAACATCTCAGCGAGCGCCAGTGGATCAAAAGGCAAGAATGTAGACCAAGGGAAGTGACTGGCATGTGCCTCGAGGCAAATACAAAGTTCGTGGTTATAGATAGTCTATGTCTAAAATACTTTTGGATATTTTGTAATAGTGGTGTATATTGTCGCATTCTGTATGGTTGACTTTGGACTATAAACAAATACTTTTATCAGTATATATGTACTCTTCTGTATACCTGTGGAACTTGGTCTCTATTACTCTGTGTATATCGAAATGGAAACGGGTGTTGACATAGTTAACTCAATGATTATAGAGTAAATTTTCAATTATGCCCTCATTCATTAATGGGTACTTTTTAACTCTTTCTTCTCTATTTATTTGTAAATTATTCTTCATTGGTACAATAAATATGGATAAAATTGTCACAATCACATTTACTATATTGAAACTGGACTTATAAGTAAGATCAAATTTTTTTTTTGTAAAAAAGGATTTATAAATAGGATAAGAGTGGTAAGAGTATATGCTTTTAGTGTAAAAATTATATTTTTATTTTATTGTATTTTACTTACTCCGATTCTATTTATAAACAACTTTTTTTCTCATAGGGCCGTTTTTTTTGTAAGCAACTTTCATTTTTTGTCTGAAAATGTAAGCTTCTTTTTCCTATTTTACTCTTATTAAATATTTATTTTCTTATATCTTATACTCATTATCTCTCATACTTTTTATCTATTCTCTCTCATATACTCTTTTCATAAATAGGGGTATAAATGAAAAAAAATGGCATTTTTAACACACTTGTTACTTTTAATTATCAGTTCGTTTTGCGTAATTAAGGAGAAAGTTACTTATAAATAGGACTGGAAGGAATATTATTTAATTGAGGACAATTTTTTCATGCATGGTGACAACATGTTTTAATTTTCATTATGTTTGGTTACATTTGGGGGGTAGGGTAGTTTTTTTTTTTGGTTTGCTCCCTTATAAAAAACAAAAAGAAAATGGAAGAGATGTGTAATATTCTTTCTAATAGCCCATTTGCATAGATTCCATAGGAGATTATCCCATGTAATATTGATATCAATCGTGTTAAACTCGTGAGTTTAAGTAAACTCATGACAGTGACATAAACTCATATCGTAAATTCGAATCTTAAATTCATAAGAGTTTATTTTTATCATTAAATAGGTATTTATAATGTATAATTAAATAATTAAAATATAAAAACGACAACAATTTGATTTAAATATATTTTAATTACATACAGATAATTTAAATTAAATTTGTCAACATTCATAATTTAATATACTTATAAAATAAATTTATATAAAATTCATATATAAAATCATTGAGTATGATTAAATCAAAAAAATTAACATAAGTTTAAGAATGAACTAAACGGTTTTGGAAGTAAAATATGTAAAAATAATAAATTCGGTGTGTAAAATCATGAGTTTATTTGAGTTTACAAATGACACGAGTTTACAAACAATTTGACTCGATTTGGTAAAGTAGAAACGCAAAAATGGAAAACTCAGAAAAACAATTTGTAAGTTTGACAATAATGCTTGATACAACGGTTTGATTGCAACGTTTGGTTGGCCTTATTGTAAAAAGGATTACATTTTGTGACATAATTACGATTATATTGTTAGGACAAATGAATAAAGATGAAAACATCTTGTAATAAAAAAAAAGTTATTATTATTATTATTATTATTATTTTAAATTGACTAAAGTGCCCATCCATAAACCTATTAAACATTTAAAAAGTATCACCATTGAATAATATTGAAAAATTTTAAAAATAATATATAAATTTAAAAAAATTCCATCATTAAAAAATAAAAAAATATTACACCATTAAAAAATATTAAATATCCCATTAAATAATATTCTCACCATTAAATATTAGTAAAAAATTACCATGAACCCAATATGTACACCATATAATATTCTCATTGTTAAATATTAACAAATTACCATAAACCTAATGTGTACACTGCATAAAATAAAGTATATTATTCATGTTTTTATAATAATAAAGTTTGTTTGTTTTATAAATAATAACAAATTACCATGTGAGTGGAATACATGTAATCGTGATACAACGTATTGATTATGATGTTTAGTTGACCTTATGTAATGTAAAGAGGATTATATTTTGTAATGTAAATTACATTATTTGATTTGATGCAATTACATGGGTAGGAGCCTAGGACTGGTAAATGAGGATGCAAACCTCTTGTAATCAAATCAAAAAGATATTATTGCATTATAATTTTATAAATTGACCAAAGTATCTACCCATAAACGATATTAAATATTAAAAAAATTAAAAATAATATAGAAATTTAAAAAATATTTCCCCATTTAAAAATTTTAAAAAAAATACATTAAATAATATTTTCACAATTAAATACTGTAACATTCCAGCGTCTCGCCCTCGATATTGTCCGTTTTAGGGTCCCATCACCCCACACGGCTTTAAAACATGTCAAGAAGGAGAGGTATTCAGATACTTATAAGACATCTTTTGTTACCCTCCCAACCGATATGGGACATAACACTAGATTTTAAATATTAGGAAAATGTTTTAAGATGACTGCTTACTTAGCTATCCAGACCCTTATCTAACAATTATTACAATAAGGAGTTTCAATTAAATATTAGGAAAATGTGTTAAGATGACTGCTTACTTAGCTAACTAAATCCCTTCCAAAAAAAAAAAAAAAGATTTTAAGACCCCTATCAAATAGTTCATATGAAAAGGTGCCCAGTTATGATAATCTGAGAGTACTCGGGTGCCTTGCATATGTTACTAACCTAACTATATAATAAGGATAAATTTCAAGCTTGTTCAATTCTTTGTGTTTCCTTAATCGGTCCTAAATTACTCACTATCTATTTTGAGTTATCTAAAAGCTTATATAGCTTTGTCACCTTGATACATATGTAGATCTTTAGATGAGGAAAATTTATTCTTGTGATGCTGTGTGTTGTTCTAGGTGATGGATCCTTTGTTGTGCTAGCATTTAGACTTTCCATAATTAATTTTTGTAATTGGTAGCGTGAGGCATGCATGTTTTGTGAGGCATGATTAAGATTGATTTTTTTATTGTCATCAAATGTAGAGGGAAGTCTTTATATCCTAAAATGTAAATACTTTGTTAAGCATACTCTTAGATTAATAAAAGAAAATGTCATCAACTCTTTTGTTGGAACAACTACTTTTGTTAGATTTTGCACATTGACTATTTTCCATCTTTTATGGAGGGTTGATAAAAGTTTGACAAACTCATGGTTGTAGCATTATAGTGTAATTAGCATGAGGTCATTGGTCACATAAATTGAATGCTTTCAAGATGGAAAATAGAAACTTATTACACAAAATTTATTACTAAACCCATACTTTCCACTATTATATTGTTCCATAAAATGTCCCTAGATTTGTGGGACTTATTTTAGGAGAAGACGATAAGGAACAAAGTTGTGGTTGTACTTGGATGCCTAGCAATAATGAAACTTTGGACACAAAAAAAGAAAAATATTAACACAGAGAATTAAAATTCTAAAGTGAAATTGTGACACTAAATCCTAGTACTAGTTGCCTAAGATCCTTAAAGGTTATAATCCCACATAGGTAAAGTTTTTTAGTCCATACACTTTTTCACTACATGCCGTACAATCCCATATGCTAACCTGACTACACTAATACAAATTAAAATCTTTCCTCTTTTATGTTGTGCTAATGTTAGAGTCTTTAACTTATGAAGTTTTACCTGATAGTTAGAAACCTTCCCAAGAGAATGTGAGGATTCCTTAAAATTCAATCACCCTTCTTTTACCCTCACACTAGGAAAAATAAAAGTGTACATTTCACGTAAATAAAAAATTGTGTATTCATCAATATATATATATATATAAATCTGTTTGTTGTTCAACTTGATGAGAGTTAAGATAAATACATAACCTTCATAGAATATTCCAATAACAATAACTATCCTATAGAATACATAGGGACACCAAACCCTTGTAGAGTACCAATAAACTAATTTAATGTAGTAGAACTTAATGTCTTATATAATACCCCGACTTTTGAGATTGGAGGTTTGAGAATAAGCCTAAATTAAGTGGACTGCTAAGCCCCGGTTTAGCAGGCGTCCCAAATATATTCTCTAATTTTTCTTATATCTTAGGGGCATTAAAGAAAATAAAATGGTTAATTTTGAAGAAAATGATTATGCTTATAGTGAAATCTTTATGAGTTAGTGAGCTTGTCATGTGATTTTTAATGAACAAATGATGATAAAAAATTATGAAATTTTATAGGATGAAAGTAGACATCCTGAGCTTTAATTTTATAGGTCATATGACTCAATTAGAGTTATAGAAAAAAAGATATGAATTTTTGAAGTTAGCACAGAAAAACTGTGAAATTTCTGGAACAGTAGACAAAGATTAAAATTTTGGGAATTTTGTGATTCCATCTAGCAAGATTCTATATTTTTCCATGAAACTAGACTCAATAAGGGTTCTATAGGCTTTAGAATCACTCCAATTAGATTTTTCTAGAATTAGTTATGATTTTTCAAAATTTGGGCAGAAAATCTGCCAGAATTTCTAATTAACGCGAAAATTTTTGAAATTGAATAAATAATTCCATATCATATAATATATGATATAAAACATTTCCTCCTCCTTCCAGCAGCCATAACTGATGCCATTTTCAGTTGTAGAGAGAGAGAGAGAAGAGTTGAGATTTTTAGAGAGAGAAGGAAAGGAAAAAGCTTGTAAAGGTAAGTGATTTCTTCAGTAAATCGGTTCCTAATGCGTATAACTCCGTTCCTAAGCTTCCTTTTCATATGATTTAAGGTTTGGAAACTCAAATTTGAATGTTGAGCACCTAGGGTTCAGCCATATCAAGGGAGAGCCAGTTGAAGCTTGAGGTAACTTCCAAACCTTTGTATATTGACTATTATGGCTATTGTGGACAATTTAATCTGTGAAATTTCACCGGATTGTCCTTGGTTATAAAAGTGGAAAATGGGTTTTTCTAGGGGTTATGCTGCCCAAATTGGTATTAATTGGTAGTTGTAACCTAATGGAATAGTTAATAAATTGGTTAGGAGTAGAAAGAAACGTGTTTACGGTGCCGAAACCGAAAAACCCCGATTTTCATTGGAGTTCTTATAAGTTTCAGATAGCTCTAGAAATGGGTCTTAGAGTTGGATTTTCAATGATTTGATGATTTCATTGAGTTCAGGAGGGAAAATTAGGTGGGGTTACAGTTGGACACTTTTTGGAAAAAGGCCGAGAAAGCATAATTACGAAAATGCCCCTAAAACACTGAAATAAGGGCAGTCAAGGATAATTTCATCTTTTGGCAGTGAATTTGGTAATTCTGAGTCTGGAAATGGATTCCTTGGGCAAAAATATGTCAGGATAGCCCAAGTTAGAATTTCGAGAAAAGTACAGTCGGACCAGGTATGATAGGGCCGGGTCCCCGGGGGTATTTTAATAATTTTTCAAGATAGACTCATATAACCCCCCAGAAACACTATGGAAGTGTCTAAATAGTACATTTGAAATTGTGGGATCGAATATGGAGCCCCGAGCTGTTGGCATGTAAATCGAGGAGAAAGATTGGAGGTATGAGACTTACCTTATTTGCATGTATTTGATATCTTTGCTTGTGTAGTGATGTATGTGATTGCTTTACTTGATTGTGTAGAGCATACTTGAATAAATGAAGCTCTGTTTCTGTTTTCGCTGTGGCCATAGTTTTGTTACATGAAACATTGAGCATGCGGAAATGTCATTATGGAGCGTGCATCTAGATAAAGCTAACATGTCATACATATCATTTATCATGCATGCATTATGGTATTTGTTTTCTACTGAGATTTTCTCAAATCTCACCCTCCCCTACCAACAATTTAGATAGGAGAAGACAAAAGATATGTTGAGAGCAAGGAAGAGAACTACACGAGAGGATTGCAGTGGCGGAACAAAGTCAAGAATATGTCACCATTTTACTGGAATGAGTTTAGACACCCAAGTAGCCCTGTGCGGCTACACTAATTGTAATGATTAGGTACGAATCCCTGAGGAGAATTTCCATAATCATGTACATATTATCAGTATGGTTATGCTATTCCTGTATTGCCCACCGAACTGCATATCGTTTTCTATAAATACTCTGATAAATGTGAAATTGAAATAGGGCGTGACATCTTAACCCTCAACTTATCTAAGAGTTAAAAGATAAGAAGAAATTGATTTATATCTTATTGTTCCCCGCTCAAAAGAAAATTTCTAATTACTGAATGTGAGACTTGGGTTCCAAAATTTGATGCTGGTAGCATTATAAATGAAAGGAATTTAGTGGTCTAGAGGGGAGTACGAGTTCGGCGCGCAATACATATGTTGCTGAAAGAATTAGAATAACAACATATTGTCTGAGCCCTTTCCGCGGCTTTATTATTCATACACCGCAAATAGTGAAACTTATATATTAATAGACTACGTCGTAATATTTACTAAAATGCTATACTGAAACTCATTTTTTAGGGGATGAATTTTAGAAATCTTTCACTTGAAGAACGATTTCTTCAATAACACAGCATCAACGCGAATTTCTATGCAAATGAAAATCATTCTTTAGGTGGACGATTTCTAAACTTCATCATCTAAAGAACGATTTCAATATATTTTCTTTTTTCTAACTGCATCTCTCCTCTTCATTGTCTAATGATTAATTTTCATTAAAAAACTCCCTCTCTCCTAATCATATGCCTAATGATTAATTTACATTAATTAACAATGATTGCTGAGTGATTGATGATGATAATAATGCTAGTAATAATACTAATAGTAATTACATAATAAAAGAAATAATGATTGCAAAAATAGGATAAAAAGTATATTGATCAAATAAAGTATTAAAAAATTAATACTAAATAATAATTAAGTACACATGACTGAAAAATGAAAATGAATTAACCTTATAAATAGTGACTTCCTGTACCACATCTAGGTTTCCTTTGCATACGTTGTGGTCGTCGTCGTCATTGTTGTACGTCAAGTTTTTGAGATTCAAGCGTTTCATTGATTTGTATTGTTGACGTATTTAAATCAAACCACGACGATTCATTTAAAGAAATTGATTGTCTATGAGTGATAAATGCTTCATTTGACGGCTCACCATGCTCAAAAGTAAAAGTATTGTATTTAGTCGAAAATAATGCATGATCATCTAATAAAGATGTGAATGACTGAGATTGAACAACATTGGGTGGGTTGGAAAGGGAAGATAATAATGGTAATATGTAATGAGATTCTTGTTGTGTAGGGTTAGAAGAAGTGAAATGGGATGATGACGACATTGACATGTAATGAGACTGACTAAAATTTGGAAGGTCTTGTTCCAAAACATTTTCATTTTCAATTGGTTGTTGGGTTGACAAGTAACCGCCACGTCGCTTGCTCGGTCTATGATGAGGAATTTGTGGTTGAGGCAACTCAATTGTTGGGAGAGCAGGTTGATGACTCATATTGAATCATTGTTCTCTAAGTGTAAGTCAAATGTTTCATTGGTCTCGAGCAACTCTGTCTCGATAATCAATACAATTTGAGCATGTAAAACAAGTATTAATTGTTAGCCTATATAACTCCTCTACTATGTCAGACTGAAATAAATAAAAAGAGATTGTGTTATAACAATTGTTAGCCAGGATTGATGACATCTTGATGTTGTGCCATTATAATATGTGTCTGCATAGGTTAAAGAAAAAAATATCGAAATAATATAAAATGTAATAAAATAATATTTGTAAGAATATAAAATATGGTAAAAACAATTGTTCAAATAATTTAAAAGATAATTTTATCTTCATTAACCATAATAATTTTTGAAGGGATATATATAATTTATTGTCTAGATGTTAAACTTTGTGGACAAGTAGAGCAATTATGGCCAACTTATCGACATAATCTGCACTACTTTTTTATTTATAAATTTTTGTGGCAACGTATTTCAAAATATATTTCATTTCTTATTATATTTTTGGTCAATTAAAAATTAATTTATATTATCATCAAAATCTACAAAATTGATGATCATATTGGCACACTAAAATACTATATTTATTTTTTATTTATTAATATTTTTTCTGAAACAGTAAAGATTTATAAGGACTTCAACAGAAAATAAAATTCTGAGTGTGGCTACAAGGGAATTCTGACAGAAGGAAGGGTATGTTCTATAATATTAGCTGCCACTTTTAGTAGAAAAAATATCAGAGAAAATTACACAAAAACCCTGAATTTATAAAATTGCAGTTGGATCCAAAATGGGAAAATCACAGCTGAAACTGATTCTTTTTAGCAGCGAAAAGATCAGAGGAAACTATAGAAAAGTACGCCTAATTTCAAAAATATAATTTTGGTCCAAAAGTCCGAAAAATAGCATCCTTTATCAATAATATAATGTATAAATAATATAAAATTACTACCACTGTATAAATATAACAAAAATATATCCTTACTAAGATCTATCTTGTTCTTGTGGCAAAAATATCTTTTTTCTAAATATTTTAACTATATACACCTATATTCTAAATATTTTGTGTATTCTAAAATCTTAATTTATAACTATATTTTAAATATTATATATCACTATATATGTCATTCCATATGTTGGGACATATGGGAGGTTTTTTTTTTTTTTTTTTTAAGTTTTATCCTACCAACGTTAAAGCTTTTGGGTGAACCAATCTTTTAACAAATATCATAAATATACAAACAATGTTCTACAAAATAAAAACATATTTGCTAATATCATGACACAAAGTTCACATAGGCGAAACCACATGCTTAAAAATAGACCTATACTATCATATAATATAGGATAATATTTACAGTCAAAATAGGAGTAATCTATTTTTATTTTCCAAGTTGTTAAACCAACCACTGACCACCTAAAAATTAAAAATAGTCAAATAATAGTTACCAAATTATATATTACAGACTACCAAATTAAGAAAAAAAAAACTAGAGAAACAACTTACTCACAACAACAATAAAAAAAAAAGACCGATGCAAATAATCAAGGAACAACAAAGCAAAAGAATAAAGTAAGGAGGAGGAGAGAATTGAGTAGAAGAGGAGAGGAAACTCTTAGAGATAAATGAGATGAGAAAGAAAAGAATCGCAAAGTGAGGATGCAGGAATGGAACAAATATAAAGCCCTTTATTATTGTTTATTCACGAGCTTCCACGGGGAAATAGATGACATGACTAAGCATTGAGCGTTGGCAAGGAGGAGTGAACACTCATGCAGCTTTTGTACGGGAGAATATTCCCCACAAACCTTTTTTTAATTATTTTTAAAAAAATCATATCATTTAGAAGTCATTCATGTGAAGAATGATTTCTAAAATCGTTCTTACGAAGAACGATTTCTAGATTTTGTCAAACTGAAAGTCATTCTTCGTAAGAACGACTTCTTCACAAATTTAAAATCGTTTTTCATAAGAACGATTTTAAGTGCAGTGTTACGGTAAATAGTTTTAACTTTAGAGCATCTTGGTATTTTATTTTTCTGTTTATAGTGTTCCGATAAAAAAGCTCCTTTCGGCAAATATTCCAAGTTTTTGTCCTGTACATTTTTTTCTCTAATTTTTCCTCAGAAACAACCGTGCAATATTCAATTGGATTAATAAATGACTCAAATTCTAAGTGGCTTTTTCTTGACGTCATGGTACCGTTATGTTTTCTTGACACAGCCTGGAGGTTATATATAAATACTTATTGCGTAATGGTTTGCAACTGTGTCCCCAATTTGAATCGCTCTCTGCTACAGGTTTTAAGTTTATTGCAGGAGTAGATTGCAATTATTTTTTTTATAATATGTACCTTTCTGTTTTTTTTAAAAAATTCTCTTATAGAGAAATCCTAAGCCACATTCTAAGCATGTTGTAGGATATAGGGATAAGGATATATGTCAACACTCGTTTTCATTTCAATATTTGAAGAGTAATGGAGACGGAATTCAATGGGCATACAGAAAAGTACAATTATACTGATAAAAATATTCGTTTACAATCCCACATTGTTCATCAATGAAATACAGAAAATACAGCGGAAACTTAATATTTACAGGATAATCCAAAATATCTAAGGCATACACTAATTATAACCATTATCTTGTCCTCGCCTCCAGACACGAGCTAATTACTTCTCGGGGTCCACGCCTTTGCCCTTCGATCCACTGGCACCAGTTGAGATATTTGTTTTTGAAAAAGGGTGAGATTCCGAAGAATCCCCTTAGAGACATACGATCGACATATAAAATGTGAAAATTAAATATGCAATGCACTATATTAGGTAAAAATGAAAGTTTGATTTGATTCATATATATTTACCTCAGCTGAGTCATCGACTACAGCTAGGATTTCCGATAATATACCTCAACTGAGTCATCGACCACAGCTAGGATTTTCTAATATACCGTTGTTGGGTAGCGAACCACAACTAGGTATTGTGCCTCTAGCACGCAATCATATCACAAAATACAGTAACAAATATATATAATTATTCATATAGTATATGAAAGATGGTAGTCCCTACCTCGAAGTTTGTTAAACCTCTTTTTCAATGTGCCTCATAAAACGTGTCGTTTCCGACATCCGACTCAGTCCTAAAATATTAAATGTACCAGAAATAGGTCATAGCCTATCCAACTATCATTTTAAACTCTTCTATAGTGTTTCTTGTGGTTATATTAGTCTATGATGAAATTTTACCAAAATGCCCCTCGGACCTCGGCTCGGCCCCGCCTTACCCGGCCTGATGGCACGTTTTTCCAAAATTTTTACCAAAGCTATTCTAACTTATTTTCGCCCAAGGAATCTATTTTTGGGCTCAGAATCACCAAATTCAGTGTTAAATTACAAAAATACCCTTGACAACCCTATTTGGGGATTTCAGTGGCGTTTTCGTAATTATGCTTTTTCGGCCTTTACCGAAAAAGTGCCCAACTGTAACCCTACCTATTTTTGCCCACTGAATCCAATGGAACCATTTATTTTATGAAAATCCAACTCCTACCCCCTAAAACAGTGCTGGCCAAAATATTTCAAAGAAAATGGAAAAATGTAGTTTTGTGTTTTAGCTTCCAAAACTTATACTTTTTCACTTCTAATCCTTGATTAGCTCATTTAAACACTTCTTAATTATGATTCAAAGAAATTTGGGCAGCATATCCCCTTAGGGTTATAGCTTGCCCAATTTTTGAACTCAACCAAGAAACTTGAAAAGTCAAGAAACAACAACAACAACAACAACCCCACAAGAAAGCAAGTTCATGAAGTTACCTTCTTTGGCTTCTTGGTTTCCTCCTACTCTAGGCTCCTCCTCCCTCTCTTCTTGATCTCAAAGTGTGTCTTCAACACATGGATTCCATTGAAGAAGGAGAGTTCAGAGAAGAATTCCAAGATAAAATCACAAGAAACATTTAGAGTTTAGCTTCTTATCTTAACCTCTTCTTCTTCCTTCTCTCAAAGTCTTCAAGAACTCTTCAAAAGTCTCTCCCTCTCTTCTCTTGTTGCAAGTGACGAAAATGAAGGCAAAAGAAAGAGGATAAGGCTTCATAAATTTTCTCCACTACTCCATTAATCTCATCAAGGGTTGAGATTTCACCATTTGTTCTTGCACCATCCCTCTTCCCATACCTCCAACCATACCCTCTTACTTTATGTCATAACCTCTCATCATAACCACCATGCCCATATTTTCACTTGGTGTACACTTCATCTTTATCATCATTGAGAGGTTCATGTAGCATGTGATCATGAAATTGAATTTTTTTCCCTTATCTTCATGGTTGGACGAAATTAAAGAGAGGAAGGAAAGAAACTTGTTTTTCACATCTCTATAATTCACATAACTGGTTTATGTATAATTCTCCCCAATTTCACAATTCTTGATTTATTCCACCAAGAATAATCCCATTATGCATTTTCCTTTATTTTCCTTGATTAATTGAAATTAACTCCAATTAATTGGAAAATAATTAATCTTGGGCTAAATTGGCAAAATTATGATTTTGCTATCACCTTTGTAATTTAATTCCTTTCTTGAATTAATTTGCCTATTTCCTTATGAATATGAATATTTCAAAATTCACAAGATCCAATTTCCATGAATATTCACAATTTTATTGAATTATTCAAATAATTATAATATATTTTTGGTGAATATAAAATTTGGGGTGTTACAATATATATATATATATAGTTGGTATTGATGGTGTGACAAAATGAGTCTTCAAAATAACTCTAGAAACCAAATAAGGGATACATAAGAATTACAAGTGAGTTTGAAATTCGGGGACGGAATTTCTTTAAGGAAGGAAGAATTAATGTGGTAACCAAAAAAAAAATAATAATAATAAAATAAAAAGAAAGAAAGTAATGTTAAATTATAATAAGGAAAGTGTGAAATTTTGAAATTTAAAGATAATTTTAAAATCATCTTATAAAGTCATTAAGATATTCATCCCATATGATTCTTCTAATATTTCAACAAATCCTTAAAAAATGATATAATTTAAATTCAACTTTTATTAACAAAAGGCTAATAACAAAAAAAAAAAACTATAAACTAGTTTTGTAAACTTAGGCATAGAAAGTATAAGATCGTTATTACTTCGACTTTATCCTTTTTATCTTTAACAATTATAAATATATGAAAACATATTAAAAAAAATGTTATTTTCTTATTAAATTTGGTTTACCCTAATAGATTATTATATAGGATATATTTTAATTATGACCGAACTGTTTGATAGATAAAGATTACAACAAAGTATCTTGAAATTTAAAAATTGGAGATGAATAAAGATATCATTTATATCTATTAAATTTAACGGTAGAAAAACCTTAGACACTAAACCACAAAGCCTTCATCTTTTAGGGTCTGTTTGAGTTGGCGTTCAAAAAATATATTCACATAAGTTAAGACAAAACTCTTCTTACATACTTATCTCATATGTCGTAAATTATATTTAAAAAATAGCTTCTACTGCTAATTCAAATAAACACCTAGTTGGCACCCTCATCTCAGCCATCATCCACGTCTTCAATAGACCTATGGACAAGCTATCGCCTCTTCCCCTCTCAAACAATTTTGCCTTCAACACTTATGTTTCAATTGGTATATAAACGAGCATTTACTCCCTGCGCATCACGTGGAGAGAAATTTATTAAGAAATTTTTTTTAATTTTCATACAAATGAATTCCCTACACTAACATGAATTTAACAGATTATTATACAAAACAATACAATTATGAGACAAACCAATTATTTTAAAAGGGGTAATGTAAGTCTCATAATCAACATGAAGAATCAATAAAGCAATATAATCTAATTTACATAAATTTTATCTGAGAAATGAACATATTCAATATGTGTAAATTGATTCTACTTATTCGAGTATAATTTTTTTGGACATAAGCAATTGATTATAATTATTTTAAGTAGAACTAAATCATTAAGAGGGGAAAAATATACACCAGATTGATCTAATTAACTCCAAAGCAATAAGACATTACCTTTGCAAACATAAAACCTGATAATATGGGAAGATAAAAAATTAATAGTAGTTCATTAATGCAAACAATTATTATAATCTATTTCTTTACCATGATATAAAATAGTTATTTAATAAAAACTTCTGCACATACATGCTAAGATAAAACTATGAATTATATGTTTCTTGTATTTAAATAGGATAAAGGGGAAGCTATGAAAATGCTCCTTCAATACCAACTGTCAACACCTGTTTCCATTTTGATATGCGCAGGGCAATAATGAACAAGTTATATAGGCAAACAGAAAAGTACATTTATACTGATAATAAGTATTTGTCTACAGACAGTCATTAACAGAGCAGAAGTCGATAATAATGACAAATATGTACAGAATGTCCCAAAACTATTTCACATACAGACTATATACAACCACTGTATTTATCTTGGGAAACATGCCTGTCCGTTTCCCTTCTCTGCATCCTTGGCTTTCGAGCCGCTGGCACCCGCTGAGACATTTTGATTAGAAAAAGGGGTGAGATTCCAAGGAATCTCAGTAGAAACATACGATCAACACATAAAATGTGAAAATTAAATATGCAATGCACCGTATCAAGTAAAATGAAAATTCATATCATCCGTGTGTGTACATAAAATTGAGGGCCAACTAACCCGTTGAAACCCCTACATGTACCTTAGCTGAGTCCTTGACTACAGCTAGGTAAGACTAGTGTACCTCAGCTAGGTCCTAGACCATAGCTAGGTAATGTGCCTCCAGCACGTGTTCAGATCACAAAATACAGTAACACACATCATACAAATAGTCACATAGTATATGAGAGATAGTAGTTCCTACCTTAACCTCTTTCCTGTCTTAAAGGGTCCGCCTCGTAAAACGTGTCAACTATAGGCGTCCAACTCGGTCCTAAAACATCAAATGTACAAGAAATAGGTTATAACCTATTCAAGTATCATTTTAGACACTCTCATAGTGTTTCTTGTGGTTATATTAGCCTATGGTGAAAATTTACCAAAATGCCCCCGGTACCCCGGCTAGGGGTGGAAACAGGCCAGGCCAGGCCAGGCTTGTGCCTTAACAGGCCAGGCCTGTTAAGGCACAAGACGGCCTGAGCCTGGCCTGTGGCCTGTTGGAGGCTTTTTATTAGGCCTAAGCCTGGCCTGTACATAGGCCTGGCCTGGCCTGTGGCCTGTTAAGGAAGCCTGGTTTTAGAAAAAAACTTAAACATGCTAAAAAGCTAGCATCCTAAACAGGCCAACACAAGCAGGCCCAAAACAGGCCCAGTAACATTTTTTTTTGGATAAAGGATACCATACAATCAAAACTAACACCTACAAGGGTTCCTTAAATCAGCCATGTCATCCAACATCCAACATACATACATCATAAAATATGAAATTAAATACAACAACTTAATTTTCATTACAACTTCACCAATTTTCAAATGTAAAGTTAATGATTCTTCTCACCTTCACATCAAATCTTCAAAATAATTTCTTCTCCTTATTCAAAGACCTTGAAAAAAATTAATGAAATATATAGTATTAGAGCATAACACAATTTAACATGTATAAAAAATAATATTATTTTAACAACCAAATGCCAACAACTGTTAAAACTTTGTGTTTTCTATAATGTCGATTACCAATGCCCAAACAGGATAGACTAAAAGAAGGATTATGCCGATTGTGTTTGATACGCCATGAGCTTTTGTGAAGGAAGCCCTGAAACCACCAGAAGCTTGAATGTGTTCTTGCAATAAATAGACTAGGAGCCACAACTATAAGCAGAATCAAAGCAGCAGGCAACTCCAACCAATCTGCATGGAAGTTACATTTTCTTAGAAGCTCTTTCTTTGGTAAATAAAGTAAACATATCTATAAGAAAGATATTGAAATCGAATTGATTACAATTTTTTAACAAAACCATCTTAAAAGTGGTTCTCGTTCAAAAGCGTTCCTGGAAACGACTACATATCAAATTATAATTCACTTAATCAGGCCTAGTTAAAAGAGTTTTCTCATACACAAACAAATCAGTTAAAAAGTACGTTTGCTCTAGAATAAAACATAGATCACAAAAAGTCATAGCAGCACAAGATACTTGTCTGCTCAATCAAAGGCACCCCAAAAGTTTCTAACTTGAGGTCTTGACCCAATACAGACAAGAAGAACGATGATTAATGATTTAATGTCAACTGAAATCATATATACCAGGGAAATGTCTTGGAAAGAAAAGCCATAACACAATAGCAATAAAGGCTATCCATTTCCCAACCTCTCCCCTGCATAAACATGCCAATAAGTAGCTTGATAAGAGAAAAGAAATAGAGTTGAACTGAAACAACCAACAGAATCAAACAGAAATGAGAACAAAATCGACGAGCTGAACCAAATTGCAAAATTTCAAGCCCTGAATCAGACACATTTCAGTAATAAATAGATAAAAAAAAACCAATACTTACCTAATAGCTGAAATGAAACACGACGGAGAGTCTTCGATGGTGGACTGAGAGTGAGAGACGACAGAGAGAGGACCGATCTTCGACGGTGGACTGAGAGTGAGGGACGACGGAGAGAGGACCGATCTTTGACAGGAAGGACAGATCTTTGACTGGCACACTGGGAGAAGACGGAGAGAGGACGGTTGCGACTTGCCGGAGATGGTCGGCGGAGATAGCCGACGAGCTACATGCTGTCTTGCGGATTTCTGGTGCAGTCACTCAGAGTCACAGTAGAGCTATGGGATAATGGGAGATTGGGAGTTGAGAGTCGAGATTGGTATAATGGGAGATTGCGGTGTGGTCACTCACAGTCGCGGTGCTGGATCCCTGGACGCAGTTTCGAAACTGTGAAAATGAGGCTTTGAAAATTAGGGTTAGGGAAATAGGAAAGAGGAGTGGCAGAATTGTAATTATACATGACCTCTAGATTTTTTTTTTTTTTATAAAAGCTTAACAGGCTCAGGCCGGCCTGACAGGCCCAACAGGCCTGTCAATAAGCCTTGGCCTGGCCTGTTAAGATAAATAGGCTTTCAGAACAGCCTTGGCCTGGCCTTTTAGCCTGTCAGGCCAGGCCTGTTCAGGCCTCTAACAGGCCAGGCCATAGGCCCCTGTCAGGCGGCCTGGCCTGTTTCCACCCCTAACCCCGGCCCGATGGCATGTTTTCCCAAAATTTTGACTAGGGCTATCCTGATGTATTTTTGTCCAAGGAATCCATTTCCAGACTTAAAATTACCAAATTCAATGTCAAATTACGAAATTGCCCTTGGCAGCCCTACATTTAGGGTTTTAAGGGCGTTTCCGTAATTATGCTTTCTCAGCCTTTTCTGAAAAAGCGCCCAACTGTAACCCCACCTAATTTTCCCTCCTGAACCCAATGGAACCATCAAATCATTGAAAATCCAACTCTAAGGCCCTCAAACATCCCTGGCCGAAATAATGGTGTTCTCCGAGAAAAATCGGGGTTTTACGATTTCGGCTCCGTAAACACGTTCCTTTCTACTCCTAACTACTTTATTAACCATATAATTGAGTTATAACAACCATTTGAACTAAAATTGGGCAGCATAACCCTTAGGCACACACTTTTCCAAAATTTAAAACCAATGTCAATCCGGCGAAATTTCACCGATTAAATTGCCCAGAGCAGCTAGAATAGTTAATATACGAAGGTTTGGAAGTTGCCTCAATCTCCCACAAGCTTTTCCCAAAAATGGCTGAAACCCTAACCTTTAGAACACCAAATTTGAGCTTTCCAAACCTTGAATAACATAGTAGAGTAGCTTAGGAACGGAATTGTACGTATTAGGAACCGATTTATCGAAGAAATCACTTACCTTTGCAAGTTTTTCTTCTTTTTCTCTCTCTAGAATTTCACCCTTTCTCTCACTAGTTCAGATCTGGTTGGGCACGAAAATGAGCTGAGGAAGATGATGGTAAAGTGTTTTTATTATATTATATGATTTTTTAAATAATTTATGGAATTTCCAAAAATTCCAAAATCAATTTTATGTACATAAACCCTATATACATGTAACTAAGCTCATTAAGTCTAACCAATATTTCCTTCCTCTTGCAATGTGTAGGAGACACCTAGGGGTCTCTCCCTATGGTCTCAATTGGCTTCACAACTTGTTCCGGTTACGTATATACGTAAAGTCTCAATTTTGGTCAAAATTGCACTTTTTACTCAAATTTTCCATAAATTCATATTAAATTGACCAAAATATTCTAAATATATTTTTAACCTTTATTTTCCTTAATTAAATTAATTGAAATTAACTTCAATTAATTGGAAAATAATTTATTTTGTGCTATTTTGGCAAAATTACGATTTTGCCATTACCTTTCTAATCCAATTTCTTTTCTTATTTTTCTTTGGCCAATTTCCATCTATTTTTGGACCAAATATTTTCTATAATATTTCTTCATTTTTGGACCTTAATATTGGGCTTTTTAAATTATCCAAATTAATTCCTTAATTATTTTTGCCCAATTTCTCATGAAATTGAACATTTATAAATTCCAAATTCATGAATATTCACCATTTTATTGAATTTCTCAAATATTTACAATACTTTTGGTGAATATAAATTTTGGGTTGTTACACCAACAATGGTAAAGATTTAACAAATTTTTACTTTTTTTTCAGTTTTTTTAAATTACAACAATGAAATTCCTAATTTAACACATATAGCTGTCAAAATTAGAGTGTAAACGGTATGTATCATGCAACAAAAAAATACAGTCATTAAGCATAATCAAAGGTAAACTATTGTCTACATACCACAATTACAAATAATTAATGAGAAGACTTAACAAAATTAAAAATACTTCTTATAAATATGTCTTGAAAAATATAAGTAGTCAACAAAATAAACAACATAAGATGTAAATAAAACAATCGCCAGAAAATAAGTAAAAAAATATGAAATTGGTAAGAATACTTATGAAATAAGAAATATCTTTTATAAGTTTTTAATTTTTAGAATTCTTAGTATAAGATATCCTTATGAAACTTAATTCTAAAAAAGATAATAACAACTAAATATTTGCAACATCATTAGAAAATATAAAAAATTCAATAATATTATTATCATATAAATAATTTTAAAAAATAAAAAATATATATACGGGTTTAAAAGGGTCGGCCCTTTTAGGCCTTTGGCCCTACATGACTGGCCTTTTTAGGCCCTCTTTTACTTTTGAGGCAAAAATCTTAGACCCGGCCCTTGTAAATTCAGAGCTTAAAAGGGTCGGCTCAACGGGCTCGGTCCGTTTTCCCGACTCTACTTATAGTGGAATGATGTAAGGTAGAATCAGCACTGATGAATTCAAAAGTTGTGAGAGAATTAAATGAGCAACTATATGATTGAAATCAAAAGACGACAAATAGAAGTACTTCAATTGAAAGATGGTTCACAACGAGTAATGTAAATGCAAAAACAGACATACATAAACTTAATTCCAATGTTCATAATAACATGCAGATCAGAAGCTCTGATGAACACCTGTTCTTCAAGCAGGACCACTACACATGGAAAGGCTTCAGCATGCTTTGCTTATCCATAGTTGAATAGGCTTCCATCTTAGTGAAAATTGTAGCCAGCTGACCCTACAAAATGAACATTGGAATTAATGCCAATGGGATGACAATATAGGCCCAACATATACAAATGGATGAAAAGAATGCCATCCTACTGCTTAGATTGACATAAAAGGTAAGGTGCTACAACTCCTTGCATGCATGAGGAAATATGAAAGATAAATCTTAATATATAATGTGCATACATCTGAAAAATCACGCAAAGTAAGAGCCCCATGGTCTTACCAAGACAAAAATGGGGAACGATACCTAACAGTTCAGTGTATTTGGAAGGAGCTGCAGACAAAAAACATATATACTTTATTGATACATAAAAAACTGCAATGACATAGAGGAAGGAAGCTTAAAAACATATGTTTTTGCATTATACGTAGATATGTTGGACTGCACGACGGCTTAACTTACCATTTGATTGTTAGGCACAGCTGCCATGACTGGTAGCTGCAGCTGCAGAGGGCTATCATGACTCATTTCAGTAGCTAAAGTTTCTATTTTTGTGGTATTGTCATTCAAAAACAACTGTTGCAGCAGGGTTAGGGTAGGAGGACTTTATAGAGAATGGAAAGAATAGCTATAATGGAGGGTAATAGGTTTCTCAACATTCTTGTATATTTCCAGGTAAGAAGGTGTAATGGAAGTAGCCCTAAAATTAATTTCAATGAGACGGCATATTACTCAGCATTCTTGACATGTGGAATAAAGAGAGGTTGAATACGAAGATGAAAATGTGCTTGAGTATTATGCATATCCGTATGTACTTCAATATGTAGTATTAGGAGAATTCCGACAAGATGTATTTAAGGTGATTTATAAACGTATGTTAGTTAACTTAAATGGGTAAAACAAATCCAATGCTGTAGTTTTAAAATCCCACTAAGTCAAACTCAAATAAAATTCTGATGCCCTTATTTTGGCTCCTTTATAGCCATCTGGTAGCATAGATAAAGGGATATTAGTTCAAAATATAACAACCCTAACATGTAATGTTTGCTTTTCCTGATTTGTCCACATCTGCATGGTGTTATCTGCTGTAAGGGAATATGTTTCGAAATTGTAGCAAATATCAACCTATATGAAAGACATTTTAACCAATGACCATCCTTTTCCAAGATCATTTATATCATTTGCTTTTTTGTCTCATTCCCTCTTACTTTTGTTTCTGTTTACACGTTGAGTTTTGACTGGAAAAATGCTTCAGACACTGCTGACATCTCATCATATCTCCCCTTTTCCTACTCAGTTTCAGACTTGCTTTCCCACCTTTTCAGAAGGAAAATACCATACATGCATCATATAAAAGAAAAGGAAGGCTGGCTACTCATCAGTATAATAAGTCTTATTAATGGCATAGATAGGAACACGTTTTCTCTTTTTATGACTAGGTGAACATGTTTTCTCTCAACCAAAACAAACTTAAAAATGTCACCAGGAAAATCTATAAGCCTATAAGAAAGACAAAACCTATACTAATGTACCTATAGTCAAAAGTTTTTCACTTTATCATCTTCACTTTTTTCTAATCATCCATCAAAGAAGCATTTTCCCTGTAAAATAAATAGAGTTTCCAAACAAATTGTAAAGCTCACCTTCCCTAAAGTTTGATTGATCTCAAACAAACTGGCCTGATATTCAAGATTGCTAAATAAATAAAATTAAAGAGGAAGAATGAAGGTATATATAACAGCAAATGAAGGCTTCACCAAATGTGGAGCAAACTTTTCAAAAGGCATAATCAATAGCGGAAAACACTATTGATATCTTAAAAATAACGAAGTGATGCAAAAATTTGTAACAGGAAAGAAGAGAAAAACAACAAACTATATGTAATAGAAGAAAGGGATAAATAGTAAAACAGCTTATGGAAAGTAATTCTCCAAGCATTTATTGCACAACTGGCAAAATGTCTTGCAACACTCATGATTTAGACTTAAAGTAAGTTTTTGTATAATTCATGAGGCAATGTTCATGAACTTTATATAAGGCATCTTCATCAAGAAAACCACAGCCGAATATGGACTAAACGTATATCAAGATCATAATGAAAGAAAGATCATGGCAGAACTCTTCCAGAGATGATAGCCATACATGAATATGACCCTATGTCAATAACACGATCTTTGAAAAACAACAAATGGCAAGAAAGCTATAATGGACTACTAAGCTGATATTTGAACAGTCATACATAAACAATCAGAGTTCTGCCATGAAAATGTTGAACATCCCTTACTGGAACAAAAATGAAACACCAGTTGAATACCCATAAGGCAAAATGAGAACAACCTAGACAAATTCAAGAATAGAGAAGCAGAACTTCAACCCAAATTTGTGAATTCATGATTGTATTACAGTATCATATCCCGGCCATCCAGAA
Source organism: Inga oerstediana (assembly GCA_963210345.1). Taxonomy (NCBI): domain Eukaryota; kingdom Viridiplantae; phylum Streptophyta; class Magnoliopsida; order Fabales; family Fabaceae; genus Inga; species Inga oerstediana. The sequence continues at coordinate 7,965,916 of OY723411.1, forward strand.
ATTCCATCCCATTATAGCGTCAGGGTAAAGTAAGACATTGAAACCTTATATTTGCAAGTGATAAGCATTCCTCAACAATGGTGGCTGTGGTAAACACCAGATAATAATGCTCGTGGACGGACTAGCCGCCTCTCTTGACTTTGAAGCTCAAAATGTTATAACACCTACTCTTTTTGAGCTTCCTCATGATCCAGTCGCGATCATCCTCAGAATGCACAACAGCAAGCATCCGTGTGCCCTGTATCATTGACAACAAGAATCCTTTTGTGTTATAACCGAAAGAACTACAACTACAGAATGCATGGCAGCAAAACAAAGCCATCTTGAAACTTTTGAAATTTGAAAAACGGACGAAGGCAGCTGTAAAATTAGCGAATGAGAGTATTGGCTTGTGAACAGTAACTTCTATCTCCACTGCAGGGAAGAGTATTTGTTTATATATTGATATATATTCAATAACTCATGCTCTTTCCCTAACGTCATCTTTCTTGTACCCTTCTCACTATTATTTTGTCCTCTCCCTCCCTCCCTTTCTTGCATCACCCTTTTGACGAAACCACTATTGTTTTATTGACTTCTTGCTCTTGCCTTCCTATTTTTGTGTAAAATCCCTCTCCCTCAAAACCACGACTTTGGCTTCCATCAGTCTTGCCCTATAGTGTGCACACCTTGAAATATCAAGCCTTAATGTAGGTGGATAGACCAACATGAGTTAGAAAGTCTTATTTTATAATGGAAGCTCGTCAGCAGTCCGAATCTTAGTGTGGTTAAAAGGGGATCTCTATTATTGATCCCATCAAGTGAGAGCATGAATAGCAAGGTGGTACTATTCGTTTCACCTTTACTATATTTTCAGCCTCAAGTATCTTTTTCTTGTTTTTATTCCATTTCCTTGGGAAGCAAATCCAAATCCTTTATTATCACTCATAGCTACTTCTAAATACATCTTTTGTATTCATTTTGTTTGATAATTTTATGAATTCTTGGACATAATTATCTTGATAGTATTTGTTAGTGTGGATATTTCAATTCATACTTTTATGTTACTCTTATAATAAATTTATGTTAACATATATTTTCTTACTTTTGTCTTGTTTATTAGCGTTGTTTTCAAATCCTCCTTGTGTTTTCAGAATATTAAACTGATTTATTTTTTAAAATAAAAAATTTGTTTAATTATTTTTTTAACCTTCTTTCAACTTTTCTTTTTGATTAATTAATTTGATTTCAAGCCTTCTCTATGTTTTCAAAAAGTTGACTAATTTATTTTTATGGAGGAACAATATTTTTAGAAGGTATATGACACACACACATATAGAATGTATAGATATTGAGAGTATTTGTATATATGTGTGCCGGATATATATATATATATATATAGATTTATAGGGGTGAGACGGTCATTTCACACCATGATTTATAATGATATTTGGTATATGAGAGGGATTGATATATGAACATAGTTATTCCCTGCCAAAAGTTATATGTAAATGGGATATGGTGTGTGTGTGTGTGTTATTCCCTGCCAAAAGTTATATGTAAATGGGATATGGTGGGTGTGTGTGTGTGTGTGTGTGTGTGTGTGTGTTGGTGAGACAATTATTCCTCACGATGGATATAAGGTATATGAAATAAAATATAGGTGGGATGGTTATTCCTAACTATAAGTTATATATAGAGTTATGTGATTATAACATTTGGTATATGGAATAGTATATAGGTGGAATGGTTATTTCTCATTAAGATTGATATTGAGTAATTGTATTGATTGAAAGATTGTGGTTGAATATTTGATTTTCATTATTATTTTTATTTATTGAGATAAGGATTAAGTGAACCTCTGGCCTTTACCCTCATTTTTAGTTTTCAACTTAGCATTTGATTTTTGTTACATTATTTATTTGAGGAAAACTGTTTCTCAAAAATTCTGTGTGCCTTTTGTTTCCCTTCCACGCACTCTGCTATTTTAATTTTGTTCCCATTGAGTTAGTGGTAAACTCATTCCTCTCTCTATTTTTTTAGATAATGCAACTAATGAGGTGGATTGTGGTCGTATGCTTCATAAACTTGTAGAGTATGTTGTATTGTATTGGTGAGCATTGGGGGATTCCATGATGTCATGACTACTATGATGGTGTCAGAGTCATTGTGTTATGTAGTAAATGGGATAACATGTGCAGTCCCAAAGTTAATTGTTGTAGATTTGTTTTCTCATTGTGATTTTAATATGGAAGTTCAATAAGTATTGTTATTGTTGTGTGAATATTTGTTGGAGAGTCAATGTACTTTGTTTAAGGCTTGCTAGGCTAAGTAAAATCATTTGACTTAGCCTACGCACCGATAATGACTCAAATTTTGGTCGTGACAAAGTGATGTCAGAGCCAGGTTCAAGTTAATATAGGTCGATGTTCTAGTGAGGACGCTATACCCAAAGGTAGGTAGAGTGTTATGTTTCACATCGGCTAGAGAGGGAAATGATAGACGCCTTGTAAGGGTTTGAATATCTTCCCCCTTGACGCATTTTAAAGCCTTAATGAATGACAAGGAGCCCAAAGTGGACAATATCAAGGGCGAGACACTGAGATGTATTATTTTATAAATATAAAAAAATGTGTTAAATTCATTTTTTTTACAACATTGGAATAATCAAATCATATAAATAATACAACTTATTATAAGTGATACGTGAAAATTAATATATTGATGCTAACATTGATTACAAATACATATTGGAAATTAATATATAGAAATCATAGTTCTTGTTATATAATATATATACACAAAATTTTAATTAACAAGCCCGCATTATACTTTAATTTATTATTATATCCGTGAATAGGATCCAACTTACACTAGTTGGTGTGTATATATCGAAGCAACTTTCCTCCTTTTCCCTTTTCGTCTGCTGCGCTCATTTTCGTTAAAACTGTGCCATTTTGGCACAAAAAACTCAACCCCCTCATCTTTTTTTTTCGGCATTCATCATCCTGAATTATTTTATCAGTACCGATCAATACTCTACAATATTTTTTCAGTATTATTCAATATCTTAAATTAATTTTAGTGCATCCAATATCAGGATGTAAACGACAATAATGACAGCTTGCGCTGTAAATGATAGCTTGCACTGTAAACGAAAGTTGTAACCGCAGAAGCATCAGAAATCATCACAAAACAGTGATATAACACACATACAATGCATTACACATAGTATGAGAGAGAGAGAGAGAGAGAGAGTCATTACCTGGTTCTTTCCGAACGTGCTCTGGCACAGGTCGTTCACGATCAGGGCACTGTTGACCATTTTAGTCTTGTTTGACATCCCAGTCCATACTCCGCACTATACTCAAGCAAAGGTCAAGGCACTCTACACTCAAGCGAAGGCCAAAGCGCTACACACTTAGGCAAAGGAAGTCTGTAAAATCCTTTTCTTAAAACTCAATTATCCACTTAGTCAAACCTTTGGATCATAAACAATACTATGACATAAAAGAGAAAACTTAAACATGAAGGCCTATCATAATAGAAAAGACTACAACTTAACTTTTAAACGTTAACCATGGTAGAAAAGAGTTCAGCCAATCATTTGAAAACACTACCATGATTATAAAATATCTAAATCACGAGCACTATTTATCCATGATAAAAAAGAATAACTAGTAATTTAAAATTTATTAGGGATACATCCTTTCTAAGTAATTATATACTAAGCCATTTAAATCAACACATTTATAAAGTCATTTTGAGTAACATTTGGGCCTTGAAAATCATGAAGCTCAAAAAATGATATTCAACCATAAACACACATTTTTTTAAACTAATATTCTTTCACAAATATTTATAAAATGTCATAAGTCAACTCTCCATCAATCAAACATTTAAAATCTATCATGGACAATAAAACTCTTCTCATCATTTTACAAATTAAATCAAAATTAATCAATACACTTGGGCCTTAGACTTCTCGAAGTCCAGAAGATAATCATTCGACCATAAGCTCAATATCAACCTCAATAATCAAAATACTTTAACAATAATTTTCTCAAATAACCAGCATAATCCAAAATATAATATCATATCAGAGCATATAACATGAGCCCTACAGTGGCAATATACAACAATTCATCACATAAATAAACAAGAGGAAGTTTTACAAGGATTATCACATTAATTAAGCCTCCAAAGCATTCTCCAATTGACTAGCAAAAAAACTATTACCTGAAAAATGTTAAATTAATGGTGTGAGACAAAAGCCTCAGTAACGAGCTATCCAACTCATTATACATGCCAATATGTGCTCTATAACAAAGTATTAGAAATATAATTCACAAAATTCCATATCACATTCCATTTCACAAACTCCCTATCGCAAATTCCGTATCACAATATCTATATCAAAATTTCCATACATAAATTTACATAACACAATTTCCAAGTTACCTCCCATCAATCCAACTGAACTGCCTTATTTCCGCCAACTAGACCTATAGGCTAAGTTACTATCTATGCTGTTGGCCGCTCAAAAATTCACTAGTCATGTGATGAGAACTGGCCAAAATCCACAAAGCACATATCCAGACCATGGGTCTTTTTCCCTCGTTGAACTAATAAGGTGTTGCAACCCCTCGTTGAATCAGTGGGCCAGTCCCTCATTGAACTATTGGGATAATAAAAAGCCAGCCATCATGCATAATGAAGGCTATACCATGTGGTAAAACAAACTACTCCATCTCATCCCAATCCAATCATCACAATAACTATCAATAAATAGCTCACCGAAATTTCTTAAGATTTTCACATTCATACAATGATATTCAAATCATCTTCATATACATGACATAATGTCTCATTTCTAAGCTCATATTTACACACACACACAAGGAAGTTTCTATCAAAATACTCATTAATATCATGATAATTTTCTCAATCTCAATAAACATTTCAAAGTAGTCATTGAAATATCTAATCAATATCAATATACTATTTTCATTCTCAAAATTATTTCACAAAATACTCAAAAACAATATACTAACACACATAACAAGTGGAAAGTGGTTACCTCTCTCCAAAACAAAGTAAAGAGTTCCACAATTCTTGTGAAGCCTCATGTTCAACCACAACTTAGGAGAGTCTACATAATATATGTGAATATTCATTAATAAGATGATAACTAACTTAACAATTTACAATTGGTAACTAGACTCCCAACCTTCACTTGTTCCCTAGAAAAATCCCTAATATTTCTATCATTCATATATTTACCATCCTAAAAATATCCTTCTTATTCTTCCATTTTATTATACTTCATTAAAATTATTAACCAACTTCCAAATGCTCACTTAAAGTATAATTTCCCAATTCTAATCTCAAATGTTCAAGTTCATAATAATCCTTATTTACTAAATAATTTATTTTTTTAGAACATTCAATCCAAGACTTGCAAATGAATTCCACAAATTCAAACATTTCATAACCTTTTATTTACTCCCAAATCACTTTAAAAAACTATAAGAAAATCTATAAGCTACAATTTCACTACTTTTCAAAATCCCCTTTTTCTAAGTAAGAGTTTTGAGTACTAAATGGTAACTCAAATCAAGTTCAATCACCATGAAAATTTAAATACAATATCCTTATTACCTAAAGTTTATAACTAACATAATTCCTTAGCCAAACAATGTCTATATTTCTCATTCCAAAAATACCTTAAAAATTCGCAATAATTCCTCCATAAATAGCAAATCCACTCAAACTTATAATTTAACCACAAAATCAACATTCAACAAGCATTTTTAAGTTACCCGTAACCAATTATCAAAGTTTCAACCAAGAATTTACGGAAGAGGATACTCTCAGAATCATTTTTCTCCTTTTCTTCTCAGAATCTCATCTCCACACTAAAATCAAAAAATGAATGGTTCAGATTTAATATTTTCTAAAACTATGATTATAGTGTTTTATAAATTAATTTTTTCATTACTTATGTTTCTATTACAGTTATGAATTGAGTAGATCATGTTTTAACAGTTTAAGTTTATTTATTTATGTTTAAAATAATAGTTTTATAAAATATTAAATCTAAACCATTCATTTTTTAAATCTGATGGTGGAGATAAGATTATGAAAAGAAAAGGAGAAAAATGATTCTAAAAACTAAAATCCCTCTTCTCTCATTTAGGGTTCAATCTCAACAAACCTGAAGTGTAAAAATCAGCCTTATCTAACAAAGTAAACTAATTAAATGCAAATATTTACTTACCTCTACAATCCTATGGTTCCTATTTATTGAAAATCCACACTTGCTTCAAGCCCTAACCATAAAACTTCCTTTGGTCCCAATGAAATTTGTGCCAATGGAAAGCTCTAAAAATATTTGAAAAATATGTATTGTAGTTTTGTGATTTTATGAAGAAGAAATGAAGCCTAAAAGTATCCCAATTGGTGCACTAGAAGAGCGAGAGCGATAAAAAGGTCTAGAGATGGCCTTTCCATATGGAAATGGTGGATATATTAAGGAACAAGCTGAGTAGGGAGAGTTCGTCCCATCGGGAAGATCCATATTTAATTTTTTTTTTTTAAAAAAATTATTTTAATTAGTATAGAATCTAAAACAAAGATAATACCTTAACTAATATTTTTTCAAAAAATGATTTTTTTTTTCTTTTAAAAATAACCAATTTAAAAAAAAATCAAATCTGGACCATCCAAATGGGTCCAGATGGGAAAAGCTTGAGATGAGTAGGGAAACTAGGTCCGATATATAAGGGGGTGTGGGCCTCACTTTTTTAAAAAAATATTATTCTTTTCCTTTTTATTATGTTTTTCCTTCTCCTTTTCTTCTTCTTCTTTTTTTATTTTTCTAATAATTCTTAAATGCATATTGGTTTTGAGAAATCTATAGCCCCTTTTCCTCAATTAACCACTATTTTTCAAAAATTCTCCAAGAATCCAAATAATAAACTATTTGTATATTTTATCCCAATAACACCTTTATAATATATAAATAATTAAAATCTCTTAAATGATAAAATATGTTAAATATTTCTACTTAATTCCATCAAGCCTTATCAAATTTTCTCTCCATTGTTTTCTAAAAAAAATACATTTTGGGATTATTATCACATAATTAAATCCATTCACGATAATTTCTTTATATTCAAATAATTATACAAAAATTTCCATTTACTATGGAATAATCCCATTAAATTCAACCCATTATTAATGGATATATTACTCCCAAATTTTCAATAATATTTTACTATTTTTTTAATTTTATGGGCGAAAGTATACTTTTGGATCTTTAAGTTCACCTGAGATATTGTTTTAGTCCCTTAAGTTTGTAAAGTGCATTTTCAGTCTTTAAAACTTAACACCATTAATATTACTAATGTCACGCCCTTATCTCAATTTCACCTTTACCAGAGTATTCTTGGAAAACGACATGCGGTTCGGTAGGCAATACAGGAATAACATAACTATACTGATAATATGTGCATGATTACATAAATTCCCCATAGGGTTTTGTACATGATACTTGTGATTAAGGTAGCCGCACAAGGCTACTAGGGTGTCTAAACCAATGTTTTCAGATACGGACCGGATCGGACGGTTCGGCCGGCCGGACCGTTGACCGGAAAGTTTCTCGGTACGTTTAGGACCATTAGGCCGTTCTGAGAAAAGAGCCAGGATGAGCCGTCATGAACCGGATGTTGGGCTGCAACCCGCTATTAAGCCGCCGACCGGAACGGCTAGACAAAAACTAGACGGGTGATCGACAAAAGCAACATTAGAGGGAGGGAAGGAGCTGAACGAAGAAGAAATAGGAAAAAAAAGAAGAAAGTGATGAAGAACTAAAAATTACCGTAAGAGATCTAAAGTTTATATTTCTTCAGCAAATTCAAAAAATCATTCATCACTTTCGGGTTTCTCCAACCAGTTGACGAAAAAGGCTTAAGAAGTAGGAGAATAGGTCTGTCGATTGTCGAACACCATCACCAGAGATAAAGAGAAGGGAGTTTTTTTCTCCGGGACCTTTGTGAGAAGAGGAGTTTGAACTTTGAAACAAAGAGAAAAACACGAGGAGGAGGAAGAAAAGGCATCGGGCAGAGTGTGCAAGTGCAGGTGTAGGTTGGAATGGATAGCTATTAACCTCTAAGAGCATAGGTCTGATAGTGTGTGGTGTGATACTTGCTTTATGTTATTTTTTAATTAAAAATTAATTAAGTACCTTGGAAGTTCGAATTCGAAGCTGGGATGCATATCTGCTTTTTTTTTTTTACCAATGGGATGCATATCTGCTAGTGAAGACTTTCCCAACACCAATCAATTACGCTTAATTATAAAAAAAATAAAACTCATAGATAAACCAAAAAAATTTTTAAAGGCAAAAAACCGAATAGTTTTTAATTTTTTACAAAAGTTTGCTTAATTAATTTTATTGAAGTAATAATCATCACTTATATTTTTGCCAACATAATTATCATTTATCGTTGGGTTTAAAATTATCATGTTATTGTTATAAAAAATGTATCATGTTATCGTTTATTTAAATTAATTATTATATATATACACATATTATTTAAACTATATGATTTTATAGATTACTTTTAATAGAAAAATAACTTTAAAATTATAAAATATTAAATCAAGTTGGTTATCAAAATACAATAAGGGAATGATGAAATTTAATAAGCAATTTAGAACTCATTTTTTTGGAAATCCTTAATTTGAAATTTTACAATTTCAAAGTTATTTTTTTGTTTTTTTTCCCAAACTATTATGTGTCATTAATATTGAGATGTAATGTACATGTAAGCTTATTTATGTTTATTTTCAAATTAATGTAGAAGTTTTATATTTATTTTTACATTTATATCTTTATATATGTATATAATTTATTTTTTATTTAATTATTAGGTTAACGGTTCGACCACCGGTCCGACCGGATGAACCATAACCCATTGATATCTCCGGTTCAATATCCGGCCCGGCTTTTAAAACATTGGTCTAAACTCATCCTAGTGAAACGGAGACTTCTTCCCGTCTTCGTTCCACTACTGTAATCCCCTCGTACGGTACTCTACATTGTTGTTTACATATCTTCTGTCGTCTCCTGTCTAAATTGTTGGTAGGGAAGGGTGAGATTCGAGAGAATCTCAGTAGGAAACAGATACCATAATGTATGCATGATAGATACTATGTGTATGACATGTTAGCTTTATCTAGATGTATGTCCCATAATGACATTTCTGCATGCTCAATGTTTCATGTAACAAAACTATGGCCACAACAAAACAGAAACAGAGCTTCATTTATTCAAATATGCTCTACACAATCAAGTAAAGCAATCACATACATCACTACACAAGCAAGGATATCAAATACATGCAAGTGAGGTAAGTCCCCTACCTCCAGCTTTTCTGCCTCGAAACGTGTGCCTCGTAATGCGTGCCAACAGCTCGGGGCTCCATATTCGATCCTACAATGTCAAATGTACTATTTAGACACTTCCATAGTGTTCTAGGGGTTATATGAGCCTATCTTGAAAAATTACTAAAATACCCCTGGGGACCTGGCCCCATCGTACTCGGTCCAGCTATACTTTTCCCGAAATTCTAACCTAAGCTATCCTGACATATTTTCGCCCAAGGAATCCATTTTCGAACTCGGAATTATCAAATTCAATGTCAAATTACGAAATTGCCCTTGGCAGCCCTACTTTTAGGGTTTTAGGGGCCTTTCTGTAATTATGCTTTCTCGGCCTTTTCCGAAAAAGTGTCCAACTGTAACCCCACCTAATTTTTCCTCCTGAATCCAATGGAATCATCAAATCATTAAAATTCCAACTCTAAGGCCCATTTCTAGAGATGGCTGAAACTTATAGGAATTTAGGGAAAATTGGGGTTTTTCGGTTTCGGCTCCGTAAACACGTTCCTTTCTACTCCTAACCACTTTATTGACTATTCCATTAGGTTACAACTACCATTTAGTATCAATTTGGGCAGCATAACCCCTAGGGAAACCCATTTTCTATTTTTACAACCAATAGCAATCCGGCGAAATTTCACCGATTAAATTGCCCACAGCAGCTAGAATAGTCAATATACGAAGGTTTGGAAGTTACTTCAAGCTCCTTCTGGCTTTTCTTGACTTGGCTAAAACCCTAGCTACTCCAACAAGAGATTTTGAGCTTTCAACCCTTGAATCACATAGAAGAATAGCTTAGGAGCGGAGTTATACGCATTAGGAACCGATTTACCGAAGAAATCACTTACCTTTGTAAGCTTTTTCCTCCCCTTTTCTCTCTCTAAAATTTCACACTTCCTCTCTCTTGTTGCAGAAAAACTGACGAAAATGGGAGGAGGAATATGATAAAATATGATTTTATAAGATATTATAATTATCCAATAATTATTTTTCCATTTTCGGATTTTTACAAAATTCTGGCAGATTTCTACCTAAAATTTGAAAAATCATAACTAATTCTAGAAAAATCAAATTAGAGTGATTCCAAAGCCTATAGAACCCTTATTGAGTCTAGTTTCAAGGAAAAATATAGAATTTTGTTGAATGGAATCACAATATTCCCAGAATTTTAATCTTTATATGTTGTTCCAGAAATTTCATAGTTTTTCTGTGCTGACTTCAAAAATTCATATCTTTTTTGTATATAACTCTAATTGATTCATATAACCTATCAAATTAAATCTTAGGATGTCTACTTTCATCCTGTAAAATTTCATAATTTTTTCTCATCATTTGATCATTCAAAATCACATGACAAGCTCACTACCTCATAAGTGATTTCACCAAAATTGTAATTATATTCTCCAAAATTCACCATTTTACTTTCTTAATACCCCAAAGATATAAGAAACATTAGAGAATATATTTGGGACATCTACTAAACCGGGGCTTAGCAGTCCACTTAATTTAGGCTTATTCCCAAGCCTCTAATCCCAAAATTCGGGATATTACAACTAACGATAAATACTGACTAGGTAAAGTTAAATGATGACTGTACAGTACTAACATAGCAAGCTGGTCACTTGCAGTACAACACCTTATTTTATTTAATTTTGTGTGACATTTACTTTAAGTATTTTATTTTTAAAATAAAATTTTAATTTAAATAAATTCTTCTAATCAATTTCTTCATCCCTTTCTTTCTTCTTTTCTTTATCGTGGAACCCTAACCTTAAGCCGCAATGTATTTTGATTTGGTTTTCATATCAACTTGTCCCCTTATATTAAACACACAGAGCTTCTCAGATTGATGATTGAAGATGTTAATAGGCCTGCATATTTCTCTCCAGCCTAGCTGTTCTCTCGGGGTTTTTTTTTTTTTTTTTTGTGTTTTAATTTTGTTTGGCTCTGGTTTATCAAAACAAAAATGGAAAAGCAGAATTGTTTGTCTGTTGGAATCCATACGCTCTGCCTGATGGTTTCTCTTGCTCGCAACTGGGGATGCCACCACACGCCACCAGGTTTACGAAAATAGTTGGGGATCCAACAATAGAATCAATTATCATATAGTACTATCTCCGATTTAGTTTTATAAAAAAATCATTCAATTTGATTTAGGTTCTTTGTGACAACCTGTGGAGAAGTTGATACAAAAATCAAATCAAAAGACATCTAGAATAGAAAGAAAGTACACGGAAGATGAAGAGAGGGTTGCAGTTTAAGGCTAGCGTTCCAGGATGAAGAACAAATAGGGAAGGAGATCAAGAAATTGATTAAAATAATTTATTTAAGTTAGATTTTTATCTTAAAAAAATAAAATTCCCTTAAATTAAGTAAATGTCAAGTAGAATTAAAAAAAAAAAAAGGTGTTGTATTGCAAGTGGCTAGCTTGCTTCGTCAGTATTGCATAGTCATCACTTAACTTTGCCTAGTTATTATTTGCCATTAATAACATTAACAGTGTTATGTTTTAAGGACTAAAACTATACTTTACAAACTTAAAGGATTAAAATGATATCTCAAGTAAATTTAAAGGACCAAAAATATATTTTAACTTAAATAATGGGTTTAATATTCTCTACATATCAAATTATTTAATAAATCACATCCTAAAAATAGAAATAAAAATCAGGTTGTTACAAAGTCCACCTTCAGTCACCCACACGCAAGCCACCAGCCTAGGTAGTCCACCCTCAGTCCATGGTCCACACTCAGGCCAAGGCCCTGCCACCTTATTTATTAAAAAAGACCAACAAATTATGAAATATCATTTCAGACCTTAGGGCTCCATCGTAGGGCTTAAACAAAACTACTAGCACCCTAAACTGCATAACATTGTTATGATTTATGTAACTCAACTTCTTGTTGTTATATAACTATCTCATGTCCAATGATATTTGATTAAATTCTGATTATTGTTAACCATTTGATATTTTGTTGTACTATATTAAATTCCATAAGAAAATTGTTTGGTTAGCAGATATTCTCTCACCATTTCTATTTTGGGCTCATTCTCACCAGTGCATTAATTTTTATTCCATCTAAATTTTGAAAAATTGATGAAGCATCCATATAATATAATTGGAAATATAACTTAGCCCACCAGTATTTTTGTCATTGCAACATGGCTATGTTTGTAATTTTGTCCATATAATAATTGATCTTGCCATATAATTTCGAAATTTTAAGATCCTCATTGAAATTAACTCACAAAATTGGTCTTTACTAGCCTAGTTTGGCTCATACTCAAATCTACCTCTAGTCTATCTTATTCAAAAGCATATTCAGCACCTGATAATATTTCAAATAGGATTGCTTTTAGTAGAAGGATATTTGTGCTTAGCGGAAGAACAAAAAAAAAAAAAGTGAGAATGTTTATCGGGAGGACTAAAATTATTCACAGCATACACTACAAGAGCAAACAAAACACTTGAGATCCGTAGCTCTGCGTTTCATGCTATATGTTACAAATCTGTCATCAAACCTATACAAAAAAGCCCCACCCCAAATTTCATCCCTTTGCAATCCAAGCTCCAAAAAAGGTTGGTATAATAACAAAAGCATCAGCCATCATATATCTTGTACAGGGATTTTAGCATTTAAGACTGCAAAATATGCATATACCCTCATCAAGACGAAAGGCCTTTTTAGGCCATAGCCACCCCAGGAACCTGACAAGACAAAGACTTGATCAGTAATAGCCATAGCTACTGCCAGTGCTGGGCTGAGTACCAAATCTTAAGGCTGGATGCAGCAGTTCTGCTTCCGGGAAAGAACTGTTAGATCGCACTTCAAGCAGAAGATCTTGATCAGAACTCTCGTCGACAAAGTTGAAAGAATCCAGCATATGAGGGCTGCCATCAGAGGGCAAAGCCAATAAGCCATTTGGACTGAAGCAAGAGCCATCTTCAAAGGCTTCCTTGCCCTCACTACCAGCCTTCATCATCACCATCCTTTTGGGGCTCCTAACTGTTGACTTCAGTTCTGACAAAAACAAAGGAATGTTAAGGATGACTCTTCATTTATGCCATAATCACAAGAGATAACCAGAAGCTGTTCTAACTAACAGCTGTTCAATGGGACTTGAAATATTGATTTGTACCACTAACTAATAGTTCGATAAATTCAAATTATTATGAACTGAGGGCATTATTATGAGTGATAACAAATTTTAGCACATCAAAGTTCAGTAGGTCATTATAATCGTTAGCACAATCAGAAAATGTTAAATGCCATGAATATCATTCCCATTGCCATGCGTTATCACTGGTTTAAGCAAAACCTGAGCTTTTTTTGGCCAAATAAGCAAAATTGAGAGACAGGACCTTTTAGTGAAGGGAGTTGAGTCTTAATAAAACCAAATGGGGTAATGTAATTGTAATCTATGAGCCGACCCCGTATAGTGTGATAAGGTTTCTTATTTTAGTAAGCAAAGCTAAACCATAGTACCATTTTTACACAACATACTCAATTTTGCATCACTGTGTAATAGAAAGAGAATAGATATTTTCAAGGCCTTAGTGTATAATCTTTTTTCCCCTTTGAATTTAGAAGAAAAGGATAATGGGCTAACCTGGAAAACTTTGTTTTGAGCTGTCACACAATCTCTTCTCATTTGCAGCATTACTGGATGCAGAGCCAGTACATCCAAGAGCAACAGATTTTTCATCTCCACATTTACATCTCTGCATTCATAAAAGGAAGCGATAGCCGATAAGTATTATTACCTAAATTCATCACCACACAACCAACGATGTCCTACATAAAGAGTGCAACATAAACCTTAAGTATATCATATTGTTCCACCCATTTTGACTGTGAAAAATCACATAATGCAAGTCGTTTCAAAGCCTGGCAGTCTCCAGCGTTTGCCCCTGATGAAGAGGTATCAAAGACACCTTCCCCAAGAAGCTGTTGAAAGTAAGTTAAGTTCTTTCTGAACTGAGAGCTGTTGAACATGCTTTTAAGGCTGCACATTTAAAAAAAGAACCATTACTAATGTTGGATTCAGACTGAAAAAAATACAGGTTAAAAATTCTTTACAAGCCTAAAGGATTCTGTACGACAGAGAAACTCGCCTGTCAGGAAGTTCAGCCGTATCAACGGCAGGGAGACACTTCAGTAATTTTTGCTGCTCCTCATTTGTCAATTTCGTCAAGAACACCTCATAGTTTACAACATCCTATGTGAAACATGACAGCAATTAAATTATATAAAAATTTCCAGAATTTGAAAATTATGAACCAGTAGTATTGGTCTGTGTATCATTGGAAATTGTAACAGCACTACACATAAATAGAACAAGAAAAAAGCACAAGGCCAACAAAACATAAGCAAATTATATGAAATAAAAATATATCTTGTTTTCAAAAGCCATGTTAAATTAGAACGATTGATCGCATAAACATGCAATCTTATCATTGGTTTTATTTATTTATCCTTTTGGCCTCAGTCACAACCTCAAGTATGTTGTCAATTTATCTTTCATAGTGCAATCAAAAGAGACAAAATGGAGATATAACTCACAACTAAATCTATCAGGCACAATGGTGAATCATGAAATCCAAGGATTTGTGAAGTTTCAGGATCCCTGACACTCCAAAAGAAAAGGAAATGTTAGTGAGAATTAAGGATATTCTCTCTGGTTCTTCAGTGCTGGAGAGTCAATTTCTCCACATTTATAATTATTCTTCACAAATTCTCATGCACAAAGAAGCAAGCAACATGGGACTTTCTATATGCTGATTCTCATGTATGCAAATTAGAGGGAAAAAATACTTGCCTTTTAAGTTTCTCCCGCTGAATTCCTTGGCTAGCAGAGTAGTTGATATTTTCAACTCCATGAAATGAAAAGTTCACGCCAATGAAATCATTATGAGTATCAACAGCACCAGAGCACGAATATGCCTCACTCGTTGGGTATAGTTTGTTATCAACTGAAAGGGAGCTAGCCTCAGATTCTTCTTCACGAGCTATAGAGCTAGGATGCCTAATGAGAACACTTCCATGTCCTATTTCAACAGAGACCATTGGTGTTTCACTGTCAAAAATTAGATCCTCTTCAGAAGATGCAGAGAAATAGGACTGCTGCTCATGAAGGATGGTATATAAATCTTTTGTGAGCTTCTCAACAGAAGATGGCTTTTGACGGTTCACACAGGTTCTCTTTCTTGAGGGCACCATACCACCCCCCACCACTGACTGAGCAGGACCTAAAATCAACATGGAGATGCTATCTGTATTAGAATAAGAATTACACATTTTATGCAAAGAAAATGAAGGGTTTGTATGTTATGAGAAGCATGAGATTACATTTTACAAAAGAGTTCTCAATCTTGGATAACCAATGAAGCAGATAAAGATTGACAGTTGTCAGCAAAAAATGTATTACCTAAGAAATATTTTTATACACACATAACAATCCATATCTAATTGTCAAACTGTTTATATATATATATATCACATATTGGATCCTTTTCATCAATACAAAGCCATGCTATTTTTTTTCCCCCACTTGTCTTCCTTCAAGATAACCAGCACTTGTAAGTCATGCTGCAAATCCACAATTTATATCTCCCACCCCACCTCCCTCATTTTTATCATACACTTCAAGGTAACGGACCCATCATAAATATGAACTGGCAATCAAAGCCATATCATCTCACTGAAAAGATCAATGCTTCCATAGTCAAGGATGAACAAATAATCTTCCAATTATAATACCATAAAGAAAATGTCCAATCTCCAACCTGTCAGGTCACTAGCATCAGTTCCAGCAAATTGAGCACAGCTCTCTGAGTTAGAGATGGCTGATCCTGAACTTGATCTATTGCTTGCTTCTTCATCAATAACCTTTAGAGATCCTTGGTTGTAATCAGGGGCAACCCAACCAGATACAAAAATATCATGGTTCTGCTTTCTTTTGAGCAATTTCACTTCTTTGTTCTTATTTAATGTTATGTTCTTTGGCCTGGAAGGCCTTGGATCCTCATAATCATCGGTTTCAGTCCGAGCATGTAAAGGGGTATAATTTGCTAGGGTTCCCTTTGTTCTCCATCGAGATCCACATGCATTGCATAGCACTGGCTTCTCTGGCGGCCCATTGCGCCAAAGTGGTGTGCCTGCAGCAATGCTTTATTGTCAGAAATTTACAAGTTACCACTTGTGTTAACAAGAATAGAGATGTACTTCGCATAGACAATCAAATGCACAATTCATAGAGTATTAAGTTTATGATTCATTATAAAGTAAAATTGGGAGTTTGTCACAAGTCAAGACATAGCTTAAGATTCTCATAGAAATTGCAATTACAGGGCAGATAGACAAAATAAGTCTAAGTAGTGAAGAAATTGTTAATGCTCGGAAATTCTGTTGAGAAACATGCAAGCTTTATTATGATTACAAAGGGGCAACTATCAACTAATGTTCCTATGAGAAAATTAAAGGGACCTATAGTTTTTATATACAAAGGCAGCTACCTAAACTCAAAAAACAACTTTTAAGATTAAAACAGTATAATCTGTCAGTATTAATTGTCATAAAGAATTTACATCGCAGTCCGAACTGTTGGCTATTTGCCCTTTATTACTAGATAAGCTTAAATGATTAATATAATGAAAAGCAACACCCTTTAGTAAGGAAGTGAAGATCTTGGTTTATTGCGTTCAAGCAGATAAAGGTAAACTCAAGAGAATGTCTGCATTTAAACTGAAATGAATAACATTCTGGACAAAACTTAGGTGCACATCTTAGTCACTTAGTTATTGTCCTTACATTAATAGCTGAGGCTAACTTCAGAGATCACAATTGAAGCAACAATAGAGTTTTTATTATGAGTCTCATGACTGCAATCACTCGACTAAATATGAGAACACACACTAGAGTTTAAAATGACACAAACACTTGCTAGGCCCTGGACATTTAGAACTGATTCAAATTCAAGATACATGGTATGGTCCTATGTTAAAAAGCAACTGATATCTTCAAGGGATAAGTTGAAGCTTGATTTTCAGCCAGAAGGCAGGAGAGAAAGAAATGTCTTAAGGGTGGAGGCAATGCTAGGAGTAAGATCCTCTGATTCAATGAAGAATTGCTTAATTCAAGAGGTAATCACTATTGAAAACAACTTTCAGATCCCAAAACCGGATCAGGTATGGCATTTTACAAATGCATAACTTTCTTTGTTCTTTTCTTTCTCTCTTTCTTTAATTTGCCACAGCAAACGGTATGACTCTTTCAGATAAACGACCTTAACAACAGGCATAATTTTGCCAATTGCATTTGCTCGAAACTTAAATTAGTCAAGCGAAATGAAGACGAGAGTCACAGAAGATACACAAGGAGGAAATCAATGAAATTCCCAGAAATTTTGAACTTCAAAAACTTCAGACAACAATAATATTGGGGTTCGTGAATTCATTTACAATTGTAGAAGCCTAAATTCTTAGTTAATATTGGTCATCAACTCTTCCCATCTCACACATCTATGTTTGTGTGAAAATTATCATGTGAGAAGACAGTTGCAGAATACTCTTGTGCAATAAGAACTTGAAGAACTCCTAAAAAAATTTACACCAAAATAAAAAATACATACTGGAGGAACAAGCACTCACTTGTAACTCCACAGTGATAGCAAGGCCCTTGCTTAACCATGTCTCTATTTTTTCTCAAAGGTGAGAGAAATAAATATGAGGAAATTTACAGAAACAAAGGGGGAAATAATTTTTTTATAGGCTAAAAAAAATAGAAATGGAATTTTCTGGAAATATAAT
Organism: Inga oerstediana; assembly: GCA_963210345.1. Lineage (NCBI taxonomy): Eukaryota > Viridiplantae > Streptophyta > Magnoliopsida > Fabales > Fabaceae > Inga > Inga oerstediana. The sequence continues at coordinate 7,984,152 of OY723411.1, forward strand.
AGTTTTCTTCAATCCTTTTGCGGCATATACAACTGCGTATTGAAGCCTCTTCTGAAACAAACCCAGAATGATAGTTTACAGAAGAAAGAAGAAGAAAAAAACCCAAACAGTTTGTTCAATAATCTTCAGAGAAAAAAGAATTCACATAAATAGCCACAAGTCAACTAAAATTGCAGAAATTTAATTTCCGTATTTCAGCTCGAAATCTGCAAAATCCAATGGAAGAGGAAAAACCAGTAGAAAGAATCTCAGAAACGGCTTTGGAAAGAGGAAAAGGAAGATGAAAATGGGGTAGAGAGATAGGAAGAGAGAGATGAAGAGGGGTCTGTGTATAAGGTGACCTCTTGTATTGCATAAGAAGTAAATGTTTAGCTTTCTTTCTTTTTTTTTTAATTTTTTATCACACTTTTCCTTTTTGTTAATGTTAGATATTTAAAGAAAAACAAAATTAAAAAAAATTTTAAATTATAAAATCTATACCCAAAATTAATAAAAGAATAATAAAATTTGATAAATAATTCGCAGCTCATTTTTATAAAATATTTAATTTGAAATTTTAGAGATTCAAATTTTTTTTTCCTTATATTATTTAATCAAAATATTTTAATTTTGTTTTCTTAAAATTGAATTTTAAACTTTTTTCGAAGATTACCTCATAAGCGGAACAAAGAATTGAAGAGTATCATGGCACATCTCGTGTTGACTATGGACTTTTCTGCTTTGATTATAAATTTTCAAATCCTCTCAAAAATCAAAATCGCTAAGTAATTGTATGTTTGGAAACACTTATTTTTTGAATATAAATATTTATTACGCAGATAAAACTCCTCTCACATATTTACCTTGTATACCGTGAATCATGATTTATAAGCACTTATTACCCAAAAATAAGTTATTCCAAACGAGCTATAAGTATCATATCTTCACCAACCATTTTTTATCTAAAATAATTTAATTTTTTTGTTTCTAATTAATTTTATATTTTTTATAGACAGAAAAAAGTAAGGCCTGACAAATTGATATATCCTTCATTTTTAACTTATTCCTGAAATGAAATATACACCATTCAGATTTGATTTAAATAATTTATATTTTAAAATTTTTTAAGTTAATAAATTATAAATATTTATTTATATAAATGTAAAATGAGAGAAAATATGAATAATATAATTTTAATTTATACAGCCGGATTGGTAAAAAAAAAAAAAGAGATAGGAACAAGAAAAGCTATTTGGCCTTTCTCAGTTTTTTCTTTTTATGGGGAGAAGAATACTTGATAATTTTATATTCTTCCGTGTTTGTGATGACATGATGTTGATGGAGAAATTATAAAAAAACATAAATCGACGTCTATGAAAATGTTTATTTGATTTATTTGACAAGCCAATAATCGCCCTTGATTAAGGGGAAGGGTTAAGAATAATTAGGGTCCCACCAACATTGAAATGAACGGTGATTAAAGTGGTTTGTGACTCAGCTTCTTGAATATTGCAGGCCGATCAATCAATAGAATTCAAAGTGAGACACTCATAGAAAAGCTTGACCTAATTTTTAAGTCAGAAACTGTAAAAATGAACAAGTCTAACCCTAATCCACATTTTGAGATGGGCATGAAACTAGAGTCGGGAATATGGGATGGTCTGGTTCTATAGGGCCGGCCCGTTTATATATGTTTGCTAAAAAGTACCATATTTTTGAAACTCGCGGTTCTACAGGGCTAGCCCTTCACGGGCTCTGGCTTAAACTCATTTTAATTAAAAAAAAATTCTTTTTCAAGTTTTACACTTTATTTATTATTTTGCTTTAAATTGAGATACATTATTTTTAAAACTCATAAATTTTTAGTTAAAATAATAATCTAATATCCAAATTAGCCTTTTTTTTAAAGTTTAAATTAATAAATCATGATAGAAAATAAAATAAATCAAACCAATTAATAAGTGTTTGTCTATTATTAATACTCTATTAGGTACTTAGGTGTCTCTTATATTGATAATTTGATATAATAATATTATATTTATTAATTTATTTTAAAAAAATATTAAACGGGCCTAAAAAGGCCGGCCCTTTTAGGCTTGCTTCCCTTTTTAGCCTTTAAATCATAACCCCGGCCCTTGAAGGGCTCGGACCTAATCGGGCCGACCCGAATTCCCGGCTCTACATGAAATTTGGAAAAATTTTCTTATAATTTTTTTATTTGAACTTTTCTAATAATAATGTCAAGAATGGTATTAATATTTTTCTATTTATTTATTAATTTTTAGGAAAACAATATGACAAACTGTGTGCCCATAATGCATAGTGGGTATCTCAAGAATTTGACAACTTCGGTGCCTTGTGATTTCTTTCTTTTTTAAAAAAATGTTTATATTTATTTTACTTTAAATATAGGAATTGGAAGAAAAAAGGGTGGTTGTTATGAGTTTCACATTGAGAAGTCTCATAAGTACAATGGGGTTTATATGTCAGGGGCTCTCTTTCCTAATAGGTTAATATATTAGGATGAGCTCTCAATTTGAGCTTATAATCATTACATTGGTACTTTCATTGAGGGACGGCTGACCGAAGAGGGTTACCTACACTAGAGGGTTCTAACTGGAGGAGCATTAAGTGAAGTGTTGTAGTTGTATTTAAACAAATTGAAGATTGAAGAAGGTGGGTTATAAAATTTTAATAAAAATAATATATAAAATAAAAGAGTAAAAAAAAATTAATTAAACACTTTTAACTCCACTTTAATTTCTTTAAATCCAATTCATAAAAATTTTTGTCAACACCCATTTCCATTTCAATATTCAAAGAGTAATAAAGACAGAATTCCATGGACCTACAGAAAAGTACAATTATACTGATAAAAATATTTGTTTACAATCTCGTTGTCTTTCGTTGGTGAAACACAGAAAATACAGCGGAAACTTAATATTTACAATTTTCTTAAAATGACAAAACATAGGCTAAATTATAACCACGTTCTTGACCTCGCCTCGAGACACATGCTACTCACTTTCCAACGTCAACATCTTTTCCCTTTGCCCCACTGGTATCCGCTGAGGTATTTATTTAAAAATAGGGTGAGATTCCGGAGAGCCCCAGTAGAAACATGTTATCGTTCATAGAGAATGCGAAAAAGTAAATATGATATATGCCATGTATGCACCAATTAATGAACATTATAAACATATCATCTACAAGTATACATGAGTAGGGCCCAGCTCCACTATTTTGCGCTAGTTGGGTTTTCACAAACTCCAGTGCAAGTGCCTCTGACACTTCTGACCCCTCTCTAGATAAATCGTGTTGATTAATAAAGCGTATTTACAAACATTGTCATCCACACAATCATATAACTATAACATAATGTATGAAGGATAATGTCCCTTTCTCAACGCTTTATAATCCTCTGTTTAAAGGTGTCTCGTAAAGCGTATCGTTCCAGCTCTCAACTCGGTCCTAAAATATTAAATGTACAAGAAATAGGTCATAACCTATCCAAGTATCATTTTAGACTCTTCCATAGTGTTTCTTGTGGTTATATTAGTCTATGGTGAAAATTTACTAAAATGCCCTCGAGACCTTGGCCTGACCACGCTGTATCCGGCCCGATAGCATGTTTTTTCAAAATTTTGACTAAGGCTATTATGACTTATTTTCGCTCAAGGAATTCATTTCTGGGCTCAAATTACCAAATTCACTGTCAAATTACGAAAATACCCTTGACAGCCCCTATTTAGGGATTTCAGTGGTATTTTCATAATTATGCTTTTTCGGCCTCTATCGAAAAAGTGCCCAACTGTAACGCCACCTATTGTTGCCCACTAAATCCAATGGAACCATTTATTTTATGAAAATCCAACTCCTAGTACCAATTCTGGTGCTGGCCAAAAATATTAGGGAAAAATGGAAAAATGAGATTTTGTGTTTTAGCTCCCAAAACTTGTACTTTTCCACTTCTAATCATTGATTAACTCATTTAAACACTTCTTAATCATGATTTAAAGGATTTTGGGCAGCATAACCCCTTAGGGTTATGGCTTTTCTAATTGTACAACTCAACCCAAAAATCATAAAAACCAAACAACAATTACCAGTAACAACTCAAGAAGGCAACTTCATGAAGTTACCCTCTTTGGTTTCTTGGTTTCCTCTTACTCTAGGCTCCTCCTCCCTCTCTTCCTGATCTCAAAGTGTGTCTTTACCACCATAGATTCATGAGAAACAAGAGTTTAGAGAAGGATTCTAAAGAAATGGCATAAGAATAATCATAGAAACCATACTTACATTAGTTTCTTGCTTCCTCTTACTCTCTAAATCTCCCAAGAACTCACAAACTCACTCACTCACTCTTTTTACTTGTGGTTGGCCGAAATGATGCTTGGAAGAAGAGGGAGTAAGTGTTTTATTATTTTGTTTCTTGTTGTCTCTTAGCCCTTGATTTAATCAATGGCTCCTAATGTGACACTTGTCACAATTCCCTTCTTCCTCATAATTTCTTCGTTGACTTGCACTAATTGAATCATTGGTCTTTCCCTTTCTTGCTCTTTAAATTTCTGTCCCTCTCCCTTTCTTTTCTCCCACTAGCCCATGCTTCTTTCTCTATGTCCATTCTCTTTTATGCAATCATGTCTTTCCTCTTCCAAGCACTCAAGTGTTTCACTCCTTCACTCAAGCTTCTCCTCCCATTCTTACACTCAACATTTAATCTACCAACTCACTCAACCATAGTCATCATTTCCTTCTTCTTGTGGCATGTGATCATGTATTTAATATTTTCCCTTTTTTCTTTCATGCATGGACGAAATTAGAAGAGAAGAGGAGGAGGAAATTTTGTATTTCATTAGTCCCATAATTCACATAATTGAATTATGTATAATCCCCCCTTAATTTCCTAATTCTTGATTTATTCCACCAAGAATAATCCCATTATGCATTTTCCTTTATTTTCCTTGATTAATTGAAATTAACTCCAATTAATTGGAAAATAATTAATCTTGGGTTAAATTGGAAAAATTATGATTTTGCTATCCTCTTTGTAATTTAATTCATTTCTTGAATTAATTTACCCATTTCCTTATGAATATGAATATTTCAAAATTCACAAGATCTAAATTCATGAATATTCACCATTTTATTGAATTACTCAAAATAATTACAATATATTTTGGTGAATAAAATTTGGGGTGTTACAATTTTCCCTCTCCTTCCTTCAACTCCAAATTCCTCACACCAAACAGTCCTTTAAAGACTAAAAATATACTTTAACTTAATCTTTATAATGCCAAGAGAAAAGATTTTTTTGTCCTATTTATAAGCCATATTTTTTAAATTTTGATATGAATATAATAAAATCTTACCATTTATTTATTATTGTATAGACCTTATTTTTATGTGATATGATGTATATTAAATAGGTATAAAATTAAAAAGTTATTAGATTTTAAAGAGGATTTAATGATATTTATGATTTCATTTGTTTCAATGAAATACGTTGAAGTGACTTATGAATATGATCATAGCATGATAGGAGTACTCTTTTTTTTTAAACAAAACTATCCTTTGAAATAATAGATTTAAATGCTTTTTTTTTTCCAGCAGGTTTATATTAATGTCATGAACATTTTCTTTTTAGTAATATAACTTGATCATAAAAATAAATTTCAAATTCATGGGCTAACATTTCATAAATATATGCCATCCCGATCTGCTCTTTATAACTAGTTTTGGTGGAGGGAACGTCGGTGATTTGATTTTGACATTTTATTAAGATGAACATATTGGTTTATTCCAAGGTACTGAAAACCAAAACAGTAATTTAAGGATTAGTGGTTAGACCAAGCCACCAAGGTCAAATCGGTCACAATAAAAATAATATAGCTTAATTCAATTGGTCTACCGGACCCATTATGTGGTTTAAAGTTGTCCTATATGAACCAGACTGATCCTAGGTCAGATTTTAGCTGGTTTAGATGAAAAACCGAATCAGTCAAGAGACCGGTTTCCGAATTAGCTTGACCGATCCAGGTTTCCATGCATTCATTTTTTTTTTTTAAAAAAAAAAGGGTTAGTTAAATATAATTGCAACTACACTTAAATGTTATCAAGTTTACCCTTAATCAATTTTTTTTGGCTATAACTTTAATCAATTTAAATTATAAGTGATATGTTTTCTCTATTTTACTTGTGAAGGAGGGGGAAAATAACAATTCCAAAGGATGGAACTAAACGTGAGCAGGGTTGAGTTCACATTCACCCCGACTCGGTATGTCAAACCAATGTCTGAAAGTTAAAGGTCAAGTTTTACCCTAGCCTGAAAATTTTTTAAAAATATGAAAAATAATTTTATTCATACAAAATATAATGAGCATAATTCAAAATAAATTTCTTATAAAACTACTATTAGGATCAAAGTATTCATTTTAATGTTAATATGCATATTTAAAATTATTCTTTACTTTTTCATAAAGTTAAGTTAAAAAACAATTTGAAACTTTGAAATTGGTCAAAAAATTGAAATCATAAAAAATGTCCATGGTGATCTTAAAAATCAAGAAAAATAAAATATCAAACAATTAGATTCATAAATTCTTTAAAAAGAATATATATGTTGTGTTTGTGCCAAGTAGGACAGGATTTAGGGTTTAGGTCCTGATGTCCGACTCAAAATCAATCCAAATATTTTGAATAACTCGAATAATATCAATTATGCTAACCCATCATACTACTTTTTTTAGAAGGTTAGGAAAGGAATCAGAAATGAACAGATATAAGCTACCAACCTATACCATCTTAAGTAGTCTTGTAGGTTTATGTCACCTTGTAAATGTTTCACCGCTTCTAGATGCAAATCTTGAAGAGTCTAATAGGGCCTTTGAGCAGGTACAAGATTATTGTCTGTGTCATCCTCATTGCACTTCACGTTTTTACCTTTACCTAACACATTAAATGTTGTTTTCCCTTTGATTTACATTTTGTCTGTAATCTAATGTGAGAGAATTATAGTTGCATCTTATAAAGGTGACCATGAAAAGTGGCAGTACATGCCCCTCTTTGGCCAAAAAAAGTTAGTACATGCCACTCTAAATTAAAAGAAAAAAAACCACTAAAAGTAGTATAATACCCTATAATTTATTGACAAATTTAACAAATTAACTGCTTTTTACTTTCTCCATAGTATTTAAAAATGGGTTAAGAGTCGATTTTGTTTTGAAAGTTTTCTCCGAAGGGTAATTTTACCTTAGAAGTTTTTCTGGGAGGCAATTTTCCCTCGAAAATGTGAAAAATGGAGCAATTTTGTTTTGGTCATTATCCTAGTTAATTTGACAGTTTGTTGGCCAAATATGCTAAACTGACAGTCCATATGTCATTCACGTCATTTTTGTTAAAGTGCAAATTTGTCCCGAAATTTTAAATATAATTTTTAAAAAAATAAAATATATAACACATGGACTCTACTCCTCAGTGAAAACTTTCAGAACAAAATTCATCTTTAACCCTTTAAAAATTACAATTGCATTTTTATTTTTGACTAGAAGAAGTATCTAGAAGAGTAAGTATTAGTGTTATGAATGAATATATTTAACAAAAACACATTTTTATGACTATTTTTAATATACATTTAAGTTGAAGTCCTTGTGACTTACACTAGTACAAAATCTATGTTTTAGACCGGCTCATTTATACCGGTTATACAGGGATAAGGTCTAAAATGTATGACCAGTAGCATTTTTATAATTATAGAGGACTTCTGAGACTGGTTCCCTGGATATAAGGTCTTAAAGATATTATTCAGACCTCATTTATTTTCAATTGGTCTTAAAAGGATAAAAATAATTAAAACTAAATATACTTTTTAGACCGGTTATTTCTATAACCGGTCTAAATAAAAGACCTACAATTAAAAATAATTTTTTTTTACTTTTTAGACCGGTTATATCTTATAACCAGTCTAAAAGTTGAAAAATTTTAGACCGATTATTTTAAAAAATGGTCTAAAATATATATTTAAGATCGGTTGTTTAAACAACCAGCCTTAAATATGCATGCCTTAATTAAAATTTCACTCTTCTCTTCCTCCCGTCGATTATTAGCTTGCTTTTTGAACTCACTTTTCCCTAAAATTTCTCTTACAGTGTTCTTGTTCACAACTCCGCCATTCTCTTTTTCTCTAAATCTGGAGCAATTTTTCTCTCTGAACCTAATATCAAAATCTAACCGACGGCGTTCTTGATCACAATCTCAGGGGCGGCATTGGGCAGGGTCTGTATTAGCTGAGCAAGAGTCACTACCCATACCTTGTCGGTAGTCGACTTTTATTTCACCGTCAATCGATAACATCCCAGCTCTGACTCTTGCTCCCTTAAAAGCCTCGCCGATCGCTCTTCTTCCAAACGGGAGCACAAAGAGCGACTACTCGTGAATCAACTTTTCAGGTTTGTTTTGATAACTATTAATAATTTGAACTTGATCCTTTTGATATTGTTTTAGGTGGGTTTAATAATGTCTGGCATCAGATCCTGATATGCTTGAAGTAGGAAATGGAGGTGTTCTGTTTTATGATTATGGCTTTGTTTGAATATGCCTAATGCTACTCTCTATCTTGCTCTCGCCATTCAACTCAGTGTAATAACTTCAAATACTAGTTTAATGATCACATTATGATATTTTATTTATATTTTCTTGTCTTGGATTGCTATTAATCATCACATTATGATATTTTCTATGTGGGTTTGAATTAAATATAAAGTAATGAAAATTCTGAATAGCTTTGCAATGCAAGTTTTAAAACTTGTATTTATATACCTCTATTATGAAATGTTGCTTGGTTCTTATCATGTCATAATTTATTAATATATTTCTCCAAGTGTAGTTACTGTCTCCTAGTATGCATGCTTCTTAATTTCGTTGAAATCTCTAAAACTCTGTGGTTGTTGTTTTTTTGTCTATCTTTGTGCTTTGGATAGGGTGCTACAAAGGGTTGAAATATATGGATCATAGTTAGATAAAAGCTAAACAAACGAGTGTTGAATATGATAATGGGGTGAGCGGTTTTTAAGACTTTACTGGAAGAAATGTCAATGATGATAATGGGATGTTTTATTACTTTTGTGTAGTATGTTTGAATGAGAAGAGACTAAGTGCTGCAAACATATATACACATTTAATTTATGAAAGATTTTGTAAGAGTTATACAATATGGGTATGACATGGTGAAGAATTAGAAATGCCAAGTGCATCTCAACAAGGGGAGTGGCCTTTGATGATAATGATATGGATATAAATGATCGGATAGAGGATGTTATTCGTGATGTAGGAGAAGAGGCTTTTGAGCAATCACATGCATATGATAATATGTGCAGTAATGCTGAGAAGCAGCTGTATCCAGGGTGTAAAAAATACCAATTGTTGATAGTAGTATTGAAATTGATAAGCTTGAAAGCACGGCATGAATGAAGCGACAAGAGTTTTTCAGAAACGCTCGAGGCGTTTAAGGACATGATTCTAGATGATAATGTGTTCCTTATCAATACTACGATGGTAAGAAATATTGTGTCCACTAGGGATGAAGTATAAAACGATCCATGCATGCCCTAATGATTGCATATTGTATAAAGAGTATGAAGAGAAACAACAACGTCCGATATGTGAAACCTCGAGCTACAAATCAAATAACGCCCCTGCAAAAGTGTTTTGGTATCTTCCAATCATACCAAGATTCAAGCGTTTTCTTGCTAATGAAAATGATGCAAAAATTTGAGATGGCATGCGGATGAGAGGATATTTGATAAAAAACTTTAACATTTAGCTGATTCTTCTCAATAGAAGAAAATCGATCAATTATTTCTTAGCTTCAGTGAAGAACCTAGGAACCTTAGGCTTGGGCTTAGCACGGATGGCATGAATCCTTTTGGCAGCCTAAGCAATATACATAGTTTATGGCCTGTTCTGTTGGTAGTGTACAACTTATCTCCTCTATTATGCATAAAACAAAAGTATATCATACTGTCTATGTTGATTTCGGGACCAAAACAACCATCAAATGACATACATGTTTACTTAAAACCCTTGATCGAAGACTTGAAAGAGTTGTGAAACAAATATATTAATGTTTTTTACGTGAACAAGAAGGATGTTTTTAAAATACGAGTCATAATCTTTTGTACTATAAATGACTTCTCTACATATGGAAACTTATCAGGATATAGTGTTAAAGGCCATAAAGCATGTTCAATTTGTGAAGAAAGCATATGCTACCATCAACTTCAACATAGAAGAAAGACGATTTATCTTGGCCATATGAGATTTCTTAGATGGGGCCACTCATATCATAGATTAAAGAAAGCTTTTTTTGGTCAATAAGAGTTTGAAAATGCTCCTGAGGCATTGACTGAGGATCAAATTTATGAAAAGGTGAAAAATATCGATGTCATCTTTGGCAAAACTATAAAGAGTAGAAATAAAAAAAAAATAAATAGAAAAAGAGGTTTGTCTTCTTTGATCTTCCGTATTGGCCCAATCTTGATATGAGACACTGTATTGATTACATGCATGTAGAGAAAAACGTATGTGATAGTATTGTTGAAACACTGCTCAACATACAAGATAATTCTAAGGATAGCGTGAAGGCAAAATTAGATTTATAAGAAATGGGAATACAAAAGGCCTTGCATCCAAGGTGATATGGTAAGAGAACTTTTTATCCTCTAGCTTCTCATACTTTGTCTAAGGATGAGAAAAGAATATTTTGTGAGTGTTTACATGACATCAAAATTCCTTCAGGATATTCTTCAAATTTAAAGAAGCTTGTGTCGATGAAAGACTTGAAGTTAGTAAAGCTAAAGTCTCATGATTATCATGTCTTAATACAATAACTACTCCCAATAGCTATTCGAAGCATTGTTGAATATGATTTTTAATATATTTTGATTAGACTTTGTTTCTTCTTCAATGCTATTTGTAATAAAGTCATTTAGACAGAAAGATTGGATGAATTGGAAAATGAGAATATATGTTCTTGTGCCAACTTGAGAAGCTTTTTCCTCCTTTTTTTGACATCATGGTACATCTAATTGTTCATCTAGTAAGTGAGATAAAATTGTGTGGCCCTATCTATTTACGATGGATATGCCCAATTGAAAGAACTATGAAAATCCTAAAAGAATATGTGATAAATGCAAATCGACCTGAAGCGTTTATAGTAAAAAATATTTTTTTTAAAGAAGCCATGGAGTTTTGCAAAAATTACTTGTCAAATGTAAGACATATTGGGCTTCCTAAATGTCATGATGAAGAAGGGAGTAAACACAGGGCCACAGTAAAAAGTGTGAATCCTGATGAATTACAACAAGTCTACTTATACATCTTGAATAATGTTGATGAAGTTTAAGATTACATTAATGCTCATAAAGAAATTGTACAAAAAGAAAATAGTCGAATGACTGAATAAAGATTAATTAGGGAGCATAACAAAACTTTTGCACATTGGTTCAAATAAAAGGTTGATGGAGAAGAATGTATTTCTGATACAATTAAATAGTTAGCACGTGATCCAGAGATTGATATCATAAGTTGGACTTCATTTGTGATCAATGGTTATACGTTTTACACGAAGTCCCTAGATGATAGGAGCACTATCCAAAATAGTGGTGTTATGTTAGTGGCTAAATCTATGCATTTTTCTAGTTTGAAAGATAAGAACCCTAGATTGGCAGTCATACCTTATTATGAGGTTATTGAAAAGATTTGGGTGGTTGATTATGTTAAAATTAAATTTCCATTTTTAAATGCAAATGGGTTGATGTCAACAATGGTGTGATGATTTATCAGTTAGGATTTGTATTAGTTGATCTGAATAGTAGAAGTTTTGGATATTAACCTTTTATTATGGTATATTAGGCAAAACAAGTGTTCTATATTACCGATCAGGTAAATAAAATGTGGCATGTAGCTTTCCAAGGAAAAATGATTGTTGATATTAATGAGGAAAGTTGTTCAATGAATGATGTTCTTGAGACTCCTTAATAAATGATGTTCTTGAGACTCCTTCTTTTTCTAGGGGTTTACTAGAATTGAACGAAGAAGATGAAGCAGATAATATACATGACACAAGAAACGATCATCATGAAGGAATATGAGAGGATATCCCTTTATAAAACTACTTTAAAAGTTAGCTAGCTAAAGTAATTATCATGAATTATATTTAAATTATGTATATAGTTATTTTATATATAAAATTAATTTTTTTGTTGTCGTCACAGGAAAATGAAGGATCTGAGGTGTCCTAGTATAGATGCTCCGGAGCCAACTATTAATCATCAGCGATGGATTACTGTTTGCTATATTCTTTCTCAGTGGATTCCTCTATCATCGATTAAAATGTTTTAATTCTATTATTAGCTAAAGTTTTGAATTTTTTTTGGTCAAATTGTAATATTAAAATAGGGGAATAAAAATGTATAGCAGCATACCTTAATTTTCCAATTGTGTGTGATAATGTGTTGATTTTTAATTATTTATTGTTGTTGCTTTTTTGGAATGTGGGGTGTAGGAAGAATGATGTAAGTTACATCAGTTGAAATTGTGTTTAAAATGCTTGATGAAATGGGAATGTGTAAGAGAAGAATTTATTTGGGGTATAGGAAGAATGATTTATTGTTGTTGCTTCTGTGAAATGTGGGAAGAATGATGTAAGTATTACACCAGTTGAAATTGTGTTTTAAAATGCTTGATGAAAATACTTATGTTTAAGGTGTTTGTTATAATGTGTAAGAAAAAAATTTATTTGGATGTCCCTGAAATGGCTTGCTGGGTAAAATATTTTATTAGAAATAATTTTAAAAAAATGGAAACTTTTTAGACCAATTGTTAATAAAATCAATCTAAAAAATGACATTTTAAACTGATTGTTTATACAATTGGTCTAAAAAGTGTAACTTTTAGACCGGTTGTTCTAATAACCAATCTTAAAAATCACATTTTTTAGACCAATTTTATTAACAATTGGTTTAAAAAGAATAACATTAAAACCTGTTATTTCAACAACAAATCTAAAATGTCGTTATTTTTAGACCGGTTGTATAAACAACCGGTCTAAAAATTTATTTTTTAGACTGGTTGCTTTGCTTAACCGGTCTAAAAAATAACAGACTTTTTAGACCGACTGTTGACTTTTTAAACCGATTGTATTAAGATCTCTTCCAGAACCAATCTAAAATATTATTTTTATCTGATCCTAAAAGTGTTTTTTCCACGTGTGTTAGTAACACTAGGCTAACCCTTTTTTTTTTTGGAAGTGATTTTGCGAGCCGGTTCATATATATATATATATATATATGTGTGTGTGTGTATATATCTATATATTTAATACTGAATGTATGAATATATAAATCAAGCATGTATGGTTATACTATTTTGCATAGTTCATCAGGAAGAAATTAGGGGAATCATGTCAACTCCCACATAACAATTCAAAATACAAAGAAGTTTCTTAAAATCAACAAATTACTCTAAAGTCCCAAGCCATTTAATTATAAATAAGTTTAGTGTGCATTTACTAAAATACCCTTAATTTAAAAACAATCCCCCTTTCCCATTTTGGAAAATATACACTAGATTTATTTACAACTAAGAACACAAGGCTTTGGAGTAATTTGGTGATTTTAAATGACTTTTTTTTTTTTTTTTTGTATTTTGAGTTGTTATTTGGGACCTGAGAGTGATTTTCTTTAAAAAAAATTGAATTTATAAGAATGAACCATCTTTTATTATATTTAGCAATGTTTTAAATCCATGACAATTATATAAGTCTAAATTAATAAAAAAAGAAACTGTGTTATGATATTTTTTTTCAGTTTTTATATTAAAAATAAAAAATTATTTGATTTTTTTAATTCATTATAAGATATATTCAGGGATAAAATATTTTTATTGAATTTTAAATTTTTATTGGATTGAATAAACCAAATAAAAATGAAATTAAAGATAAAATTGATTATTATTATTATTATTATTATTATTATTATTATTATTATTATTGAGCATTACTTGTCATAAAACTAAGACGACACATGAAATATTTAAATAAAATGATTCCAAAAAAACCTTTAAACAAAATGAACTTTTAAGAACCTCTTTAAATTCAATGTTATATCTTATTTATTATCCAGGTTAATAGTGACTATGAACTATGAAGATATATGCATATAAATTATGATTCATGGAATTTCTAGTTGTAATATACTCATTGAGATTGTAATATCCTGAATTTTGATATTGGAGGTTTGAGAATAAGCCTAAATTAAGCGGATTGCTAACCCTTAATTTAGTAGATGTTCCAAATCTATTCTCTAATATTCCTTATATCTTTAGGGCATTAAAGAAAATAAAATGGTGAATTTTAGATAATATAATTATGTTTTTGGTGAAATCTCCTATGAGGCAATGAGTTTGTCATATGATTTTGTATAATCAAATGATAAGCAAAAATTTTGAAATTTTATAGAATGAAAGTAGACATCTTAAGCTTTAATTTGATAGGCCATATGACTCAATTAGAGCTATATACAAAGAGTTATGAATTTTTTGAAATTTGCCTAGCAAAATTGATTAGTTTTTGGAATAGTATGCAAAGATTAAAATTCTGGGAATTTTGTGCTTCCAACTAGCAAAAGGCTATATTTTTCCTTGAAACCAAACTAAATAAAGGTTCTATTGCCTTTGGAATCACTCCAATTCAATTATTTTAGAATTAGTTATGATTTTTCAAAGTTAGGGTAAAAAATCTGCCAGAATTTCTAAAAACTCTGAAAATGAGAAAATAAATAAGGGATATTCCAAAAAATTATAAAATAATTCCCATCTTCTTCCTCAGCCATAACTGACGTGTTTATCAGCTGAAAATAGAGAGAGAAAGTTTGAGAAATTCTAGAGAGAGAAGGAAAAGAGGACTCATACGTTTTGTGGAGCTCAAATTTGGGTGTGTGAAAGCTAGGGTTTTCAGCCACACCAAGGAAGATCAAGAGGGAGCTTGAGGACCGAGTGGAGAGTTGAGCTGCGACACGTTTTACGAGACACATGTTTCGAAGCGAAAAAGGGTTAAGGTAGGAAACTTACCTCCCCTGTGTGTTTTTGATATTTGTGTTGATGTATTGATGCATGTTATCGCTTTACTTGAATATGTGAAACATATATGAATGATTGAAGCTCTGTTTCTATTTATGTTATGACCATAAGTATGTTGTTTGAAATATTGAGCACACAAATATGTCATTGTGTGAACATGAGTTATGTAATGCAAGCATGTCATATATTAAGCACTTATCTTGCACGCATATTGGTACTGTTTTCCTATTGAGATTCTCTAGAAATCTCACCCTCCCCCACCAACAATTTAGACAGGTGAATATGGAAGGTACACAGAGATCAGAGGAGGGAACTATACGAGAGGATTAAAGTGGTGGAATGAAGACAGAAAGATGTCTCCGTTTCACTGAGATAAGTTTAGACACCCAAGTAGCCCTGTGCGGCTACATTGATGGCAATTATCATATATGAACCCCTATGGGGGAATTTCTGTAATTATGCTCATATTATCAGTATATTTATACTATTCATATGTTGCCCACCGAAGCATTCATTAATATTCCGCTACAAGTCAAAATAAGTAAGAGTGTGATAGAGATCAGGTCCAAAAAAAAATATTGCCTGAGGGAGCCCTAAAATCAAAAGGACAGTTCATCCTTCTATTTTCCACTCCAAATAAGGTTTTTTCGCATATCCTTCAACTTAATTTATTTGTTCAATTGATAATTAAAAATTTATATTTACATGTCATGCTTCATTCGAAAACATAAAATTAAAGAAAATTGAATGGCGTAAGATGTCCATAAATAATAAAAAATGACATTTTAAATTAAATGTGTACTAATCAATACACTCTTTTGTCATTTTTATAAGAATTAAAAATTTAAATTACCTTAATCATGTTTTTATAAATTTCTACTTGAGGTTTTCTTTTCTTTGTTTTTTTTTTTGTTCGAGATGCTGTTTAAGCATTTAATGTGTTTTTATTATTTTTTCTTCTAATTAATTCTATTCTTTCTCCTCCCTTCTTCTCATATTTCATTCTCTTTCATATGTTTTCTCATTACTACTTTATTTCTACTTTATTTCTACTTTATTTCTGTCTATTACTTGTTCCTCATAAATAAGAACGTACTTAAAAAAATTTTCATTTCTTATCTATTTATTATTATGTTTAACTAATTGTAACTGGATTTTTAAACCACTTAATTTGGTTATCCAACTCCTATAAAATGGATTGGATGGAGTGTACATGAAATAATTAAATTTTAAATTCAAATGAAAATCCATTAGATAAAATAGAATATAATGTGAATTAATTTAAAATTATAACATTTTTGGTAAATTTATAAGTTATTAAAAATAATAACATCAAAATAATTTTTTATTACGAGAAAAAATATAAAAATGGTATGAGTACAAAGCAACTATCCCCTAGCGTTCGGCCACGTGTACAGCTAATGCTTTGAGTGGCAAACTCAAATCCTGCGCCTTTTGTTATTGCGTTCACCCAATCGAATAATAAATGAATGAACAAAACAATACAGACGAACAAATAAAGGAACTAGTTAATAATAAATAATAAAAACACCGAATTTCTTTTTGCCAACGTAAATATACCGATTTTGAGCCAATATTAAGCTGGTAAGAAATCAACATAAGAAGGTTTATGTGTTTTTAAGCATCAACCAAATTAAATCTAAACTCAAATATTTTACCTAAAGCACATTGATTTTCCCCCACTTGATCTAACCAGGACTCATTAAAAACGTCTAACTTCACTGCAAAGCAAAACGGTAAAACTTCAATTACGTTAATTGAGTGGTCAAAGAGTGACAAATAAATAAATAAAATAACAAACCAAATAATAACTTCGATTTGGGCAAAAATGGGAACACACTCAGATAGCTGCACCAAATAGCACCTAAAAAGGATGAGTAGGTAGGATCTCAAATAATGCTTAATTTCCAAGGGAAAACCATTAAAATTATTCCATCTCCATTTTTTCCACAAAAAAGAATAGGGAGAAGTCCATAAATTAGGTGCATTTTAGTTTTTAGATGCATCTGTCTACTATAGGCTTTTGCTTTCATGTATTAGTGAATTGTTGTTTTCTTTTCTTCTTTTGCTTTCCTTTTAAATAAAGAGACATATAAAATGGCCTGACCTGTGAAACAATGAATCAAGCCTATCCTTTATGAATGTATATTATCCCTTTCATACGCGCATTATCATTATTGCTATAATATTAATATTAATTAAAAGGAATCTATCTTTAGCATATGATTAAGATGATTTCACAGTGTGTTCTAACAGGGAAAGGGGCCTCTCCATTTCGTTTCTCATCCACTTTCCTCCACTTTCTTATTTATACCATTAGATCAATTTTGATGGTTGAGATTTAATATCCTATAAAAAGTTAAAAAATATATAGAATATTTTAATAAAAGTATAAAGATATGATCTATTGAGAATAAATTTTAATTATTTAAATTTATTTATTTATATATTTTGTTATTTAATATTATAATAATATTTTTATAGGATATTAAATCTCAACCATCAAAGCTAATCTAACAGTATAAATAAGGAAGTGGAGGGAAGTAGGTGGGAAGGGAAATGAAGAGTGCCCTTTCCCGTTCTAACATGGTTTTGTTTTTCCTCATTGGATTATGATTGGTCACAAATATTTATCGAGATGTGTCAACACTCGTTTCCATTTCAATAATCGAAGAGTAATAAAGACGGAATTCTATGGGTATACAAAAAAATACAATTATACTGATGCAATTATTCATTTACAACCCAAAGTCATTCGTCGACAAAAATATAGCGGAAATTCTAATATTTACAGAATATCCCAAAAAAGGTCTTAATCATAAACTAATTATAATCACCGACTTTGACCTTGCCTCGCGACATGTGCCAATCATTTTTCTATGTCTGCACCTTTGCCTTTTGTCCCACTAGCACCCGCTGAGATGTTTATTTTAAAAAATGGGTGAGGTTCCGAAGAATCCCCGTACAGACATATGATCAACATATAAAATATGAAAATTAAATATGCAATGCACTATATTAAGCAAAAATGAAAGTTCAATTCGATTCACATATAATTACCTCAGCCGAGTCATCGACTACAGCTAGGATTTTCAATATACCTTGGCTGGACACCGAACCACAGCTAGGATTTTCCAATATACCTATGTTGGGTACCGAATAACAACTAGGATTTTTCAATATACCTTCGTTGGGCACTGAACCACAACTAGGTACTGTGCCTTTAGCACACAATCATATCACGAAATACAGTAACGAATACATACAATTATTCACATAGTGTATAAAGGATGGTAGTCCCTACCTCAAAGTCTTAACAATCACTTTTTAGTGTGCCTCGTAAAACGTGTCGCTCCCGACGTCCGACTCGGTCCTAAAATATTAAATGTACAAGAAATAGGTCATAACCTATCCAAGTATCATTTTAGACTCTTCTATAGTATTTCTTGTGGTTATATCAGTCTATGGTGAAATTTTACCAAAATGCCCCCAAGACCTCGGCTCGGCCCCGCCATACCTGGCCTGATGACACGTTTTCAAAAAATTTTGTTTAGGGCTATCCTGACGTATTTTCACTCAAGGAATCCATTTCCGAGCTCAAAACTATCAAATTCAGTATCAAATTATGAAAATACCTTTGACAGCCCCGATTTAGGGTTTTAGTGGCGTTTTCGTAATTATGCTTTTTGGCCTTTTCCGAAAAAGTGATCAACTGTAACCCCACCTATTTTTTCCCCACTGAAACCAATGGAACCATCTATTTCATGAAAATCCAGATTCTTCCCCCAGAAAAGTGCTGGCCGAAACATTAGAAGAAAAATAGAAAAATGATCTTTTGTGTTTTAGTTTACAAAACTTGTACTTTTTCTCTTCTAATCCCTTTTTAACTCATTTAAACACGTTCTTGTTAGATCTCATGTTTTGATGATAATAAAGAATGGTATGAAAAAGATTTAATTAAATAAGTTTGAACATAGTAATAACAGAGAAGAGCATCACTTGAAGTAAGCATTGGAGTAATGAAGAAAGGCCAAGAGAAAAAGCTGAGCAACTTGATCAGAAGCAATTTTTCTAAGGCATTACTCGAGTACGTACTCGAGTAATGAGACAAAACTTGAAGTAACCAGAGACACCTTCCAGTAACCTGCCAACGTTACTCGAGTAAGTACTCGAGTAATAGTGTAAATGTTTTCAAGTTGCTCTCGGCCTGCCAATGTTACTCGAGTAGTCACTCGACTAACCAGGTAAATACTTGGAGTTGCTCTCGGCCTGCCAACGTTACTCGAGTAGGTACTCGAGTAACCATGTAAAAGTTTTCAAGTTACTATCGGCCTGCCAATGATACTCGAGTATGTACTCGAGTTACTCTGTTTCAGAAAATGTGTTGCTCTCGGCATTTTGTACCCTGCCAATGTTACTCGAGTAGCTACTCGAGTAACTCACTGAGGTAAGCAAAAACATTAAGGTAGTACTCGAATAACTTGATCTAATTTTATCTCATTTTCCTCGAGTCATTACTCTAGTATGTAAGTATTTAATGTTTTATTCTAAGTGGATTACTCGAGTATGTACTCGAGTATGTAGTGTTATGTTTGAAGGAAAACCTCAAGTCATTACCCGAGTAAGTCATGCACAAAAAGTAAGTTTACTCGAGTATGTACTCGAGTAACAAGGTAATCAAACTTGAAGTGCTATCGGCTTTGAAATCCTGCCAACATTACTGGAGTAAAGCATCGAGTAACCAAAAGTTTATTTGAAGGTTTACTCGAGTTGGTACCCGAGTAACCTATGAAGTTATGAGTGCATTACTCGAGTAGGTACCCGAGTAAACAACTATTTCCAAAGGTTTGAAATTTAGTTTATTCCATGCACTACCCGAGTAATCTTGTATTTTGTTTGTTGACTTGAAATTAATCAAAGTTTTCCCGATGATACTCGAGTAAGTACTCGAGTAAACTTTAAGGGATACTCGAGTAGCTGCTCGAGTAAGCAAACCCAGAAATTCAAAAATCATTCCAACGTTCATTATTTTGCTTCCTATATGATTAACCTTTCATTGTATTAGTATTCTTAGCTTATTTACAGATAAACAATGAAGAAATCATATCAAGTAAGGAAAGTCAAATGAGAAGTTCAAATGCCACCTACCGCCAACGGATATTTTTCAAAAAATGGAAAAGTCAATAGTGGCTGCACACTCTCCAACGGACGAGAAGAAAATGTTCTAACAGTCATCACCAACATATCTATTTATATGGGAACATCCAAACAGAGAAGAATAGAATACAACAACAAGATCACACACAAACGTATCATCAAGTTTACTATTCTATTTTATGTGATTTTTGTAACTCTGTACTTCAGTGATTCTTATTCACTCTTGAGAGAGATATTTCATTCAAACTCAATATTTGTTATTGAGATAACTTAAGGTTGTGGAACCTTGAGTTGGGATTGGATTACAACTTGTAAGGGGGAGCGAGTGTCCAGGTGAAGGAACTTGCTTGTACTGAGGTGCCAATAACCCACTGAATCTTGGAAGTTATAGTGAAACTCTCAGAGAAGCTCTGAGAACTGGACGTAGGTCAAAGTGGTTGTGACCGAACCAGTATAACTCCCGGTGTACACTTCGGTGATATTTCTCCTTACTCCTTACTTTTTTAATTTCACTGTCAAATTTTATATTTGCAACGAAATTTTTAGTATCACCCAATTCACCCCCTCTTGGGTGAAACGCTTGCTCTAACAGTTCTGACAATGATTCAAAGAAATTTAGATAGCATAACCCTTTAGGGTCAGGGCTTTCCAAATTCACAACTTGACCAAAAATCACCAAAACCAACAACAATCACCAACAACAACTTCATACTAATAAATTTGAGTTTGGTGTAGCTACCTCTTGAGTTCTTGGATTTCCGCTCTTTAGGCGTCCTCCTCTTCTCTCCTTAAGCTCAAGATTTTCTTGCTAAACAATGGGTTTTCATGGAGAAGAAAAGTTTAGAGAAAAGGCTACATAAGTTTAGAAGACAAATCTTAAAAAATCCCAAGCTTACCTTGATCTTTTTCTTCCTCTTGGCTCCTCCTTCTTTCTAGATTTTCGTCAAGCTCCCTCTATCTCTCTCTTGGTGTGTTAAAAACGAAAATGAGAAGGAAGGAAAGATGTCCAAGCTCTTTAAAATATTCTACCATTTTCCTTAATTAATTTTATTACAAAAATCCTATTTATGACACTATATGTACTTGACTCAATTTTATGACACTTTCTCTTTCTCTTCTTGAGTGTCTAGGTGTGAGAAATGACAAGGAAAGATAAAGGAAGAGTTTCTAAAATATCTCTTATTTTCCCTTAATTACTAAATTCTTCAAAAATCCCTCATATGATGACACTTGAGGACACTTGTACCAACTCTTATCTCCTTCATATCATGACATACTTGCTTCATTAAGCTTCCCATTAGTTTTGAAATAACTTCCTCCCTCTTGCTCTTCTAACCAAGTGAGTGCTCTTCCAACTAAACTAAACTTGCACTCAACCTTGCACTCAAGTTAATCCCTTACCATCACTTATCATGATCATTATGTCCATGTAGCATTATTTTATAATGCAATTTGGCATGTGCTCATCCAAATCATTTATAATTTAATCCCCTCCTCATATGATCATGACACTTGGCTTCTTTAATTCCATAAATCAATTTCTAACACATTTTATTTTCAATTTTTGGAAAAATGCCAATTCTGGTAGATTTTCTGCCCTAATTTTGAAAAATCATAACTAATTTTATAGACATCATTTCGGAGCGATTCCAAAGGCTCTGGAACCCTTATTGAGTCTAGTTTCAAGAAAAAATATGGACTTTAGCGAGCTGAAAGCATATCATTCCCAGATTTCATTTCTTTGACCGCTGCTCTAGAGACTTTCCATATTTTTTGGACTAACTTCAAAAATTCATATCTTTTTGCATATAGTTTCAAATGATTTATATAACCTATCAAATTAAAGCTTGGGATGTCTAATTTCATCTTGTAAAATTTCATAATTTTTGCTCATCATTTAGTCTTCCAAAATCACATGACAAACTCATTGCCTTACAGACGATTTCACTTAAAACATTATTCACCTTTCAATTTCCAATATTTAATTCCTTTGGCCTTAAGTATTCACCATTTTATTGAATATATAAAATAATTATAATATACTCTTGGTGAATAAAATTTAGGATGTTACAAGATGGAATAATAATTTACAATGGTTTTATTTCTTGGCCAGAATTTATAATGGTTTTATGACTACTCATGAAAAATAGGTTCGTCAAAAACAATTACAGTACTTCCCACAATAATCTTATTCATTAGGTAGAGAAAGTTGAAAATTTTTTCCCATAATTAAGTACATCCCACATTCTTATTCTCTCATGTTCCTGTTATAGGACACTTTCTAAAAAATGTTCTTGGTTGTTTTTCTAAGACAAACATTCTCTTGTTTCAAGTGGAATCAAATTTTTTTTTTTAATATATGCCCATATTTAATAAAGGATTAAGGTTAGTGGGAAAGCAAAAATTAATATGAAATCCTACCTACTTAAATATAAATAACTTACTCACTAATTCACATGTACCAACCAAATTGTTAGAAGCATTAAATTTGTCATAAAATTTAATAAAATGATTATACATGCACTTCCTACTACTCTAATTATAGGGAAAAATTTTAAAGCCTTGTTCGGTTTTAAATATAAAACAAAAGTGTAGGAGTTAATTTTTTTAAACAATATTACCACTCCTTGATTGCGTCAATTTATAGGCAAATTTTTAATTTATATACTCATTTTAATGTGGTTATTAATTTTAGTGAAGGATAAAAATGGAAACTAACACTGTTTTAACAAGTTTAAGGATACTAACTACAATTTATTAAAAATAATGAAATTAGTTAATTCTATCCTATATGTAGGGCATATCATTGTATATAATTATATATCACTCTGATCCTATTTATAAGTCCCTTTTAATTAAATCTCACATATCAATGAGAGGTAGTTAACTCAATGATTATGGGGGTAAATTTTCAACTATGCCCTCATTTATGAGTGAGTACTTTTCAACTCTTTCTTCTCTATCCCTCTTTAAATTATTTCTTCATTGGTACAATAAACAGGGATAAAATTGTCACAATCTTATTTACTACACTGAAACTAGACTTATAAATATGACCAAATTTTTTGATAAAAAAGACTTATAAGTAGGACCAGAGTGGTATGTAATATATAATTAGTTAAATTCTCTTCTTTTGCTTGTATGAGTTAAATTTTTTGGTAAAATTTATGAGTTAATTTATTGATTGTACGTTAATATAATTACATACACATGACACTTATCCATGACCTAAAATTTTAAAAAGGGTTAAGGTGCCAATCCGCCTTAAAAGTATTTCAAAAATCTCAAAGTCATTTTAGAAGTTTTTTTTTGTCTCAATATCTTCTCGGAAGTTTAAAAACGTAGCAATGTCACCATCGGTTAACAAAGAAACTAACATACATTTGCCACCTCATCTTTAACTCTTCCCCCACATGCCACCTCATCTTAATTCTAACCAATTATTATGTTCCAACTCAACAAATATTCCCCTTGTCAACACTGGTTTCCATTTCGATAATTGAAGAGTAATAAAGACAAGATTCCGTGGGTATACAGAAAAGTACAATTATACTGATAAAAGTATTCGTTTACAGTCCCAACGTCGTTCATCTACGGAGTACGAAAAATATAGAAATACAGCGAAAATTCTAACGTTTACAGAATTTTCCAAAATATCTCAAACATAAACTAATTATAACCACCAGCCTTGACCTTGCCTTGAGACACGTGCTAATAACTTCTCAGCGTCTACGCCTTTGTCTTTTGTCCCACTGGCATCTGCTAAGATGTTTATTTTAAAAAAGGGTGAGATTTCAAAGAATCCCAGTAGAGACATATGATCGACATATAAAATGTGAAAATTAAATATGCAATGCACCATATTAAGCAAAAATGAAAGTTCAATTTTCGATTCACATATAATTACCTCAGCTGAGTCACCGACTATAACTAGGATTTTCAATATACCTTGGCTAGACACCGAACCATAGCTAGGATTTTCCAATATGCCTATGTTGGGTACCGAGCAACAACTAGGATTTTCTAATATACCTTCGTTGGGCATCGAACCACAACTAAGCACTGTGCCTTTAGCACGCAATCATATCATGAAATACAGTAACGAATACATACAATTATTCACATAGTGTATAAAGGATGGTAGTCCCTACCTCAAAGTCTTAACAATCCCTTTTTAGTGTGCCTCGTAAAACGTGTCGCTTTCAGCATCCGACTCAGTCCTAAAATATTAAATGTACAAGAAATAGGTCATAACCTATCCAAGTATCATTTTAGACTCTTCTATAGTATTTCTTGTGGTTATATCAGTCTATGATGAAATTTTATCAAAATGCCCCCGGGACCCCAACCCGGCCTCATCGTACCCAACCTGATGGCACGTTTTTTCAAAATATTTGACTATGGCTATTCTGACGTATTTTCACCCAATGAATCCACTACCAGGCTCAAAATTACCTAATTCAGTTTCAAATTATGAAAATACCCTTGACAGCCTCGATTTAGGGTTTTAGTGGCGTTTTCGTAATTATGTTTTTTCGGCCTTTTCCGAAAAAGTGACCAACTGTAATCCCATATATTTTTGCCTATTGAATCTAATGGAACCATCTATTTCATGAAAATCCAGCTCCTACTCTTCAGAACAGTGTTGGCCGAAACTCTTGAAGAAAATTGGAAAAATGTAGTTTTATGTTTTAGCTTCCAAAATTTATACTTTTCCACGTCTAATCCTTTATTAATTCATTTAAACACATCTTAACCATGATTCAAAGAAATTTGGGCAGCATAACCCCTTAGGATTAGGGCTTTTTCAAATTTACAACTCAACCAAAAATCACCAAACTAATAACAAACTTCAATATCAACTCCATACAAGTAGAGATTTGAGTTTGGTGTAGTTACCTATTGCACTTCATGGATCCTCTCACTCTAGGCGTCTCCTCTCTCTCCTCCTTGAGCTAAGAATGAGTCTTGAAGATCATGGATTAATGAAGAAACAAGGTTTAGAGGAGGATTTTTCATGCATGCTTACAAGAAAAAGCTTAAGAGTAATGTCTTACCTTAGCTTCTTCTTCTTCCTTCTCTCTAACTCTTCAAAGTGCTTCAAGCTCTCTCTCTCTCTCTCTCTCTCTGAGTTGGCCGAATACACAAAGGGAAGGGAAGAGGAATATGTTTATTAATTTGATTCCCTTCATCCTTCACTATTGATTTAATCAAGGGGCCATAATGTGACACTTGTCACAACCCATGCTTCCTTCATATTTATGGCATACTTACCCCCTTTGGCTTCCATTGACATTGGACTAATTTCCTCCCCTGGTTAGCTTTAAAAAAAAGTCCCCCTTCCTCTTGCTCTAACTAAACGATTACTCTTCCAACTAGACCAATTCTACACTCCAACATGCACTCAAGTAGGCACTCAATTCATCCAACCCTTCACTCATCTAATTCCCATCATGCATTCTACCATAACTTCATGTAGTGTACATTCCACCATTGTTATCATTACCATCTTCATGTACCAATTTGACATGTGCTCTTGGAATTCAATCAACATTTAATCTCCTCTTCATATGATAATGACACTTGGCATCTTTAATTCCACAATTTACACAATTGCTAACACATTTTATTTTCAATTTTTGGAATAATACCAATTCTGGCAGATTTTCTTCCCTAACTTTGAAAAATCATAACTAATTTTGTAGATATCATTTCAGAGTGATTCCAAAGGCTATGGAACTCTTATTGAGTCTAGTTTTAAGAAAAAATATGGACTTTAGCCAGCTAGAACCATATCATTCCTAGAGACTTTTCATATTTTCTGGACTAATTTTAAAAATTCATATCTTTTTATACATAGCTTGAATTGATTCATATGGCCTATCAAATTAAAGCTTAGGATGTTTACTTTCACCATATAAAATTTCATAATTTGTACTTATCATTTGGTCTTTCAAAACCACATGACAAACTCACTGCCTCACAGGTAATTTTATTGAAAACACTATTCAACTTTCAATTTTCAATGTTTAATTCCTTTGGCCTTAAATATTCATCATTTCATTGAATATATAAAATAATCACCATATACTCTTGGTGAATAAAATTTGGGGTGCTACATGTAACACCCCAAAATTTATATTCACCAAATATATTGTAATTATTTGAGAAATTCAATAAAATGGTGAATATTCTTGAATTTGGAATTTATGAATATATAAATGTTCAATTTCATGAGAAATTGGGAAAAAATAAATATGGAATTAATTTGGGTAATTTAAAAAGCCCAATATTAAGGTCCAAAAATGGATAAATATTGGGGAAAATATTTGGTCAAAAAATGGGTGGAAATTGGCCAAAGAAAATTGGAATAAAAAGATTATGGCAAAATCGTAATTTTGCCAAAATAGCACAAAATTAATTATTTTTCAATTAATTGAAGTTAATTTCAATTAATTAAGGAAAATAAAGGAGGGAAATATATTTAGAATATTTTGGTCAATTTAATATGAATTTATGGAAATTTTGAGCAAAAAGTGCAATTTTGACCAAAATTGAGACTTTATGTGTATACGTAACTTGGACAAGTTGTGAAATCAATTGAGACCATAGGGAGGGACCCTTAGGTGTGTCCTACGTAGAGTATGAAGAAGGAAATATTGGTTGGGTTTAATGAGTATGATTACATGTACATAAGTTTATGTACATAAAATTTAGTCTTTGAATTTTTGGAAACTTAATAAACAAGTGCATGTCATACAATATATATGATAAAGTAACATCATCCTCTTCATAACAGCCCCTAAACCGACGTTATTCAGCTAAAACTAGAGTGAGAAAACTTTGAGAGCATTTAGAGAGAGAAGGAGAAGAAAAATCTCAAGGTAAACCGATTCCTCCAACGATTTAGCTCCTAACGCATATAACTCTGTTCCTAAACTTCTCTTTATGTTCTTTAAGGTGTTGGAAGCTCAATTTTCTTGTTAAAAAGGGCTAGGGTTCATCCATATTAACAAAAAGCTAGTGGGAGCCTGAGGTAACTTTCAAACCTTCGTATATTGACTATTCTGGCTGCTGTAATACCCCAAATTTTGGGATTGGAGGCTTGGGAATAAGCCTAAATTTAGTGGACTGTTAAGCCCCAGTTTAGTAGATGTCTGTCAACACCCGTTTCCATTTCGATATACACAGAGTAATAGAGACCAAGTTCCACAGGCATACAGAAAAGTACATATATACTGATAAAAGTATTTGTTTACAGTCCAAAGTCAACCCTACAGAATGCGATAATATACACCACTATTACAAAATATCCAAAAGTATTTTAGACATAGACTATCTATAACCATGAACTTTGTATTTTCCTCGAGGCACATGCCAGTCACTTCCCTTGGTCTACATTCTTGCCTTTTGATCCACTGGCGCCCGCTGAGATGTTTGGTTTAGAAAAAGGGGTGAGATTCTGAAGAATCTCAGTAGAAACATGCTATCGTTCATAGAAAATGCGAAAAGTAAATATGATATATGCCATGTATGCACCAATTAATGAACAATATAAACATATCATATGCATATATACATGAGTAGGGCCCCGTCCCACTAATCTGCACCGGTTGGTCTTCCGCCAACTCCAGTGTAAGTGCCTCTAGCACTACTGGCCCCTCTCTGGGCAAAACATGTTGATTAATAAAGCGCATTTACAAACATTGGCATCCACACAATCATAAAACTATGGCATGATGTATGAAGGATAATGTCCCCTACCTCGAAGTTCTATCGACCCCTTTCTGTGTGCCTTGTAAATCGTGTCGACTTTCGACTCCCGATTCGATCCTAAAATATTAAATGTACAAGAAATAGGTCATAACCTATCCAAGTATCATTTTAGACTCTTCCATAGTGTTTCTTGTGGTTATATTAGCCTATGGTGAAAATTTACCAAAATGCCCCGGGACCCCGGCCCCGCCGTACCCGGCCCGATGGCACGTTTTTCCAAATTTTTGACTATGGCTATCCTGACGTATTTTCATCCAAGGAATCCATTTCCAGACTCAAAATTACCAAATTCAATGTCAAATTACGAAATTGCCCTTGGCAGCCCTACTTTTAGGGTTTTAGGGGCGTTTCCGTAATTATACTTTCTCAGCCTTTTCTGAAAAAGTGCCCAACTGTAACCCCACCTATTTTCGCCCACTGAATCCAATGGAATCATCAAATCATTGAAAATCCAACTCTAGATTCAAGGAAAAATATAGAATTTTGCTTTCTGGAATCACAAAATTCCCAGAATTTCAATCTTTGCTCATTGTTCCAGAAATTTCACAGTTTTTCTGTGTTGGCTTCAAAAATTCATATCTTTTTTTGTCTAGCTCTAATTGATTCATATGACCTATCAAATTAAAGCTTAGGATGTCTACTTTCATCCTGTAAAATATCATAATTTTTACTTATCATTTATTCTTCCAAAACCTTATGATAAGCTCACTGCCTCATAGGCGATTTTATCGAAAACATAATTATATTCTCCAAAATTCACCATTTTACTTTCTTAATACCCCAAAGATATTAGAATCATTAGGAATATATTTGGGACATCTACTAAATCGGCTTGAGTAGTCCACTCAATTTAGGCTTATTCCAAAGCTTCCAATCCAAAATTCGGATATTACAATGTCCCAAATCTATTCTCTAATATTTCTTATATCTTTGGGGTATTAAGAAAGTAAAATGGTGAATTTTGGATAATATAATTATGTTTTCGGTAAAATCGCCTATGAGGCAGTGAGCTTATCATAAGGTTTTGGAAGACTAAATGATAATAACAATTTATAAATTTTACAAGATGAAAGTAGACATCCTAAGCTTTAATTTTTTTTCGATAAATACAGGCACAAACCTATTACAAGGTATCTAAAGATAATTCTTGAGCAACCATCTCAGGTGCCCCATGAAAGAAAGAAACTCCTGCAGTAGAACTCAAAGCAGCTTTTGCCAGTCTATCAGCTACCATGTTTGCATCTCTGTTACACCATTCAACTCGCACGTCCCAGTCTCTTTGTAACTATCCCCTTGTTTCCTCCAACAAGTTACCATCTGGATGCTCCTCCTTCCAGCCATGTAGAAGTGCCTGTACCAAATCCCAGCAGTCTGTCTCTATGACTAACTTCTT